>JAJSOF020000040.1:24901485-24954224 GCA_025594305.2 Periplaneta americana | reverse complement strand
AGACCCTACAGGATCTGTTACGGTCTCATGCCAGCGCTTGCGTGGTCTTCCCAATTTCCTCTTTCCTCTTGGTACATAAGTAAGAATCTGTTTAGGCCATCTAGTGCGATCCATCCTTTCGACATGTTTTTTCCACTGAAGTCGATATTGTTGAACAAAATTAACTATAGGATCCATTTTTAGTTCCTGCAATATGTCCAGATTTTTACGGTGTTCCAGCAAAGAGCATCCCGCTGTTCGTCGCATGAACCTCATTTCAGCTGTCGTCAGCCTTTGCTCATCAGCTTTTCTGATTGTCCATGCCTCGCTACCGTAAGTGAGGACCGGTCGAGCTAGTGTCTTATATACCTTTAGCCTTGTATGTTTCTGAACATGGGATGATTTGAAGACGGTGTTAATTACACCAGTGATTTTTATAAATTTAGATATTTTGTTTGACATATCTTCATCAGTGATGTAAGAGAGGTTATAACCTAAATAGTTAAATAAATTAACATGTTCAATTAAAGTATTATTTATCATGATCTTACGTGGAATTGGGTTCTCTCCCGAAAATGCCATGACTTTCGTTTTCTCTTTTGAGATTTCCATATTGAAATCTGAGGCGATTATTTGCAAATTATAAATGGCTCTCTGTAAAGCATCCTCTGTTTGAGCGATAATAACCTGATCGTCGGCAAACATTAGTGTATCGAGAACTGTGTTTCGATTAATTTGAATTCCAGCATGATGACTTTGCCTCCAAATGTATAAAATATGGTTCATATATATAATAAACAACAGAGGGGAAAGACCGCACCCTTGTCTAACACCTTGGTTGATGGAAGTCCAGCTAGTAGTTCCGCGTTCAGTTCTTATGGCAATTTCATTTTGTTGATATAAATTATAAATGGAGAGAATGATTTGGTTTGGCACATTATCACTGTTTACATTATAACTATATTTACTGGAATGTTTTTTATTTGAATGTTATTTTAATACTATGTACGCCATTTAACTCCTAAAAAAAGCAAGCAAGATTAAACTTTTACTTATGTTTTATATGTGTTTTGTATCTTTATATATTTTTCACCTACGTTCAATTGTACTTGTTTGTTAGTAAACTATATCACCTGAAGATGACTTGCATAAAAAAAGTCGAAAATATTCGTGATGCTTATTAATATATTGTAATTTGATGTAGCAGAATCTACTTTTGCTGCCTTAACCTGATAAGTGATTGACTGAAAATAAAAACCAACTATTTGATATTATTATCCATTATTTCAGTATGTTTTTCCTTCCGTGTGTGGTGTGGGAAGATATCGAAGTTTCACCTTATTTTGTAATGAATATTACAAAATTGGATTGAATTCGGCGTAGCTCAGTGGTCAGAGCGCTTGGTACGTAGAACCAAGGACCCGGGTTCGATCCCTGGTGCCGGAACGAATTTTTCTCCTCAAATATTAATTGTCAATATCACAGATATTATTCTTTAGGACAAATTAATAAATCTATAATATGCAAGTGCTGCTAATGGCTTCATTGCCAAATGCAAGGCACTAGACAACAACATAATATGCAAGTGTAGATTGCAGAGCAATGTGCTTTCACAGTAGAGACCTATTTCAAGGATGAGTTTTAAACTGCTACACAGCATATATTCAGACAACACTTCAACTTTGGTCACCATGGAAAAGTGCCAGATGCTTGCACCATTGCAATGTGAGTTAGTTCCTTTAGAAACATAGCATCTGCCTGGAATCATAAAACAGGGCGGAGGGATAGAACGGCACGAAAGACCTTTTCCAGTAAGTAATTTCTCGATATGATGACATCTTTTGACCATTCCGGTCCCGGATCTGACATCTGTCAACTTCTTCTCATGGGGTTTGGGGGTGCCTCAAGCAAGAAGTCTTCCAAACACGTCCTATCACCAGCTTGGAATTGAAGAACCTTATCAGAGCTGCAGTCAACACTATCCCTGGCTATATATACGAAGGGTGTAATAGACAACTTCCAACATTGCTTGGAAGAATGTATGGTGTGGTGTGACAATCATTTGCCAGTGGTCATATTCAAGCACTGACACGTACATGGCATTCTTTTCTCTTGTATTTGATACTAAGAGAACTAAATAAATGGCAGTTAAAAAACTTAAAATTGTTTAACGACACGTTAAAAGTGTTAAAATTTTAAGTTTTTTAAACAAAGTGTTAACGTGAACCAGAATCAATAAATGGCAGTTGTTCACTTATGCTATGAGGTTAAAAATGGGCTATGAAGGATGCCGCACTCTTTACAAATGAAGTGCACGGACATCATAAATCAGGTTACAAATACACTCACAACTAAATTAAATTTAAAATTAAAATCAAAATACTCGTAATTCTACCTCCAACAAAATAACTACAAAAACAATAGTCACGACAGAACACCAATACTCGCTGTAACACAGTAATGAAGATCCAACACTTCCGAATAAACAAAACAGCTGGCTACAATATGTTCACTGTGAAACAGTCGGCAATGCCAACCTGTCGCCATGGACTCTGATTGGCTGGTTCAAGCAGTTATCATGGTGACACCTTGAAGCAGCTGAACTTCAATACTTTTCTAGTTTTGGATAGACTTTAATCTTGTGTATCATTATCCAAGAATGTCAGTTATGCATGTCAGAAACGTAAGTGGTGTACAAACACAATGTTGGGGGCTGATTTACTTAGGGTATTCGCAACATTCCAGTATTTTTCTATCCTCCTGAGAAGTCTAGAAGCGTAGAGAGGACTGATAAGAAAAGTAACTCATCAAGTGGGCAGAAGGAATCAGAAATAACAAATAGAAGAATTGATGAGCTTACGGGAGTGAATGATATTAGAGCATACCTAAATAAACTAGACAGCACTGTTTTCACAGATCCCTTTAGAAGAAAGAAGAGTGAAGAAGGAAAACCTAGTATGGAAGAAGAGGCTGGAACCAGTGAAGATGCTGTTTGGGGAGCTGGGGCACAGACTGAGAGAATGACCAGTGAGGGTAGTCTGAGGCGCGCAAGTGAAAATACAACAAGGAGAAGCGATTGTGGATCAACCGGCAAAGTCAGAGCAAGTGAAGATCAAGTAATAAGAATGCCACATGCCGTTGGTAGTCCGGGGTGCGCGAGAGGAAGTGCTACAATTTGGAGGAGCTGTGCAATACCGACCGATGAAGTAGAAGCAGGTGACGAACAGTTAATAAGAGGTAAAAAGTGACAAATAGAAACTCGAACAGAAATAAAGTAGATTCAATCAAAACTATAGATACTGAACGAAACTACCTACTAAGAGATAGACATCAACAAAGATTAAATTTTCCTAAAATCAGAAAAACTTATTACAGCTTTTTGAAAATAAGATAGAATTACGTCAAGGTTTTTAAAATAATAATAAAAAAATGAAAATAGAGAATTAAGGTAGTTAGTAATGTATTCCGATAGCTATATTAATTAGTAAAAGTTCAGAAGAAAATTTGACTTCATAAATTGGTTAACTAATATATTTTAATTTCAATAAGAATGCATTTATAATAAATTTATTAGTCATCATAATAGCAATGAATCGATAATGAGTACATGCAATGTACAATGATGAAACTAAATTGAGGTTGATTATGTAAGCAACTTGTCAAGTTTCTTTTTAAGCAGGTATGTGGTAGTCTTCATAGAAGTTACGCAAACATTTCTGCTGACATGAAAATATTGCAAGAACAAAAGATTAACCTACATATGGAATGTACCGATTCAGCTATTTCAGGTTCATGACTTACAGTATGTCGACATCTGATCACCTAATTGGAATAATAAATTATTATGTAAAATAAGACCTAAATATTACAATTAGATTTTGAAAAGGAGCAAATAAATAAGGTTTAAAGTCTTAAGGGTCATCACGATTGGTTTAAACATGCACTAAAACAAAACGTAAGTGCAAGTTTGAACCAATAAATTATTGAGATTTGCGATAGATTAATTAGTTTAGGAAATTGTATATTTATTATGTAGAACTACATTTGTATATAGAGCTTTTGTTAAATTATTAAGTTTTGTACTTTTGTGAACTATATCAATAAATCTATCTATCTATCCTCCTGAGTCCTGAGAGTATAGTGTACTATTTACCATACTTCTTACATGATTATGATATAAGATGTATGTGCAGAGACCCTAAGTATGGTATAATATATACTTCGCACGAAAACATGACGACCTTCCCTCATCCCCTTCACCAGTTAACTGCAGGCACGCGCAAGGGATAAACCCTTAGCCGAGTTGCCAATTCTTGAAGTCATTGTGATCTGCGAACGTTCAGCCAACTGAGCTACGCCAGTGGCTCTTTATTAGTTCTGAAGTTATGATTTTTATTGTAAAGTGCGGCATTGGCTATAATAGCTGTTAAGTGGAAAACGGCATGAGTTTTTTTTTCTTCTTCGCAAACTATATTCCTTAAAAACCCTTTTCCTGGTAATTCCGAAAGTGCTGGATAGAATCGAATGAAATTTTTTCTGCATTCTTAAACATAATGTACAAATCAGGCCAGAATATTTCCGCAAGTTTATTTGCTGTTGGCGATATCTCTTTCGCGTACTGTTCACATACTGTTCGACGAAGTAAATCACGCATAAAATCGTCTATCTTACCGAATTCTATTTCAGTTTGTTTATTTTCTCTTTAGTTGGTGAACTGTAATTCTTAATTTCTATGGCGAATATATTTTGTACTGTAGTAATACCACGCCGCCGGTTGCGTCCAATGTTAAGAGATTAAGATTTTTACTTATCAAACTATCGCACCTTTCGATTACTCTATGGATAAAATTCCTAACATTAAACACAATTTTAACACTTCGTTTTCTTAGCTACGCTCCTCTGCAAATAAGATATTCTGTTTTCTTCGACGGTGTTATTTGCTCTTGTCGTGATGGTCGTGGATCTTCAGGTGAATCAGGAGGCCTGACTGCGGATCATCTGCTCCAACACTCATTAATCATGGCCGGAATAAATTAGACATATTGAAGTGCACAACGGTACAAAACAACACGTCGACAAATGTCTGAAAAGACACTAACGAGTGAAAGCTAAGAGGCAATGACTGCTATATTTGGCAATGCTGGGCTCTATTGTATTTCTGCCACGCGGCTAGGGGTTGAGTAGTGGATGGGGGTTTATGAGGGATTACCAATTCCAAGAAGAGTGGCCGTCATGTTTTCGAGCCAAGTATACCTGCATTTGTGCCCTAACTAACCTGCAGAATTATTTCAGCATTTTCCTCATGTCAGTGACTTTTTTTTTAAGTGTAGGATTATAATGAACTTTAAAATTAAACAACAAATGTTTCAGGACTCAGGAAGCTATATGGTAATTCACGATCACCAATGGTGCAACAGTTCTGGAAAACTACTCCACTGTATCATCTTCCTCAGGACATCATAACACACTAAACATTTAAAACAGCAAGCAACCACGAGGATTCCTGAAGTAGAGACTGATACTCGAGATTTTACCAGCATACAAGACAGCTATAATTTGGCGATCTACACAATGCATCAAAAACACAAGCAGGAAATTTATCTTTATGTAAGAAATTATAAATGACTTACTTGCAGGGCTTGAAATAAACTTTTATTCCGTACACTGAGCAATGACAGTAACTGAATCACCGACTGCAGTGGAATGAGACTGACGTTTCCTACTATATAGCCATTAGCATTCCTTGGAAGCCCAATAATGTTGCACCTACAAGAAGGAAAACAAATTGTAAATATTTACACCTTACTGATTATTTTGGAGCAATGAAATACTTAACAGACAGCCTTCATATCTCGATTCTTCCTGAGTAACACATCCTGTTACTTTTCGAAGTATTGGCAGCAAAATACAGAGTGAGTCAAAAGTCTGGAACCATATAAATATCTTCCTTATGCTTGATTTTCGATTACTATTGGTGTTACCAGTATCTGTAAGACCAAATGCTCTACCAGTGAGACATTCGATTCTAGCCCTCAGCTATCTCAAAAGCCGCCATTTTGAATCCAACTTTGAAATTTTAAATGGAAAGGGGGTCAATGTAGGTACTGAAAATCATGTGAAATTTTCTGAGAAAAACAATGGTGCAATCTGTTTTGAGATATCTCTAATCGTTTTGAAGTTATTTAAAGATAACTGTAATAATGACACAAACATTAGTTACTGCATCTACAGATATTTTGTACAGTACTAAGAAGGCTTTGGAAAAGGTGTTTTTATGCAATTCTGGTAATGAACTTTTCCTGCTTTACTGTTTAGTTAACCTGTGACAGTAACAAATTTCTTGATTTTCGTGATGACATTATCGAAAGAGGAAAGAATTGATATCATTCTTCATTCTGGTAGGTTAAGCCACAGAAATATTGCAGCAGACTGGACGAACAGTTCCCTGAACATTGGATTGGTCGACATGGACCGGTAGAATGACTGGCCAGGTCTCCAGATTTAACACCTCTTGATTTTCTCTTTTGGGGTTATATAAAGGGCTTGATAGGATGAAGAGAAAATTGAAAATGTGAAACATTTAAAGAACCGTATCATTGAAGCCTGTGCTAAAGTCACCCCGGAAATGCTACAAAATGTTCTATCCACATCGTCGCTGTCAAATTGCGTGGGTGAGGTTGATAATCAGAAACCTCATTTCTTCGAGGGTTGTGCAACATACGATCTGTACAGGTATTATTCCTTTCTAGTAGGTACGCGATTTTTGTGTGTTAATGTTGTGAGAACTTCAATACAGAAAATGACAAACAATAAGATAATACGGTCAAGCATTAAGTCCGTACAATCACCACTCAACTGACTCACAATGCTGACAACATGGTTGTTACTCAGAGAATTTTAACCCCGAAAATTCAATTTTACCATTGATGGAGATCTAAAGCCACTAGATATAATGGAAAACACTTTAGCATTAATAACCGGTAACATTGCTTTGCGAAACTTACAAAAACATGGCTGCCAAGTATGGACTTATCAACATATGGCTCGCAAAGCATGGGCTTATAACATCTGACCTGCACATTGATATGCATGTCTCATCCAAGACGGTCTAGAAACTGGACTTATCAACGTTTAATTCACACAACTTTTTCCCCATACATAGTACATGGGTAAAACAACACATTGCACTGCCAATTTCAAAATCACTGCACACAGGAAACACAGGAAAGTTTTCTCTCTAAAGTTCACAAAATCAAAAAACAGATAACTCTTCTTCCTAACAAAGAAAATCTATTCCTTAAAGTAAACCTGTTACAAATGCTAGATATTGAACATTATACAGATCTACTGGAGGATGTCAAAAAAGATGACACTCCAAAAGATGTACTGAAATCATTAGCCTTAGAAACAATCCATACAAGATTCCCAGAACAACAATGGCTCCATATTTTTACTGAAGGCTCCTTGCTAACAAATCAAATGAGCAGGTGCTGGAGCTACATGCCGTCTTGTTCTCCTTTTACAAACCCCTTGGATTTGGTACTACAAATTTTGATGGACATATGTACGACACTTCAAAATCTTCTATACAGAATAGCTCAATTCCAGCAAGCAATAATTCTTTCTGACTCAAAAGCAGCCATTTTAGCTATAACTTCCATTTTAACATCAAAAAGTCAACAAATTCTTGAGTACTGGAAATGCCTATTTCACCTCAACAACCTAAAGAAAAAAATAGTTTTTCAATGGATACCAGCACATTGCGTATTGACTCACAACGACGCTGCTGATTATCTTGCCAAAAAAGGGCTGTGGTACTATTCAAAAACCTGCTACACAATTATCCTATTATAGAACAAAAAGAATAATTATTTCACAATGTCACAAAATTATAACAAATCATCATCTCCAAATTTCCAAAAATAAAAGATGGGAATCTGTCTCAACCCAAAATATCCCTGGATACCCAAGGAAGAATGCAGTTGCAATTTTTAGACTGTTCAAGGGCCACAACTACTTGGCCAAGCATCTCCACAGGATTGGAATATCTCCTTCACCACTCTGCCCCTTATATGATCTTCAAGAGGAAATGGATCAAAATCATCTTCAACACTGCCCAGCCACTATCAATTTGGCGTCCTTGAGTGAAAAATACTAGAGAGCGAGAGAATTAATGATTTCACTGTCAGAAATTCAGCATTAGCAGACAACAACAACTTTTAGCACAGTGCTTCAATTGTATCCACAGCAGGGAAAAGAGTTAACGTGTTTTACATTGACCAAAAAACTTCGGTATTCAATATCTACAAACTTGCAAACTCATTAAGTTCCTCTGTACGAACTGTGTAAATTGAAAAAAAAAAAAAAAGTTGAATATCTTAATTATTATTGCTTCAGCATCAAAGGAAAAGATCAGACCCATGATGTAAACAATTATGAAATATGTGAACAGGACATCCATCTCCAACAATCTTTTATTCTGCAAGTCTCCTTGCAACATACTAAATACATTATTCCCTGATTTTCTCTTCAACCACAGTATAAGAAGAATCAGTTGGGACAACTCTTGTCGGCACCTTTGATGTTGTTGGTACTAAATTCAAGCTCAGTAAGGTCTAGTTCTCAATGAATCCAACTATGTCGCTAGTATCAAACCACTATCAAAATATTAGTAAAATATTTATTTATTTTATTGGTCAGTAATATGAATAATCTTGTATGTATATTATCTATCATTAATATTATGTCGCTAGGAAGTCAAAATACTTATATCCATTGTTGATGTTCATGTTCGCACTTCACCACAACGAACGCCATGATGTATTATGTTGTACTTGGATCAATTTTACCAACATAAGCCTCAAACAGTGACTTGAACGTTAGCGTCAATTAGTGAATATTTTCATGATGATTGCATACGGAAGTAATTATTATTATGGTTATATTGCCATTCCTTTGCCTCATGTTTTTAAAATTGTTAAAAGAAGAGTAATGAATGTTTTCAGTTAATATTAAATTATGCCAGCCTGTTGTAGATGGAGATCCATCTGGTGGAGGTTCCAGATAATACACCCGGTTTCGTGACATGCGCACTCAGAATTTGTTCCCACGAAATGGCTTAGGTGTCTTTACTGTATGTTCTCTATACTGTGCTTCAACCATAAAAATTCACATTTTCATTGTCTCCTGAAAATGCACAAGTTTTTATTGTAAACCATACTGATTTAGCATATTTAATGACTAATATGCAATTGCTAATAGTTTCAGCTATTTTGTTTGATGTTGAGTTCTAAAATCTTTGTTTGAATCCTCCAGCATTATAATCAAATCACTGAAGAAGAATAGGAAAGATCTTTTAAGTTTCTATGATTGCTACCATCTGTTGCAAGCCCAAAACACGAAATTCCACCTAACGCTTGAATTACAATATTTGTAGCATGTGGAGCCAGAACCTGATTCACTACCGCTTACATTTTTGTCCTAGCACAAGGAAACTTTTTTGCAACTTCAGAATCATCAAACAATTTCTGGTTAAGACTAGAAGTGCAGTCACTTGATCAGTAGCCCGTAGCTATTATGATGTTTAACAGTATGAAATGCTAGGGGCACCTTCTGCAGCACTCACTTTTTCATTTAGTTTTGTTTCCTTAACAGCAAAGAAAGATGTGACCAGGGGCGGCTCTACAATAAGAACTGAAGAGCTGCAGAACCGCCATTTACATGGACAAGTAAAATAAAAATGTAAAACGTGCTTTTATGTAATCTAGTTCATTGTTTCATTTATTTTTCCAATTCATTCTCCTTCGATTCGAGAATTTACTATCTGTAGGAGCCTTGAACTGCTCGAGAATTTTATCTGTAGTGTACTTTTCGGATCTGTGATCAGCAGTCCTCGAGCTCAATGTAGGATAGTCGGCTGCAGAAAATTGGTTTTCTTGACTGTCCCATAAGACTGCATTAGAGCTGCAACCGAAGCAGCTCTCTCCGAATATACAAAAGAACCGCCAACATCCTCATCTCTGCGTTAGGAGAACACATAGGCTTCTGAACTTACTGTATATCATTACAGTTCCAGTGTGTTATACAGTACTGTGGGTGCTGTGATGTGATTAATCAGTGTGTCTAAGGAAATATTTTATATTAAAAATGAATGAAATGAAAACCTAATCGACCAAACCTTTTCGAAATTAAAAGAGAAATTACACGTTAACTTAAGAAATTAGGATGTCCTACACTAAATTTAAATATTGAAATTTCTGGAAAAGTCGAGGAAATCGTGTAGCCTACTAGTCATTTTAATACCGAAATGTGTAATGGAAACGATTGGTTTTTTGCTGCACTCATGAAAACGCTTTCTCCCCCACCCGTCGTGTCTTCTGTTTAGAGGAGACAATACATGGACAAAGACCGGAGTGAAGAATTTAGTTAATTTGACTTAAAAAAATAGAAAAGCATAAAAATTCGAAAACTCATTTCAAGTCGAACAAAAATTGTCACTGCTACAGATATTAAAATATTCTAACACAGCTTGATTCTGCGTATTGGATTAACATTCAGAAACAAGATGAAAATTTTCATAAAAATAGATATGGTCTATCTAAATTAATTAACTGTGTGAAATTCTGTGCAGCATTTGAATTAGTGATGTAAGGACTTGCTGAAACAGATGATTCAACAAACCGTGGTATATTTCGGGGTTTGACTGATTTACTCCACATTTAGATTAAACTTTCAAAGATCATTTATAGGGCTCGTCACAATTCAAAAGAACTACGAAAACAATTCAAAATTAATTGCTGGATAGCAATAAAATGATTGGAAATTTATCTTCATTGGCACAAAAACATGACACTAAAAGTTTGGTGCAAGCTATCTTAATGGAATACAGGCTTAACGGAAATTCAGTCATAATTGAACCACATGAATTAATTGTGCTGGTTAATGGCGGGGCTAACGTAATGAGTGGGAAACACGGAGAATTTGTATTGTGTGTCCCACAGTTGATTTCTTGCACTGTTAAGCCAAAGAATTAAATTTAATAATGCAACAAACATGTTCACAAACTATTCAAGTTACAATACTTTATTGCAAATCTGTAGGAACTCCCAGCTCTCTGACGTGATGTCTTACAGGCCTAATTCTGTCTGCCAGAATGGGTGTAGGCTAGAAAAGTTGACATGACAAAATTCGGTAGGAGTTAAAAGCGTTTGAATGATAGAAAGTTCCTGATAGTTGTTCATTCATGTTATCAACATGTGGGGCATATCTCCACTACATGACTAGTTGTATCGGGTGGGAGAGGTGTAGCCTATGGAATGGGTAAAACGCACGGATTGTTGGAATTCAATTTTGGGTGCACAGTCAACTTCGAGAAGGGGCTGTAATTACACGCGTTATACGATTTAGATGCAATGAACAGCATGCATTTGCTAATTACACTATTTTTCATGCAGAACTGCCAACCTTTGTAACCGTGGGCTGCTACTGGATGTGACTCTTGAAGACTCCACTGCACTGTGAATGTTAGATTTGTGCTTATCTACTTCCCACATAGCAATCCAAATCACCAATACCTTTGTTTGCTATAGCAATAAAACATTCGTACACTTCACACTTTGCTTCATGGATGATCCGTTCTAATAAAGCATGGATACTTCACTCTCAAATTATCAGTACATTTACATTTACATTTTCGTTTTTGCAACATGATTGTAAACACAGATATCCTACAAATTGGTAGTAACCACATACAATTCTGGCTGTGATGCTATTAAAAATGGCTGACTTGACTGTGGTATTGGTTATATCCATTATCCATGCTGTAAAAACTGAAGTTCAGTGACAACACAAACTGAACGAAGAACTAAAGAGTACTGATTGCAAACATTATATATTCTGTCTCTGAAACTTGCGGAGTGTGTGCTTTTCTTTTTTATTTATTAATACTCTTGTCAACGGTTATAGGACATTATAACAATCAATAACACGAATTACAAAGAACTGAATATTCAAGTCATGTTTTAAAAAATGCCAGACAAAAGTCAATTTTAAAATGGCTGGTAGACAGGAGGGCAAGGTCAAAAAAGGTGGACATGTCCTTCAAAAACCAGACGCCTGGTCACCCTGCTTAAGATTTGTATGCATTTAAAATTCGGGAAAAAAGTATGGGATTGCTGCTTTTACTTTTTATCATCATCATCATGGATTGGACTCTCTTACCCATTGCATCTTCAAGATTTACAGCTGTTCTGTTATTTTCGATATAAAAATTATTTATCCACTTTCAAGTGGATGAGAGATAATTCTCCATCATTGCTGAACAAAGTCACAATTCAATACTGCCTCCAACATATTCACCCAAAAGCTAGTAGATTTATTAAAAAGAAAAGTCATCAGTAAATATTACTTATGCCATTTGTTTACATATCACTCAAGGTTATATACATAATTTTTCTGAAACAACTATTTAAAAAAAAAAAATAGGCTACAGTCTATACTGTTTCATTTGTCATTTTATCTTATGTATAAAGAAAATTGGAAAATCAAAGAGGTGATTTTCAGAAATGCACTTTTTTACATTATTTGTTAAAAACATTAACTTTTAAAACAAAAATTACCATAATTCATATGCATTATTCGTAGATGAACGGACAGTCTACATACTGAATATTAACAAAATCTGTCCAATAATTTATGAAAAATTTCTGTACACAAATAAACAAGCAGGATGCCCAAAATCACCTTTTCAGTATCAGAGATGCTGAAAGTATTTAAATCTCGAAACATACATTTTGCAGCATTACAATGATTTCTCTCGATAGTGAAAAAGTGAAAAGTCATGATGAACTGGGCTTCTAAAGTGTATGCCTTCATTTCGACAATTTCTATACTTTACAGCATATGTGGGTATACTGGTAAATTTGAGAGATAATTGAAATAAAAATACTTACCCATCAAGAGCCTCGAAGATAGTGGATTCCTTTCTCCGTTCTATTTCAGAGAAAGGTAGTCGAATACCCTTTGCATCCAATATTTTTAAGATTACGTGACGTCCACTGAAGTCTGTGAAGGCTCGCACTATTTCGTCAACACTTAAGTACGCTCTATTGGAAAAGTTAATCAAGTGAATGATCTTGTTTGCCATTTCTGAAATATTAGGAATTAAGAACATCAGATGTTGTTATATAACTGAATGTGTTAATAGAAAAACTATACATTTCCTGTGAAAATGCCTTTCCTGTTTTAAAACATATTGTTTGGAAAGATATAGCTGCTGATAGGATAAGCTGTCTACAATATTATGAAATACTTCTTAAAAATAAAGCTTGGTTTCCAAAGGTTCCACATGCAGTAGATTAGATTTTACTCTACTCTGCTAGTCGAACAGTATGGAATCTCTTTTCTGTTGGATACAGCCTGTGATAAGGAATTCATTTTTCTCAATGATAAGATGATTACTAACAGATCTGAATTTTAATGTACCGTATTGGCCCGAAAATAGGCCACACCTTTAAAATTCGTCGAGGGACAAATATAAAAAAGACAATAATCAGAGAGATTGAGGGGAAGAAAAATTACTGACATGCAATTTTATTTCATTATACCTATCTAGGGTAGTACAAGGTGCGGCAATGAATCGAGCAATTTTGCAACAGCACTTATTTTGATTTGGTTTGAGTGGGGGGAATGACGCTACTGCCAACTGGTAGAACACTTTAAAGCATTTCAGTTACAATGGTGACAGTTACAGTACATAATCGCTCAGCATGAATTTCAAGAGTGTTTGGGGTTCATCAGTTACAGCTAATGCCATCAAGATCTGGGTTCATAACTTTGAGGCTACTGGTTCTACACAAAAGAAAAAAAGGTGGTTGTAAAAACAGTATGCACACCTGACAAACATTTTGGGGTTCAGTGATGCTGTTTCATGCCATCAAGATCTGGGTTCATAACTTTGAGGCCATTGAAAAGGTGGTAGAGTCCATGCCAGTCCATGCCAGTCTGCGTGTCGTCCTTCTGTGTCACTTGGGCTTTCCATCGCAGCATTTGTCGGATTTTACATAATGATCTTCAGTTCCACCCTCATCATCATCATCATTGGCATTACGGCCCTTATAGTTTAGCCTTAGCCTCCCTCAGAACATCCGACCAATCACTCCTGTCTAATGCTCGTGTTCTCCATCTTCTAATTCCAACTTTTGTTAGGTCAGCCTGAACATCATCCAGCCATCTCAATTTAGGTCGTCCGACTTTCCTTCTTCCTACTGGTAATGCATCTAGTAGAGCTTTGGGTGTGCGATTGTTCTCCATTCTGGCTACGTGTCCCAGCCACTCTAACCTTCTGAGTTTTATGTCAACAACAATGTTGTTCAGTTCCACCCTCATAAGATTCAAATTATTCATGCACTACAGGAACAGGACCATGGAAACAGACTTCAATTCGTCAGACTCTTCTGCAGTTAATTAATGAAAATCAGAATCTTGTTAACAACTTACTGATGAGCGATGAAGCCCATTTTCATTTATCAGGTTTATTAACAAACAAAATTTCCGTTATTGGTCTGCCACAAAGCCACAAGAAATTAATGAGAAACCACTTCACAGTATGAAAGTGACAGTATTGTGCGCAATATCTTCTTTTGCAATTGTAAGTCCGTACTTCTTTGACGATGAGAGGGAAAAGACTGTAACTGTGACAGGGCTAAATGCTAGCATGTATACAGACGTGGACAAATTATTAGCAAAACTGAAGATTTTTATTAGGCCTACATATTTTTACAAAATATGATTCTTCAGTTTAGACTACAGTTGACATTTTTGCGTATTTCGAAATTATTAGCAAAATTGAAGATTTGTATTGTATATTTTTTACAAAATTTGACTCTTCAATTTGGACTACAGTTGATATTTTTGCATATTTACAAATTATTAGCAAAACTGAAGATTTTTATTATATATTTTTACAAAATTTGGCTCTTCAATTTGGACTACAGTTGACATTTTTGCATATTTACAAAATTATTAGGAAAATATGATTTTTATTATATATTTTTACAAAATTTGACTCTTCAATTTAAACTACAGTTAACATTTTTGTATATTTCTATCTATTGTAATGATAGATTGTAATTGTCAACTGTAGTCTAAATTGAAAAGTCAAATTTTGTAAACAGGATTATCATAAAAATCGTCAATTTTGTTAATAATTTGTCCACGTCTGTACTTTGTGCTTTTCTGTGGTAAAGGTAAATAAATCTAATCATTCACTATTGATAACGTTTTTAAAATAGTTTGATTCATTGCTGCACCTTCTGGTTGAAAAACAATACAACAGAATTTCCCTTCAACAGATTTCTTTTCTTATTAGACATGGTATCAATCACTATTAACTGTAATAGTAATAAGTGAACTTTTTTCTTAATATAGAGAAGGGATTAATATGTCTGAGGTATGCACTAAATATTTTTGAGCTTCTCCATTTTAACATACAACTACAACAGCAACACTATATCTGTTTACAATCACAGAGGTTTGCACACAGCAGACATCAAGGTGACATTCCACTCATGTCATATGCACTTCAACATATTTACTAGAATGACTTAATGGCATCGGAGCTATGATGTCACAGCTCTTCCTACAATATAAAAATAACAAAAGGTTGGTAAACCCGAAAGAATGAAACACAAAACCAATATTAACATCATCTATTCGCTTCTATGGGCATTCTGTTTATTAAAACGCGGACCTCCTCCCATAGGTACATTGTGCTCACTACCAGAATCGCGAATATACGCAGCACCTCAACTTTTCGCAGTTAAAATTTGGATATAACGTGCGGCTTATTTTTGGGCCTATACAGTAGGTATGAAGTGACTATAATTTTCATCATGTGGAAATATTTAATTAGAGCTAATTACTATATTGTGGAAGACAAATGATTGAAGGTGACTTTCGTGTTTTAGTTAATGAAGATTAATATTACATAGTGTTTATTCTGTCATTTTCAGCACGCACTTTGGAAGAAAAATCTGTGATTTCATGCAATAATGGTATAATTTCTGGCTAGATAGGATCTATAATACCAGAGCGCCAATAAAATATGAACGATTTTAATAATGAACAATCCTGAACTTTTTTATATATTTCAATTATTACTGCACATGTTTAAAAACAGGACATGGGAGATTCATGCACGATGAATAACATTTTCAAAATGACCACCATGAATGGCAATACAATGATTTAAACATTCTTTAAAATTGTCAATAACTCTCTGGCATATGTCGTCAGATATAGATTCAATGAAGTTCTCCACGTTTCTCTTCAGCTCACAGATGATTCTAAGCTTCTGCACATAAACATTGTCCTTTGCATATCCCCATAAAAAGAAATCAAGAGGGCTTAAGTCTGATGAGTGAGGAGCCCAAAAAAAGTCCTTTCAAGAATGCAATTATAGAGTCTGCAGTATGTGGTGTTGCACCATCCTGTTGGATCCCGAAATCATCTAATGTTTCTATGAATCTTCTTATATGTTGATATTGTTCCTTGTTGACGGTCAGCATATTCCTGTTTTCATCTGAAAACCAGAAGGGACCAATAATGCTTTTTGTGCTTAGAGCGCACTAAGCAGTGCATTTCGGACTATGAAGTGGTTGTTCCACATTTCTTCTGGTGGGTGTGAACCGGAACCCAAGAATCTCCAGTTTTGATGATTCACGACACTATTGAGATGAAAATGCACTTCATCCATGAATTATTCTGAATCCAGTCCTCATTTTCTTCCATCTTGAAAATGAAGTTACTGCACATGTTGTTGCAGATATGTTTGTCATTTGCTGTTAACATGTGTTTCACTCAATTTTTTTAATTCTTCTCAGAGACATCGGTCTCATTTTCAACTTCTAGTGCACATCTGTGTCATCCTTTATGAGCACTCCGAGCCAGTAACTGCAGCACAGCTTCAACATTTTCTACTGTTGTAACAGTTCTTGGTGTACCTGAATTCGCTGTTTAAGTTAAGAACAGTTCCATTTTCTTTGAATTTTCTCACTACTTGGAGAATTGATCCAGAAGTTGGTGCCTTTCTACAGTTAAAAAATCGACGGTACTGGCGCTTCATCTGAATCAAAGACTTTGTTTCAGCATAGAATAAAACAATCTTTATTCTCTGCAAAACTGTCAAAACCATTTTAACATAAACTCCCAAGCCTGCTTTGTGTTCTCCAACAGTATCATGAACAAATGACTAATAGCTTCTCAATATTAACAAAATAAATTCGTTCATATTTTGTTGGGGCTGTCTGTATAATTACTGATTTTATAAAAGTAAACCTCCAAATTTTTAGCCACCCTTGCTTTTTTAGAAGCAAGCTTATGCTGAAAGGCATAAAAACAACTTGGAAATGTTAGACAAACTTAGGGACTTGATAGCAGGGCGGGGTTGTTATCCAAACACAAACAAAAGCAGTAGCAAAGTTTGGCTGTGTACAATATGGACGTAATTTTACAGGCTGTTCATTAGGACCTGAGCTCTGGCTTTTGGTTGCGCAGTGGCACACAATCACATTACACAGGGAAGGAGAAGAAATCTGTCAGTTGTGTGTCAAGTAACGAAGCAGTTAAAAGATAATACTGTAGTTGCAATTTAAAAACATTGGTCAAATATTATAATCACAGTTTCACCTCTTTTGGGCACATCATAGCTCAAGTCTAATCAAATGGATATATAACCATGTGCTCAGGAAATATTGAAGAGATTTACTTTGCCTGTAACCACTATAAATTATTAAAAATAAGCAATATATACTGACAATAACGTACCTATTTTCTTAACATAGTGTGGCTCTTGCTTTACTTTAGGTGGTGGAGTATCTGAAATCTCTTCACTATCATCACTCCTGAAAAAAAAAAAGGAGAGAGAGAGAGAGATTAAATGCATATGGATTTGCAACGAATTACTTAAACTCAATGCACAATAATTCGTCAAAAATATGAAGAGTAGTCCGAAAATAAGTTTCACAGGTTTGTCATCAATAGGAATTTTCATTTTGGAGACCAAATACATTATGGATTGGAGGTGAAATTCTTCATTTATTTTTCGACACAGTCACCACAAACTAGATTAATCTTGCCCAGGATAGGGACCGATGGCAGGCTTATGTGAGGGTGGTAATGAACCTCTGGGTTCTCTAAAAGCCATTTGTAAATAAGTCACCAGCTATTACACCACTTCACGAAGTATAAGAAGCTCTTCTCCTAAACGTTTGTGCCCTGCACATGTACTAACTTTCGAACTAATTCTTTAACTTCTTCATTGCTGATGAAATGCTACCCTCTCATTAACTTTTGCATAACTGGGAAGATGGGGGAAGGTGCTGGGCATGATGTTGGGACTATAGTGGAGTGACCAAATTTGACAAGATGTTTGCTGTTGTGCAGAGTCTTACATTGACATCAAAGGGGATGATGTCTGAATTGAGAAGGCATGATCTCTTTCATTGAAATGGCGGCTTTCACCCATGTCAGTGCTGTAACACCTGTCCGCATTCACAATTCCTTTTTCTAGAAAACTTCACAAATAGAACCATTTTGGCAGGATAGAATTTTTCTCTTTCAATTATGTTGTTGTTTTCTAATGCCAGGCATTTGACAGTAAAGTCATTTGACCTCATGCACCCCAATATTTTCCAAAGACATTGTCATGGTCAGCCACTGAAGCACAGATTTTGAGGTGTTCCGAATCCATTTCTTGGTTTGAGTTGTACAATGACAATGGGCAGTTAGGGAACTGATATATTCCAATTCTATGCAGGTGTTTGGCCAAACAGTCATGGCCTGTTGCCAATCTAAATGCAGCTACAGATGATTTTCGTGGTAAATCAGGAATTAACTGTGGATTATGATGCAGAGAGTTCCATTTTTTCCCTTGGGATTGTGTTATCAAATTTTGTTTGTTGAAGTCTAAGTATGTAGATTTAATAAATCTTTTCACAGAGTAATACGTAGATTTAGTAACAGGTGTGTAAGTAGCAGTGCTGTCCTTCTTTGCTAAAGCATCCGCATTCTCGTTTCCCAGGATTCCACAATGGGATGTAATTCTTTTATTGAGTGATATTAATTGAGAGAGCATTTTAGTTATTTCTGCTGTTTGAGATGAAGGTGTGTGTCTCGAGACTATTGATAGAATAGCTGCTTTGGAGTCTGACAATGTAACTGCATTCTTAAATTTACTGATGTGGCAAAGAAGATTCCTGAGACTTTCATTTATTGCAATGATTTCACCATCAAAACTTGTTGTTACATATCCAAGAGATCTATAAAGTGAGAAGAGACAGCACGTAACACCTGCACAGGTACCTTGTTCCCTGGAAATCAAGGATCCGTCGGTGTATAAATGAAGCCAGTTTTGTGGAGGGTACCTAATATTAATTGTCTCTAAAGACAATTGTTTCATTATTTCAGTGTTTACTTCTGATTTCAGTATTTCTTCTGTTAAATTTAGATTATACTCTATATTTAATAGAATTGAAGGGTTTGGTTTAATTTGTAAGTTTTCTTTTAAATTCGGGATGTTGATTTTCTGTTTTAATTCTTGAACCATGGATATGAAACCTTTTGAGTTTTTAATCTACAGAGAGGACTGTATGAATGCCAATTGTTTCCTGGTAATCTGATAAGTTTTTCATGTTGAATTAGTGCTTTTTCTTCTATTGTCATTTTGATGCTGTTAATATTAGTGAGGAATCTCATAGAATCTATTGGAGTTGTTTGATTCCACCAGTAATGAGCATGAGAGCTTGGTTTTGAACATGTTCTATTTCGTTTACAAAAGGTGAAGTAATTAAAATTTCTCCGCAGTATGTCAGCATCGGCTGTATAAACATGTTTGAAATGTGGCTGATGCCACAGCTGATTGAAGACGGGGGTAATTATTAAATCTTTCAACAAGTCGGTTGTCTGGCTCATTACTACAGACACCTACAAGGGTATCTCAGAGGTTTGTGAAGGACACTGTCTTTGTGCCTCTGCTCCCCACTAATTTTCAACTGTATTACCACTGCTGTGGCTCTGGTCGACTGTGATATGCTGACACACACATGGAATTATTATGGATTATCAGTTATCACATAGATGTCTGCCATATCAGCAGAGATGGAAAGATTGAGCATCTGTGAAGAAAAAAAAAACTCGATGAGTTTACCTCTATTTCAGTATAATAAAATTTGGTATCTGTTGCATGGTTTATTTGTGGTGAATTTCTGAATTTCACGGAGTTCTGAAAGATGGTGCAGTATGATTGCACATGATTGAGACCCAATTCTGCAATAATTTCATTGACAAACACTCTTCTGTTAAGCCCGGACCAGATGCAACAGTTTACTTGGCATTTATTTGCACATGCAAAAGTTGTAAGTAAGAAGAACTGTGGACTGAGCAATTTTTAGAACTGAATGCCTCCAACTTAGTGTTCAGTCTTTGTTTAGTTCTAAAAATTGCTCAGTGTTACAGTCCACACATTCCTTACTTGCAACTTTTTGCATATGCAAGTAAAACATCAAGTAAGCTGTTACATCTGAACCAAACTTTAGGGCAAATCAAGGCAACCACTTGTGCAGTGTTTTTCTCCAGTGCATGTTAATAGATATCCAGAACACTGCTCGTCTTTCAAACTCTCATGTTCATCATGGAAAGCATGATATCATTCCTGCAATCTTTCCTCTGACATGTCCTGATCATACACTTCCATCAACCACTTGTGGATTACAGTGCAACACTACCATTCATATTGGACAAGTGGCATGTTTCATCTGTCGTCAGCATTTCAAACACGCATATGTCTGTTCACTATTATGTTTCACATAGTAAGGGATAGACATGCTCCTCACAGCGTTTGATCACTTCAATATACACATTTAAGTCCAAACATCACATATGTTTGAAAGAGTGTGTCTGTACAAGCATATGATATTTTTGTCATAAGTCTACTGGCTCAAAAAAAAAAGAGTATTTCCTGGAATATAAGACACACTTTTTTTTCTCTTCATACAGTCCTCTCTGTAGATTAAAAACTCAAAAAGTTTCATATCCATGGTTCGAGAATTAAAACAGAAAATCAATATCCCGAATTTAAAAGAAAACTTACAAATTAAACTAAACCCTTTAACTCTATTAAATATAGAATATAATCTAAATTTAACAGAAGAAATACTGAAATCAGAAGTAAACACTGAAATAATGAAACAATTGTCTTTAGAGACAATTAATATTAGGTATCCTCCACAAAACTGGCTTCATTTATACACCGACAGATCCTTGGATCTCCAGGGAACAAGGTGCAGGTGTTATGTGCTGTCTCTTCTCACTTTATAGATCTCTTGGATATGGAACAACAAGTTTTGATGGTGAAATCATTGCAATAAGTGAATGTCTCAGGAATCTTCTATGCCACATCAATAAATTTAGGAATGCAGTTATATTGTCAGACTCCAAAGCAGCTATTCTAGCAATCGTCTCTAAACACACACCTTCATCTCAAACAGCAGAAATATCTAAAATGCTCTCTCAATTAATATCACTCAATAAAAAAGAATTGTATTCCAATGGATACCATCCCATTGTGGAATCCTGGGAAACAAGAATGCGGATGCTTTACCAAAGAAGGGCAGCACTGCTACTTACAGACCTGTTACTAAATCTATGTATTACTCTGTGAAGAGATTTATTAAATCTACATATTTAGACTTCAACAAACAAAATTTGATAACTCAATCCCAAGGGAAAAAATGGAACTCTCTGCATCATAATCCACAGTTAATTCCCGATTTACCACGCAGATCATCTGTAGCTGCATTTAGATTGGCAACAGGCCATGATTGTTTGGCCAAACACCTGCATAGAATTGGAATATATCAGTCCCCTAACTGCCCATTGTGCAACTCAAACCAAGAAATGGATTCGAACACCTCAAAATCTGTGCTTCAGTGGCTGGTCATGATAATATCTTTGAAAAATATTGGAGTGCAAGAGGTCAAATGACTTTATTGTCAAACGCCTGGCATTAGAAAACAACACCTTTTTTTTTTTTCTTAAAAAAATAGGTCTGAAAAACAGGGTGCCTCTTATACACTGATACTGAGTTTGTGAATGAGTCAAAGAATCATGTGAAAACTGAGACAGTGGTTAAATCACTGAAGAATTGTAGCATTAGTAATGCACTGACTAATGCACAGGACAATTTGTTGTATTAACTCAGATTCTGATTTAGAAGAGGTTTCAAGTGACTTTAGCTCTGGAGATAAATTTCCGGATTTTGATGAAGAATATTAAAAGGTACACTTTCTAATTGGATTAGGTATTTGATGACAGTATACCTACATATTATTTTATATTTGAAATACTGTAAATTCATTATAATATTCAGTGATAAAGTTCATTTCCTACAAAAAAAAAAAAAAAAAGTACGAAAGAGGGGTGTAGGCAAAGCTGGGGAAAATTAGTTCTCTAGAGATCATTCAAAATAGTTCGAAATCATAAATGTACCATACCAATAAAATTAATAAAAATACTCATTATACAGACATTAAAATTATAACATTGATTACACAATAGTGAAAACAATTAATTAAACTCATATATTAAACTAAGTTATCAATTACAATCAATAATATTTACATACTAAAGGACAGACAAAATATATCCTTGTGGGTCACAAATGGAATTTTTCCATCCATCTTCAAGTGAAAATAAGTCTTATTTTCACATTCTAGACTTACAAAATTAATTTGCATCCAATGACATTCCATTATGCATTTATTCACGCAGATGAAGTCAGCAATGTGCCAGATTCAATTTCTTTGAGATAATGGTCCCATTACAAGTAAGGAGCTAATTTTATGTTAAGGTCTTGTGCACACTTAGCCAAACAGTTGGAGCATCAATTTTCCACACTGGAGATTTGAGTCCACGATGTAATGGGACATGTTTCCTCAGGGTAATTTTGTATTCACTGCCGTATCCTATTTCTCAATAATCATCATCATCAAAACATATATTAGACCAGGTGGTCTGTTACAGTTTCACATCAGTCCATCTTTTATCTAGGCGACCAACAGATCTTCCATAAGGAGCATACTGCAGGATTTGTTTTGGGATGCATGTTCTATCCATCCTTCTGACATGATTTTCCAAATTTTTCCTTTGATTGTTTACAACTTGTAATATTGGTTTGGTTGTGAGTTCTTTCAGGATATCATCTTTTCTTTTGTGGTTCCATTTTGTGACTCCTGCAGCGCGTCTCACGAACTTCATCTGAGCAGCAGTTATTCTTGAGGAGTCACGTGTTTTATGGTCCAAGTTTCGCATCCATGAGATAAAACTGGTCGGGCAAGAGTTTTATAAATTTTGATTCATGTATTCCTCTGAACTAATGATAGTTTCAAAACTGAATTTATTATGCATAACGTTTTAATAAATTCGATAATTATATTTTGTATGTCAAGGTCATGTGTAAATGATGATAAAAATCCAAGGTAGTTGACAATGTTCACTCTTCTTAATAATTTATTATTGAGACAAAAACATAGCCTCTCCGATTCCCTGTTCTTACAAACGAGGTCCTGATGAACCAAGCATCAGCAGTATAACTGTGACATCCAGAACATGGGAAATACTGTTCAATTCAGTCTAGAGACTTAAAGATAGCAGCCCTACCACTAGACTTGCTCCCTATATCCCTCACAATCGAAATCGCCAGACTGATGTAACCCTCACATGTTATGGGATATGAAGAAGATATGGAAACCCGAAAATATACTAAAATACGCAACATGAAATGTCCAAGATATTTCTCCATAATTCATAATCGTATTTATCACTGGTGTAGCAGTAATGAAAAACCGCTATCCAGGAGGCCATCTGGAATGTTTTCAGTGAATGTTCTAGAAAACAGATTGACTGTAAATTCCATAGGGATTGTACTGGCATGCTTTCCTACACAGGTATGGCATACAAGGAACCAAGACAAAGGTTTATGTTTTCAGAGTCTCAGAAATTTCTTTAATAGTTATGTTATATGGAGCTACTGTTATTGAAATTTTTTATTTAATTCCCTGGTCTTCCACGTTAAGGGTAGTGTAAGAGGTTGGTACTCTCTTCACAGAAAACAAAAATACGTCCCAGCAGCTCAGTTGGTAGAGTAACTGCCAAACTTACACTCAGTCAGGATCCACTCTGTCTTCTGTAAAATTGGGCACTGGATGTTTCCGAAAGGTAAAAAGTGGTTAAAATACAGCGCTGACTAAAATTACCTCATTCTAATGCAAAGGTCTTGAAATTATGGAGCTTCTTTACTCCCATGTCTCCCATGCACTTCATGGCATCTAAAGAGAAAACCTTTACTCTTATAGCTATCTTGTTTGCAATTTAATTATATTTTACATTACAACAACACTAGATTATTAAAAATATCTCTTGTTCTTTATACACTGTGTTAGATAGATGATCCCTCTCTTAGAGATCTCTTGTCCAAACTGACACATGTTATAAGAGCTACTGAACTAAAAACTGGACATGGCCAGTCTAGGATATGTATGAAACATTTTCTTATTTTCAAGCAGGAAGAAAGTAATACAAGACTGGAAGTGAAGCACTCAAGAATGAAGAAAATACTCTTTGGAAGTCATTCTCCCAACAAGTAAAAGACTTCACGTATTACTATGAAAGTCCTGAAACTGTATAAGAAACATTACTGAGATAACAACATTAGCTATTCAGAAGTGTATGAATAACCAAGAGATGTATATTGTTAAAATTTCTTTAATAGTTAACATTCCCAGTGATAATCTAAATCTAACATGCTACGTGATGAATAGAAACCGGGTACTCTTAGATAACAAAAATTAGTTGGTAAAACTGCCATTACACTCAGTATACTTGAATGTTGAAGAGGACATGGAGATGGAGCACCTGGCTAATTGTGAAACTCTTAGGACATTTGTGGACCTTCCATCAAAATACTGGGAAGCAAGAAGGATGATACTTCCAAAGCAGTAAATTCAGAGCATTAGATACACACACCTTCATCTCATAACATACTTGAATGTATGTTTACATAGAACAGAACAATTCTGAGGCCCTATTCACATCATTCAGAACTTTAACACAAAGACTGGAGAATGAATCTAGTGGAAGCATGCTTTCTAATTTGTAAATAATGGTTGAGAGTGTTCATTTGAATTTGCATTTGAAAAGCAAACACTACCTACAGTCCGTCCAAATGGTTATGTTGCATCTCGGTTTCCCCACCCATTTATGTTGGTCCCTCTATAAAGGCTTGTGATTGGACCATCTTAGCTATTTCCTGAAAACATTTACTGTTCGCAATTGGACTTCTACGGAATATTATACAACTGTTTAAAATAACTTAAAGAAATGGACCCAGTTAAGTAACTGCCATAGTGATGTCCCTGTTTTGATGACCCTGCAACATAACCACTCAGATGGACAATAGTGAAGCCACCCACAAACTTCTGTGAGAGGAAACTGTTGACCAAGAGTAGACAAAAAGCATGAACTACGTTGATGAAATAACGAACATGGAGTTGCGTCATTTGGTATAATTGAATACCTCTTTCAAACACAGCAGTATTATTTATATAAGAGCAGGAATATTGCTTTCTCGTTTATAAACATAGCTATTTGGAATATTAGCTTTTAGTGCATAAAAATCCAATACGTAGCAATAAGTATAAGAACTGTATTAACAGAACAATTTGTTGTTTGTAGTGTAACAAGGTTTTCTAGTGTTGAATTTGAAGCTCTACAAATAATGCAAATGATTATAACGAAAAGAAAACTTTTGAGACAAAAGATTTATCTGACATACACTGACTCTTCAAAACATAATAAAAAAACAATGGCCTACCTGTAAATATCATCTGAACCAGATGTATAACCGAGGTTGAGATCATCGGCATGGTCCATCTTGAACAATGGATTCTGCACCTTTCTGTGCATCTTCAAAGACATTTGAATAATTTCGAAATGGAAAAAACTTGTTGTCCCTGGAGCCGGGTATCGAACCCCCACAAACTTCTGGGACCTTTGGTTTAACGTAACCAACGCTCTACCAAACTGAGCTATTTATATAAGAGCAGGAATATTGTTTTCTCTTTATAAACATACACCGGAATCCAATTTTAGTTAAAAATCCCTCTATATCCATTAACAGAACCTTTGTTGTTTGCAAAAAGTTTTCTAGGGCTGACAACTGTCACAAATAATGCAAATGATTATAACTCCGTGAAACTTTTGAATGGTGGTTTTCTGTTAACAACAGACTCTTATGCAAATCAAGATTTTCAATGGCCTATAACTATCCTGAACCAAGTTGATGTGAATAATTTCGAGGAAAAATTGTTCGGAGCCATCTTGAACCCGGGATTTGGTTTTCAACGTACATTGTTTATGATTTCTGAATAGCTTGAAGCACTTTCCATTGAGTCATTACTGGGAACTGGATTTACTGTTTTCAAGTCCTTTGTTAAAGAAAGGTTAAAAGATGCTTCAAAACTAGACGAGAACTCTGACATGTGTTGAGTTTTTTGGTCACTTTTATCACAATCAGGTTTGACAGAAATCGAAGGTGGAATCAAAGGACTATTTTCGACTGTCTTTATTGTTTCCATTTCCTTTCTCAATAAGGTAGGTGGAACCAAAGGACTATTTTTGACTGTCTTTATTGTTTCCACTTCTTTTCTCAATAAGGTAGAGTCTTTAGTTGTTTGGACACCAGCCGACAACTGTGACATGTGTTGAGTTACTTGATCAACTTTATCACTTTTAGGTTTGGTAAAAAAAGTTGGAGATTCCCATGTGTTAGTGGTTGCTGTTCTATTCTGGATGCTGGAACGTGTCATTGTCTCTTCTGGAGAAGCAGGATGATTTACTATTGGTTCTGGGGTACATGGTTCTGAAACCACTGGTTGATTTGGCTGATATTGACTTGTAGAATCTTTACGTAAGGCAGTGGAAATCTCTGAAATATCTACCTCTGATTGTCCTAAATTTGCTGCCCTTTCAGTAACAGTGGTTCTAGGGTTAATTGGGGCTGGGTTGAACATCACTGGAGGATTAAGTACTGGAAATGCAAGAGCAGTATTCATAGCTGCTACAGCTTTGATATGATTAGCAGCCATCTGGGAAGAGACTAACATCGCCAATGCAGGGTTATTAAACATGATTGTTTGTAATATTTGTTGCTGTAGAAGTTGTTCAGAGAAAGACATAGGCTGCTGAACAGGTACTGTCTGCGGAAAATAAGAGCTTGGGAACATCTGTACTGGGTTCACACATGGTGTTTGGGGCACTAAGTAATTTGGCTGATTGATGTTGGAATGTGGAGTTTGTAATTGGGGAAATGTCGGGCTTTGTACATCTCGAAAATCTGCAGCCTTCTGCATCGAAGCTGATGGTCCTTCGGCTGGTAAAGGCTGCTTGTTCGTAACACTAGTGTCTGAAGTGAAACCTGGTGGTGGTCTGGTAACTGTGACAGTAGGTAGTGTAAGATCTACGCCAGTCTGAAAATACAAAACATACAGATTTATAAATTTGTTATTGACAATGCTTTTTCCACTTCTTAATTAATCTCTCTGACACTTTTTACAATGTATACATCCATAGCAAGAAAAGAGTGGGTGAAAAAAGAATAATGCTGAAACTGATCAGGAAGAGGAAAAGGAATTGGTTGGGTTACTGATTGAGACTGCCTACTGAAGGATGCACTGGAAGGAATGATGAACGGGAGAAGAGTTTGGGGTAGAAGAAGATATCAGGTGATAGATGACATTAAGATATATGGATCATATGAGGAAACAAAGAGGAAGGCAGAAAATAGGAAAGATTGGAAAAAGCTGGGTTTGCAGTGAAAGACCTGCCCTTGGTCAGGACACTAAATGAAATGAAACCCATAGTAATTACAGTAGAATTCCTCGTATCTGGCACCCAAATAATCAGCAATTTCAAAACAATGGCACTTTTAAATAAAAAGTAGAAAACTGAAAATACGAGGGACAGTCAGTAAATAAGTTACAAAATAAAACAGTGTCCTACATTTTTAATGAGGTACCTGAAGCAATCACTACTAGATGGTAATATTATCGAAGTGCACAAGAGAAACTAAGAAACAGCCATCTAGATCAATAATTAGACATCAGGAAGTGAGGTCGAAAACAGTCATCTTTAAAATAGGCAAGAACCTGTGTTGGGTTCTCAGATTTCTATTATATGATGTGCAGTATATATATTGAGTGTGATGTTATCACAAAATGTCAATGTTATGTGATGATTTTGGCTGCACGAACAGCTATTATGTGAGTAATACATACTTTCTTGCCTGTTCATAAGGGCAGAACAGCTAATTCAAAGGCCTCAGTCTTAAAGCTTTTGAGGTAGCCAATTAGTGAACTGGGTAGGTTAGGAAACATCAGTTGCAAAATGGCAGCACCTCAACAGGACTGTACCAGTATGTCTTTAAATAACCTATAAAACTGTTTTCCAATTAACTGGCAAAATCGGTTATACAGACTGGCATTGATTCATATTTGCCAGATAGAGGGAGTCTACTGTATAACGAAAATAATCTCAACAAATAACTACATTAGTCTGAGATAGCTTACAGAGATGGCAAAGATGGTTACCAATATGTTAAAATAAATAGATTCAGGCAAAATGGTGGGGCACTAAAACATACAAAAATAAATTAAACTGGAAATAACTCTTACATTTTTTAAAATTATAGTAATTGTAAAGTTTCTCTAATGGTTGTGAAAGACGCAAAATAAATAAATAAATAAATTAATAAAAACATGGAAGTAGCAGAAATATGATTCATAATTGAGAGACCAGTAGCACAACTAAAACTATTGTTTAAAAAACGAAATTAACATGTAAGACAAAAATCAGATACTGACAACTGAGCTATCATCATTCAGAAAAACAAGAATAATTCTGTGGTGTTTGGTCAAAACTTAACTCCAAAAATGGCCATTTTCTGCTATCCACACCTACTTAGAAGCTATAGAAAAGCATGAGCATGTGCAAATAATTATTAAATAGTGCCCTAATTTGTGTTATTTTCATTCACATTTGTAAGTAAACTAGAATTCTGACTTTTAAAGGAAATGTGAAAATAAAAGTGCTTTTATCTGAAAACAGCTTTTTGGAGGTTAACATGTTCTGATCAAACATCACAGAATTGCAAAGATCATATTTCACGAATGGTAAACATTTCACTACAGAAAATAGCCCAAGAACAATGACCAAAAGAATAAAGAATATCAGTATGCCCAATAAGACATTGGAATGACTTATTTTATCTAAAAGTAAAATGGATCAATTTGATGTAATCACCGATACTGCTGCTGATGAGTTTCAATTAACTGATTTTCAAATATAAGTGAAGGCAGTAACATAAAACTAATCTGAATGTTATTTGTGATATACTTAAAGACATTTAGTACGAAGTGTAGAAGATCTTTCTAGAGATTAATAATTATACTTTTGAATAAGATGTTGCAACAGTGACCACATAAAAACTAGGTTTATCTGTAACAAATAATATATCTATATTTGCTCTTTAATAACACCTTATAAACAATGTTGAAGACTCTAATCTTGGAACCTGACAGGAATGCGACACGACCCTACAGTTCACAATAGAGACTCCTATTACTAATGCTAGCCTGCAACCAGATGTCTAAAAATTGTGTTCTGTTCCTACCTCAAGTAGAAGCTGTTGAGCAAGACATGTCAGCATCACTTTCAGGTGCAGTGTCACTTTTTTCACTACCCCTATTGCCATCACCATCATCAGTATTACTAATGTTATTACTATCACTATCACTGTCATAAGCCCCCTTAAATTTATAATTAGGCTTGTAATGTTGGGGACCGATAGGATGCGTTACGGTGGTTTCAAGTTGACTATCCATTCATCAGTCAGTACTCTAGCATGCATAAACAATGTACCTGCTGAATACTCCATTTGCCAGTCACTACAGTAGCATGCATAAACAGTGTACCTGCTGAATAATAATGCAGAAGGTTGAAGGTTCTCAGGCGCATATTTTGCAGTGGAATTTGGTGAGAGTTTTGAAGTGAATGACGGGAATATTATTATGTGTAAATTATGCAATACAAATTTATGAGGTTACAAGCAATATTATACTGTATACAGAGACATTGTAGCACAAGAAAATAAAGGAGAAAACTCAAACCCACGAATAATTCTATGATAGTTCTTCTGCACATAAAGGTACGTAAAAATATATCTTTGTAATGCTATGTAGTGTATATTTACTTTCAGACCTGTCCAGATTTGTTTATGTGCACCTTGTTATTTGTGTAATCGATTGCAGAACCAAGTCAATGTCCTTGTACTAGCTCACACTCCCGGCTATATGGTACATAGCAGTCAACTTGTAAAATCGGTCCCCAACATTACAAGCCTAATAATTATAAAATCATATATGATTGGAGTTCATGTTCTTCACAGTACCCCATTGTTTTCCTACATTTTCAATGTGTCTACAGAATTCTTCTCAGTTCGTGTGGATGCTTACACTCTCATTTTTCCAACATTTACGAAATATCATATTGTTATTCACCCAGGTCTCGTCTATATAAAAAAAACTGATTGTCCCTTGCTCCGGAATTCATTTATTTGCACTAGATAGTACCTCGATCTTCAGTCTACGATGGGTGAAATTATTTTCAGAACATCTTGTAATATTGAACACATGCAATGATGATACACAAGCCTCAGTACGTTATCTGTTGTTTTTGATTCCCCGCTTCACTCCGCTACCTCACCTCGCAAGTTCCAAGATTGGAGTCTTCAACAGTAGTTGTTATTGCATATTCTTCAGGGAATTTTGTTTAATTGTAATTGAGTTCCACATCTACATGAATTGTAATTTTATATTTTTACTATAGAATTCACTGCAAATAAGGTAAATATTTTGAGAAGCGAGAACATGAAATTAGTTACTCTTGGAATTTTTTTTTTTTTTTTTTTTTTTTTGCATGTGGAATAAGAACTTTTTACAGCTCTCATAACGTAATTTTAATTCAATTCATATAGGTGTGCAACTCAGCTGGAAATAAAATTGCCTTAAGAATTTGAAATACAACCACTATTGTTTATAAAATGCCACAAAAGTTTATTGATCAAATAAGTTGGTACTTTCATGATACAATCTAAATGATATTCATACAACCAAACAGGTATTTAATACTGTTATTACAAAACACAAGTGACAAATTATTTGCAAATAAAATTACGACATTTGTAATGTTTTAAAAGAAGATGCTTTGATTTCCTAAAATGAAAACAAAAATGTGAACTGTGATACTTTCTTCAGTTCTTGTTTACAGATGGGATGTTCGAATCTGTATAAGTGTACGCACTTTCGAAGTTCATTTTGAATAGCAGATACACACAAGTTCCAGGGACTGCAAGGTCTTGGTTCCAATCCTAGGTGGCAGATTTTCTCACTAACAAACTTCCAACATGGATTCAGGCTTTACTCAGCCTCCTGTCAAATTGAGTATTGGGTCTTTCTCGGGGATAAAAAGCAGTCAGAGCATGGTGTTGATGACCACACCACCTCAAGTTTAGTACCGAGGTCATGAAAACCTGGAACTCCACGTTAATGTCACCATTATGCTCTCATGGTGTCTCAAGGTTAACACCTTTACCTTATCTACTTAAGAATCGTGAAGATGTATCACATATAAATGTTACAGAAACACTGAACGTGGGAACAAAACAATTTCTCTTTTAATAGGCATCCAATTAACACCACAGGAAATAGGACTACAGAATTCATTAGAATACAACCTTTACATCTTAACAATGGCACAGAATGTTGAAAGCATGTTATTTAATTCGTTTTGAATTTAAAAAGTTCTATGTTATGTTTCAGTTATCTTTTATTACGAATACGAACACACACTGGAATATGACCAACCTGCATAGTTTCTGCATCCAGAGAATCATACCCATTTTCTCTTGAATTAAACTGATGTAGATGACACTCTAAGTGTACTGTGTATTACTTCTAAACCAGGGAATTTACTAAAATACGAGGATGGATCATTAAGTAACGCACAACAATTAAAAAAAGAAGTTTAAAAGACTGATTCGTCTCTTCATTCCACCTTTAACATTTTTCTATGTTATGTAGCAATGTGCAACAAATGTTTTCACAATCGAGCAGAAATTTCTCTAATAATGACTTCCAATTTTCATAACTGTTCACTGTTGGATTTAAAAACAATTCGCAACGAAAATACACATAGGCCTAATTCTTTACATAATAATTAATTTCTCTGAAACATAGTGGTCTGGGGCTGATCATTTAATTTATTTCATCTTATGCAAGAAACAGGACTTAAAAGACAACTGTTTCAGCTGATTTCGAGTTCATCACCATTTCGTGTTTTTTTTTTTTTATTTAAAATGAAGACCCATGCCATTCAGCTTGTGTGTAACTGCAACTCGAAATAAACTTCGAAAGCACACGCACATTTGTACATATCCAAAGAAATTAATGACACACCGAAATCCTTGCACCACATGCAATAAAAGGCCATCTAACTACAGAAGAATAATATCACAATCATTTTAATCTTAAAACACATCCCTTTTAGGAAGCATGGTCATGCTATGGAAAAACTACATCACTTTAACACAAAAAAAGTCTCAACAATTCAGTATTCAGGGCAGGCCATTAAAATGTACAATCAGCACACAATGAATTCTGTGTAGTCTAATGGAGAAAAAAATCCAACACATTTAGCTGATATGGCATTCGAAGTTTATCTTAGATTAATCTATGATTTTCTTACCCTGCATTTAAAAAAGGTGACTGCTTCTGAATATTCCTAAGTATTATCTACCTTTGGTTTACTGGAAACATGTAACAAGAAGAAATTATGAATCTGACTTCTGGGTCACAGCTTGAGTGAAATGTTTTTAAGTTTCGGCATAAACAAGAAATAGAAGCTAAACATCTTATGAGTCTGATCAAAAGGTACAGTAGAGGAGGCAAGACCTGTTCTGCAACCTTAGGTGCTGTGGCTGTATGACCAATGGGTATGGAGGAAGATAGGATTTTGGTCTGAGATGAACTTTCTCGTGTTAGTAGATTCGTATAATATTAAACATCATGAAACAAACTCTCTTTTTGATAGCTCATTCTTTCCCCTATCACACAGCTTACATGCCAGAACTTTCCTTCTGACTTGGAACAGACTTATCAGACTTCATTTTATTACTCCTAAACTATTTTCAATATGATAGTGAAAGTTTGTGGCATGTCACCTTGAACATTTCTCTGCATAACAGAATTTTAGCACGCCTGACATCCAACCTAGTCACTGGCAGACAGTCAGCATTTATTGTTATATGGTCGTATTCTTCTTTCGTACAACCATGACTGTGTGCAGTAATCAGAAAATAAGCATAAATTTTGTTACAAACACGTTGATCAGAGAATCTGCACCAAATTTTGCCATTACCTCAGTGATGTACGGTACAAGTAGAGACCATTGAAAAATATTAAGACGGCTTTTTGTTATATTGCTATGGGAAAAACACAAATTAAGTAGTATCACTGCTCCAAGGAAAGTCAGTTAAGAGTGACGAATGTCTAGCATTGCTTTAAGACCATCACGGTTTGATTCATCATGAGTAGCTTATGGTCAAATATTAAAAAAATGTGTACTACTTATAAGTTCTCTTTCACGTATGAGATGATGTTCACTGTAAGAGACCTGAACTATTGCTGAAGGCTGGCTGGCAGCTTCATTATAACTCACTCTCGTCCATTCTGGACATCTTATTGCGAACTTTCTTGCCAAACACCCAACCCCTCAGGCCTCCTACTGTCCAGACATGACTTCTTGCGAATTTACCTGTTCCTCAGACTAATGATGTCACTGAAAGGTTCGAGATTTGAAGGCTTTGACGTAATCAAGATGTATGTGACAAAGGCCTTGCTAGAAATCTTTGAAAAGTGTTTCTGGACAGTAAGGAACTTCTAAGACAAGTGTGTGAAGTGAAAAGGGACCTACTTTACAAGGAATTAGAATATGAACTCCAAAAGCAAGTTATTCTTTTTTTTTCATGACTATAGGTCAGATATGTTTTAGCATGAAAATGTTTATGTCAGAATTTAACAATAACAATAAAAATAACAATAACAATAATAATAATAATAATAATAATAATAATAATAATAATAATAATAATAATAATAATAATAATAATAATAATAAATAACAGTAATAATAATAATAATAATAATAATAATAATGATAATAATAATAATAATAATTATTATTATTATTATTATTTATTTATTTATTTTTCATGTGCTGTACAACAGCCAGTGGCCAATTACAGTTCAGCACAAATATAACAAAAAACATAAAACAAAAATAATTATTACACATAAATATAATTACAATTAATTACAATAATGACGATGAATGGATAACTAAGAATACTATGAGACAATGTTAATTGAGTATAATGCCTAAAATAATACATAAATGATAAATCGTTGCCAAGAGCAAACAAAGTCTATACATTGAAGGGATCGAATTCGCAGCCATGCATGTTGGCATTTTTAATGCATCTGGAGACTGGTGAAAGAAATTTCAATTTCTAATATAGAAAAGTTTGTGGGCTCTCATATCTTTTGTTGGAATACGTAAGGTAATATTGTTTAAGAAAGAGTCACAGGATATATCACCTTTGAGGACTTTACAAAAGAACAGATAATCTAGCTCATGGCATCTAGCATATAGATTTTGACAATTAAAATATTCACATTTTCTCTCATAACTATACCCGGAATTAATGGGTAAAAATCTGAATGAACATAAGGATATAAATTTTCTTTGTATATTTTCTAATTTAGCCGAGTCCGTAGTTGTAATCGAGTTCCAAACTACAGATGCATATTCGAGTTTCGATCGCACCAATGTATAGTATAGCATTAAGAGAGAATCGGGCGTGGAAAAAGAATAAGTTATTGACCGTATTATTCCTAGCATTCTGATTGCGTGATTGTAAATGTAATCAACGTGACTATGAAAATACAATTTACTGTCAAAGAATATTCCCAAATCTTTTACGCAATCCGTTCTGTTAATTAGTACATTATTTAGATAATAATTAAATTTCAGTGAAGAAGTTTTTCTAGAAAAGGTTATTACATTAGTTTTGGATACGTTAATTTTCATACCATTGTCTTCCGACCATTTAGCGACTGAATTAATGTCACACTGAAGTGATTGACAGTCAGTACTACTTTTGATTGTACGAAAAATTTTTAAATCGTCTGCAAATAATAAACAGTCAGAACTTATTCTTTTACATATATCATCTATGAATATAATAAATAGGAGAGGTCCTAAAGTAGATCCCTGCGGGACTCCGCAATTTATATTATAAGAATAAGAGTGTATATTAAACAGTCTTACACATGAAACTCTATTACTTAAATAATTTTCGAACCACTTTACGTAGCTTACAGAAAGGCCAATATTTCCTAACTTATGAAGAAGGATATAGTGCGGAACTACATCAAAAGCTTTACTGAAATCAAAATATATTGAATCAGTTTGTCCCTGCGTTTCAATTATTGGTACAATTTGATTTAGATATGTGACCAGGTTAGTGACAGTGGATTTAGTTTTAGTAAATCCATGTTGTGAAGAATTGAGCTTGTTTTTCACATAAAACGATATATGTCTGTGAATAATGGTTTCAAAAATTTTTGAAAAGTTATTTAGGATCGAGATAGGTCTGTAGTTTCTGACATCATTTCTTTTTCCGTTTTTAAATATAGGAATAATTGCAGCTTGTTTCCATAGTGAGGAAATTCACCATTTTTCAAACTAATATTAAATATGTGGGCTAAAAGAGGAATAAATATATTAGAGCATCCTTTAATTATAAAATTTGGAATACCGTCAGTGCCAGTTGTTTTTGTTGGTTTAAGTTTTTAATTGCTTTACGAACGTCATCATGTGTTACTTTAGGTATAGGTAATGAGTCTGTTATATTCGTAATAATGTTTTCATATGTATGGCTGTGTTTAGTCTGAACAGATTTGAAGTGATCAGCAAAAGCATTGACAATGTCTAACTGATCTGTGATGTGTTTATCGTTAAGAATTAATTCAGAGGGATAATTATCAGTCTTCCGAAATGATTCAACATATTTCCAAAACTTTTTGGTTCCGTTTTAAGATTTTCATTAATATTTTGAAGCCATGATAATTTATCTGATTTAATTTTAGATTTCACAAGTTTTCTATAGTAGGAAAATGTTTGATAATAAAATTCAGTTTTGAATTTTTATATTTTTTATGTGCATGGTCTTTCTTTCTAATAAGTTTACGTAAGGTGTTAGAAAACCATTGTGGATAACTAGACCTTTTGACTCGAGTGACAGGAACTGCCTGGGATATGACACTATTAACTACTGAACATAGTGAGCTAGCTGCATCGTTAACATCGACAGCTTGGTAAACACAGGACCAATCGTAATTATATAGACTCCAATATAAATTCAAGTAATCACCTTGAGAATAATTTGGGAAAGAATTTTGTTGATTCTGGGGAGAAAAATTTAGTGTGACTTCAAGAGTTATTGTTAAGGGAGGATGATAGTCATCCTGTAAGACTAGCGAGTGAGTGGCCAGATTGACCTCAGTCTCGGTTAAATTTGTAAATATAAGATCAAGTAAGTTTTTGTTATTAACTGTTGAATTTACTTGTTTCAATCCAAGAAAGCAAGAAGATGAAAATAACTCTTGAGCCTTAATTTTGGAGTAGTAATGGATGTTATTAGCACAACAACCAGATAACCAATTCATACCAGGAGTATTAAAATCGCCGAGAAAAACTACTCTATTATTGTGTGTATCGAGATGATTTTCAAGAAAATTTAGATAAGATTTTAGAAACTTTGGATCAGTATCAGGTGGAAAGTAATGATTACCAATTAACAAATTGAGTCCGTCTTCCATAGGAATCTGAACCCATACACACTCGCTAATGAATTCTAAGTCATGTCTCCGGTATACTACAGGTATTTGATTGTTGACAGCTATTAAGACACCACCACCACGGGTTTTATTGGTATCCTCAAATTTTCTATCACCACGAAAAATGGTATAATAATTAGGAATAAATTATTATACTCAACAAGCTCTTGAAGCCATGTTTCTGTCAAACAGATAATAGTGTCAGCATTACTAACAACATTACCGAAAAATTCATCAATTTTAGTGTTTAAACCTCTGACGTTTTGATAATATATTTCAAGATGGTTGCTTGAACTATACATTGTATATCAATGGTAAAACTAAGAGGCATTCCCGTTGGATCCCTCAGGTTCTCTAGCAGTAGAAGCATAGTGTTGCTCCGGTTTCAATTTACCATAGAAAGGTGCGATAAGATACCCGACTGGCCAGACACCAGTGTTGTTAATTAAGTGGAAATCTTTTTCCTCAACCGAGATATGGAAAGAGGAATAAGTTTCATATTTTGTCTTTAATTTGGTTACTACCAGAGAACTTAGCGTAAGTTGGTTCTTTAGAGAATCCTCAATACTTTTACCATTAACTTTCGGACTGAATCTAGAAACAAAAAGAGATTTCATTTTAGCTCTAACTGGAACTGTTTCCAGCGCACTAGATGTTAACACACCCTGAGTGACTTTACGAACTTTGCGCTTTTTTGCTACAACTTGAAATCCCTCACCGTCAATAGGAGGTGAAGGGGATCCGACCTCATTAGCCGTAAGTTGCGTAGTCACAACATTTGAAGCAGATGCTGACTTAGCAGTACCTGGATTACTTTGTTTTGATGACGCAGGTGCTGATTGAGACAACACCTGACTGTATGATTTTCTGATGCAACTAGCATTAACCTGCTGAACTACTTTCGGTTTGATTGATCCGAATTTGTAGAGCAAATTCTTTTGTCCAAAATTTCGGCCATCTGAATTTTCAGTGCCGCATTCTCATTCTTAATTTCTAACATTTCACTATGAAGACTTTTAACATAGTCAATATGTCACTAAGAGCATCCAATATGGTCACACTATTCAACCTTACAGTCTCTACCTGGACAGATAGAGAATCCACAGAAGGCAGAGAAGGCAGCTTGAGTTCTCTTGTAGGCGAGATAACCTTCTTCACAGGAGAAACTAGTTTTTTAGAACCCACAGGAGTTTCATCACCACGCGACGTCTTGAAGCACTAATACAACGCTCACAATTATAGGATGAGTTGCCTCTCTCCATGTATAAGTCATACTCTGCATCTCCCAAATTGTGCAGTCAAGATGATATCTAAAGCCACAAGGCCCCGCACACTTCAAGAATTTCTGCCTTCCGAAGAACGCAGCACTACAAGCCGGGCAGGTATCCTTGCTTGCCGGCATACTGATTTTCACCATATAACAATATGTAGGCCGATTGACGCAACTATAAACACTGTTACCAGCGCAGCTACGAGCAAACACGTCTACTCCGCATGACAGTTCGTAGCAGAATAATAATAATAATAATAATAATAATAATAATAATAATAATAATAATATTTTCCGGCATTTTCCACATTAAAGTGGTTTACTGTCGTACCTACCAGGTGCAGGTTTGCTGAGTGCACTACTCTATCAGACAGGTGGCAATCTATTGCAGGGAGATTATAGGTTTATAGATGAGAAGTGATGATGAACAGCTAATGGGCAGACATCGGATTTATAGTATATGCAAATGCATGTTTTGAAGGATGGGTGGAATGGAGAAAAATTCTCTCCAGCACCGGAATTTGAAGTTTTACACAAAAACAAAATTTATCCGTATACTTTTATCACATCCATCAATCTCTACGTAGTGTATAACTAAGTTACTGGACCTAAAATCTCCAGAATCATTCTACTGTAAAACGAAAAGCCTGAGAATTACAATTTCTGTATCAAATTCAGGACAAAGAGGTTATAAGGATGTCAGCTATCAAAATAAATTGCACCACTTTCAAAATTACAGATAAGATATGAGTAGAAAAAAATATTTTCTTATGTAGTTTCAAGGTGTTTGAAAAAGTGTTTTTCTCTTTTCCCAACGATAAGACGTCAAAACAAGTTTACATTAAAGCAATTATGTACTATATAAATACAGCTAAAAATTTGAGTATAAATCTGCAGTGTGACTGTAAAACTTTTAATAAGTAATTTGCAACAAATTAGGACATATTGCAAGATTGTCCTACTGAAGTTGTTGGAATATTTATCTAAATGACTAAAGGGGACGACAAAAGTAGAAAAGCTATTTTTTTTGCCTTTAAATTATTAAGAATAGCACAAATAAATGTCATCCTCAATAGTATATTTTTGTACTGAATATGATTTCCATAATTTAAGAGACAATGGGTGATTACGAACACACTTAAAACATACATGAGAATTTTACTGCAACTGTTGTTGGGAAAAATGTTTATTTAAGAATATAGAAGGAAAAAAGATGATATATAAATAAAAAACAAAAATTCAAAAACATATTTTTATTTCATTCTAATTATTGTACAAAGCACAACTTTTATAATTTACAATCTAAATTTATATCACTATACTATGATTAAACACTTTTTCCCAACACAAAACTGAGTCTGGTTTGAAATTACGAGTGTGAACATTTACAATGGTAGAAAATAATGTACTGGCCCTAACCACTTAAATAAATCGTTGCAGAGCATTTCTACCATACTGAAAATTCAACACTCATTCTTTCTTTTTGGCAAAGATGGCCAACACAGTTTTGTTGTTGCTTCATGTTTTAAAATTACAAAAATGCTCTATCTTCCAACATAAAAATTATGCATCATACAATTCATATACTGTACCTACTTTGAATTATTTTAAATTTCTCAATCAAGAAGTTATTGTATGGCAACAATATTGTTGAGCCATAATACTATCTTAATTTCTCATATGTCAATAGATCATACTTAGAATTTGGGTTATTCAACTATATGTTGGAATTTAGTACTTTTAATATTTCAGAACTACTTTAGTGTTCATAATTAGGGGTTTATTGCTGAAAACCTGTTGGGTCTATTATGTTTGAACCCAATAAAGTATTACAGACAATCCTTCTGAGTCATGAACAACACAATCCTAAAGATGGAAGCCTCATCATGTCAGAAATATCAAACAATGAAGTGATCTGATGGAATGAAAAATTTATCTAATTGTAAGACTATTCAAGAAATGTACCTCAGATTTAACAAGACAACATATTAATAATTAAGATATAACATTTATAATCAAATCTTAAACCTTTAAAACAGTTTGTCCCATTACCTTTATTTGAAATTATCTTCCTTCTATACAGTGTTTTTCAAAAAGATTGTAAAAATCTTCATCAGGTTATAGGGCAGGACATTTGGAGCCATTTGAGATAGGGAATATATGTCTATCAGAGCTACAGCAACAAAGTACTAACCCCTGCAGATAGGCAACTTGCTTGAAATTAAAAGGTCCTTTTGGTGCTTGATAACTGTGTTCGTACAGAAACAACAAACAATACTGTAGGCGAGAATTATGTACATTACATTTAAGTTAATGTAGTAGGCAACAGTGCTTCTGGTAGGGGTGGTACATCCACATTATCTCTTGTCCTGCGTTGTAGTCTGTGTTGACAGTGCATCATTGCTAGTTTCTCCTTTAGACCAATAAGTATGAATAGCAACAAGAGAAGAGCACAACACAGTGAGCTGTTTACATTTCGTTTATTACGAACTGAAACACTTTAAATGTGCTTCAAATCGGAAATATTGGTTTTACAACACAACACAATGTACAGTATTTTGTACAAACCAAATGTTCAGCGCAATTCTTGTATTTGCTTTGAGGTCCGTATTTTACGATCGTGCATTTGTAACACACTTAAAATACAGAGTGATTTATATAGAACTGACACATTTCTTTCTTTAATTATTCTGTTGGAAATTCATTCAATGACCCAATTTTATCACCAAATTAAGCAGAATGTTCTGGAGTTTCGATTCCTTGTCACTAGATGCGCAGATGTTTATGTTTTATTCCTATTGTTGGCAGCTGTTTTCGATATTTTGTGTCAACGTGAAAATGCAGTACACATTAAATCAACGATTCTTCCTTGTGAAGCAAAACTGGATTACGAATTCAATTACAGCTACTCAAAGGGCATACCAGAGAGAATTTGGTGTTCGCAATCCTCCCAAAAGAAACACAATACTGGGACTGGTAAACAAATTGGAAACAACTGGATCTCTGGTGAGTGAAAAGGGCAAGTATCGTTCATCTAGGCTTCCCATGGTTGTTGTTGATGTAAGAGCACGACTGGAGCAGTCACCCAAAAATCATTAAGACGTTTGTCACAGGAGACAGGATACACCTACTCAATGTGTCAGAGAGCCTAAAGCCATATAGGGTTACGGTTGTTCATCAGCTACAGGAACCAGATAAGGATAAAAGATTGAATTATTGTCGTTGGTTTCAGTCGTTCATTGTGCAAAATCCTGCCATATTGTCCATCACATGGTTCACAGATGAAGCATGGTTCCATTTATCCGGTTATGTGACGACCGAATAATTTCCAGGAACCTGTAGCCACCGAGATCTCGGATTTGACAACGCCGGACTTCTTTCTATGGGGTTACTTAAAAGACAGGGTTTACGCCACACGTCCCCAGACATTGGATGATCTGAAGCACAACATCACACAGGAGATTCAAGCTAACAACAGAGTCCTCCAACGAGTGGCCAGTAACATGGAACGACGTGTTGAGTTGTGCCATATGCAGGATGGAGGACATTTTCAACATTTGCTATAGAGGTAAATAATCTCCCAAAATTCCTCTACATTTTAGGTATAATAAGTTGTCGCTAGCACAATTCGTTTTGAAACAATTAATGAAAGAAATGTGTCAGTTCTATATAAATCACTCTGTATTATGTTATTGTTTTTGTCTAATGCTTGGTCCCTGGCAGTGAAGCCATTAGCACTCTTGCTGTCCAGTATTTCTCTATTATGGTAGAGCATCACAGACACTTAAAATATCTCAGTTCATAATAAATGAAATGTAAACAACTCACATGTTGTGCTCTTCTCGTCACTGCTCCACATACTTATTGGCCTGAAGGAACAAATGTTCAGAGCCATGGTTTAGAGGCCCATGTTTCAGAACATGAATCTGTTGTGCATAAAATACTGTACATTGTTTGTTTTGTGTTATAAACCAACATTTCTGATTTGAAATACATTTAAACTGTCTCAGTTCGTAACAAATGAAATGTAACGTTTTTCTCCTGTCCCTACTCCTTTTTTTTTTTTACAGTCAGAGCACACAACATAGTGCAATTGACAAAGTCAGTAATAAAAAGTAAACAACAAAACGATAAAATTAATTAAAAAACTCTCAACAACATTGACATTAAAAAACTCATTAATTTCATAAAATGGTTTGTTGATTAACCAACCAGAGACAAGTCGGTTAAAAGACTTCCTTTCCCGATTAAAAAGATATCTCGGAAATTTATTTGCTATTTTTGAAGACATAATAAAATAATTATTCATTGTTTTAGTTAGCCTACACTTAGGTATGTCAAAAAGGTCACGGTTTCTGGTGTTGTATATATGAACATCACAGAAAACCTTATTGGAGCTGGAGTTACATGTACACATTTTTTTTCTTTTATCATTCTGTTGGCAGAGACACAACAAATTATGATGGTGAAATAGAGGCTATACACATTGCTCTCAACAATTATTAAATCTTCCCTTAAATAAATATAACAAGGCAGTAATTCTTTCAGATTCTAAAGCTGCAATTCAGGGAATATGCTCAAATGCAACAAAGAAGTCAACAAAAATAAGAGAATGCTACAAAATGCTAACACAACTCCAAAAAGTTAATAACATTGTCCATCTCCAATGGATTCCAGCACACTGTGGAGTCATGGGGAATGAAACCAGACACACTTGCAAAAGAAAGGCACAACAATAAAACTAAAGTCTAAATTTAATTTCTCATATTCCTCAATAAAACACTTGATCACTACAAAATTTTCTCATTCCTTACCTACAAGAAATAGAATCAAATGCTAAAGACAAAAAATGGATTACACTACTTTCCAACCCAGATATAATCCCCCCAGAGACCAAGGAAAACAGCAGTTGCAGCCTTCAGACTATTGACAAATCATGACTGTCTAGCAAGTCATCTCTACAGAATAGGTATCTCAGCTTCACCAATATGTGTCTGTGTAACGATCCAGCAGAAATGAATGAAGATCACTTGAAGACCTGTGAAGCATTAAGATCAGAAGAAACTACAGTTCAAAAGTATTGGAAAGCACGACTGCTAATGGCTTCATTGCCAGATGCAAGGCACTAAACAACATATATGAACATCATTCCTATGTGTCAACATATGTGAATTTTCTTTGAAGAAATTTAGGGCTTGATAAATGCCTTCATTGATGAATTAGTTATAATTCTAATAGCTTTTTTTTGTAACATAGGTACCTTATTAGTGTGAGAACTATTACCCCATAAAAGTAGTCCATAAGAAAGTATACTATGAAAATAAGAAAAATAGACAACTCTAATGTAATTCTTCGGAACATACATTTTCAAATTTCGCAGAAGAAATATTACTCTTGACAATTTTTACAAACAGAATCAACATGGTCTGCCAGAACCTTCTTTAGTTACAAGCCGGGGGCATGGGTAGGTTTGGCAACGCAGAGTGGAGGCGGGAGATTTTTTGATATTGTGTTTGCTCATTGCTTTCGTTATACGTAACACGTATTTTTCAATATTACTTCATGCACAAAGGTAAGATCAAGATTCAGAGTAGTGATGTAAATTATTATCTACCTGTTCGAAAATAGTGTTTTATTGCAATCAATTTCTATACTTCAGAATACAGCGTAAGTAGGCTACTTACATACAAAGGCTGCCACTTAAAATAATTACAAAAAAAACATGTTTTTATTGATAGTACGAAGATAAATAGATAAATAAATAAAAAGATATTCCCTTTTCACAAAATAATAGAATCAATAATGCAATAAAGACGTAGTATTCTTAAGTTTCCATTCAGTTAACAAATTTGTGGCTACCAAATTGACAATGTTTCATCTACTTAATGGTGTTTCATCTGTTCTCCTTTTAGGATATATTTTAATATTATCTTCTGATTATCTATCGTGTTTTTCTACAAATATTTCAGATGCCTAGAAAGTGCTGTTCCCATGTGTCAGCAACTTCCTTATAATTTAAAAAAATAATAAAAACATACTTGTTTTTTTATTGATGGTACAAGGAAAATAAATAAATACTTAAAGAAATGTTACTTGTACAAAAATAAATAAAATAATGACGTACTTTCGCAATACCCTATTCCAATCAATTAACCATTATATGGCTAGTAAATTGACAATGTTTTGCCGCTTAATGTTGTTTCACCTCTCACATGAAGGTCCTCTTCCCTATCATATCATTTAATTTCATGTGATTATCTTCGTGCTTTTCTATAAATATTTCAGATGTCCAGGAAGCCAGTTTTCTTTGAACCTGGCCAGTCACCATAACAATACTGTTATCTTCTTTATTTGTTATAAACTTTTTAAAATATAATTTTAATAAATATAACTACAGAAAACAAGCTAAGAATGTGAATTATGCAAATAGCCTAAAATAAAATGTAAACAGAAGAAACTATTGACATTCTATTATAATAAAAGTATGAGGATGTAAAATACAGTTAAGCCATTTAAAACAATCTATGAAAAATGAAAACACATCCCTTCAACATAATACGTAACAAAACGCAACATTATCTATTAAGTACATGTACGTATCAATTAGCGTAAACTCAGTGGACTTTAAATCCTGTAAATATCAAGTGGGTGAATGTAGAGTATCCAACGCCCACTGAACAAATATTTCACTTTTATCATTGCAATGTTGCGCTATAATCGTATATGCAAGGTAGGCTATAACAAAAACCTAAACTAACCAAACCTAACCTGTCAAAGAAGCAACAAGTTATACTAAATATGTATCAAAACTGGCCTATGTCTCTATAGTGGGCTGGGACATAAGTAACATTGACCAAACCAAGCAAGCGATTATATGCATGTACAAATTATAGATAGTTCTGACATATAGCAGGCATTCCGAATCTTCAACAAAACTGCAATATTTATGGGATCACAAAACAGCTGTTTACAATGACTTTGAAAACCAACGGCGTAACTTTATTGATATAGCAGGCGAGACCCAACAATTTGACTAGAATTCTGATACACACAAATCACAAATAAGAATATAAAAATGTGGTTATACAATATTTAATAGAATAGTCAATTACTTTGTCATCCATAACCGTAAAAATTCCCAAAACTGGAACCATTTTTATTTTCATTTATTGTCTTGTTTTTTTATCACAACAATTTTATTTATAATACATCAACAATTAACGTTTGGTTTTAACCACAAACATAATTCCATCGACACACACTTATATTGTAACATTAATTTGCATTTGGAAATCGGCATTAGCACAAACACGTTACTTTTTAACTGTCAGCCTCCGGAGACAGTTAATTGATGTTGCCGACATATAGCCCCGGCTTGTAACTAAAGAAGGCTCTGGTCTGCCCAAGTAAGTGTGCTGTCCACAGTAATACCAAAAGATTAAAATTATTATTTTCCATGACTGTTACTGGAAGCAAGTAAAGATGCAGTACTTATTGGCCTGAAGTAGGAATGACAATGATGACATATTCAATCGTGACTGTCAATATTCTAAACTCAGTGAAATATAAAAATTGGAAATTTACCTCCACTTTCGAACTATTGCAGAACAGGACTCCAAAATTCTAATTCTAGGCTTACATTCTTCTTTATAAATCACACCTGGGGAGAGGAAAAGAAACGCAGAATAATCTTTGAAAAATGGTTCTGAGAGAAACCTTTTATCATCAGTCTGCTGTCAGAAAAATCTGAAGGTTAGAATTTATAAAACAGTTATAGTACCGGTTTTTTTGTATTTTTACAAACTGTTTTAACCACTGGTGAGTAATAGCATCACTCATTTTGTGATGCTGTCTTTGGAGAAATAAGGTACCATTTGGGAAATCTTGGGATTAAAGCCTTATGATGGAGTTGAAAACATGCAGGATCAATGGAAAGTGTTCAGACTAACTCTGAACTGTTAAAAAATCATTATTATTAAGTATTCTTCACCTATTATTATTATTATGAATTATTATCATCAGACGTTTGACAAACAGCATTTGATTATTAATTTTATGGTAAATTAATAGACCTGATTTGGGAGACCGGAGGAAAAGACCTTTAGGAGGCCGAGACGTAGATGGGAAGATAATGTAAAAATGGTTCAGGGAGAGTGGGATATGATAGAAATGGATTAATCTTGCTCAGGATCGGAACAAGGCGGGCTTATGTGAGGGTGGCAATGAACCTCCGGGTTCCTTAAAAGCCAGTAAGTACATTAATAGTCCTTAGTTAGTTATGTGCATTGTGCTGCTCATTGTTTGTAATTCGTTATGAAAGAGAGCTGTAATTCATTTAGAACAGTAAAATGTGCTATGAAATGGGCATCGTTGAGAATTCTATTTCTAACAAAAAAATTAAATCTGTAATCACCCACATCCATGAGAAGCAGTCCAAGGACCAGTTGAAAATACTCCCAGGATCACACCGCTGTCACATGACAGATCTGCAAAGATCACATAGAGGACATTCTGACAAAGTATGAATTTTGGTCTTTAAAACAATGAGTGTCAGAAGTTACGAGGGAGCCAGAGATCTACTCAGTGTGTTTGAAAATGGAGTAAATATATCTTGGTTTGTTGATGGGAAGCAGGTAATTGATATACTTGAACTTCTGAACAAGTCTTTCCAGGAGAAGAAAAAATACTATGGCAGGTCTTACTGCATCTGTTGATGGTTTAAATGAGACTCCAGGTCTAATGCAAAGTTGCAGTCTATTTAAAAGTTGCAATAGAGAAGATTAGAGTGTATTTTGGTTGGAAACCATTAACATTTTCAAAGGCATAAGAAGCCAACAAAAAATTTTATGGAACAGTCTGAGTCACATGCATATCAATCAACAGCAAGAATAATACTATCAACAACAATACTTTGAAGTAATAGACACTGCTGTGGTGGGACTTCAAAACCAATTTCAATCAAAATGGTATAACGAAAGTTCTTCCACAAAATGTTCTGATAAAGGGAAAAATTTCGATATGTTTATTTCAGGATAAAGGTGCTAACGCATCATGAATTAAAGTGGAAATACAGATGTTCCAACGAAAGAACAGCAATTTTGCTTAAATGATGCTAGAGAAACTTTGAGGTCAATGATGAAAAAAGTCAGGTGTCATTCAGAAAATATGGAAAAATCTTGTCCGCTTTACTGATATATCTCCATCTGACAGAGAAAGAAGCATCAGTACACTACGCAGACTCAGGACTTACCTGCAGTCAATTATGACTGAAAAAAATTCTAACCATGCAACAGCATGTCACATCACAAACACGCATTGGAAGATTGCAACATTTTAGTTTCAAGAATGATGCAAGGAAATATGTGTTTGGAAATATTCAGGACTGAAAACAGTATTTTCCTTTTACTATTAAACAGGGCAATGTTACTACGAGGTGTGATCATTTAAATTCCATAAATGGAAATAAAATTACCTGATTTAAATTTTGCTGCCATCTTCTTCAATGTAGTCCCCTTAGCAGCTATACACTGATCCCAATGTTTCCCGATTTTTGGAATGCCTCCTGGAAGTCGCGTTCTTGAAGCCTGTCAAGCACCTTCTACATTCGAGTTGGCTCTCTCCACCACGTCAAAATGGTGACCCTTGGCTTCAATTTCATCTTCAGAAACAAAAAAAAATCGCAGGGGCCAAATCTGAGTGAATGCGGGGATGAGGAATGACGACAATCTTGTTATGGGTGCAAAACTGAAGTGTTTTGAGAGCTCTGAGCCCTGCGCACATTGTCGTCATGAAGCATCCATTTTGTTCTCTATCCACAGTTGTGGTCGTTCATGTTCAAAATGGACGTGAGGATCATTATGCAAGAATTTGTCAATTTTTCCGACATTTTTCGGGCTATTGCACATAGTTGACCTGGCCTCTGTCATCCTCAGCGATGTTCTGCCATTTCTGGAACGCGATGTCTCAAAAACACCTTGCCTGACTCATGCTTCATTCCCGTATTTTCTTTAATATTCCTTGGGTTTCAATTACCGATTTCCCGAATAATTTGATGTTGACTCTCTGCTCTAGTTTCGAGTCCATCATGATTTCGCAAATGCGCAGATGCATGTGCTAACAAGAAAACCTTATAACACTAGTCTCAATAAAGATAGGGCTTTGAAACTTTGTCGCGTCTCTTCAAGACTGTCTATGTCACTGCTGTGCGCGTGTGCCAATCACATGATCCCTCGCCCTCAGCAGACACAGTCTCGGAAATTTAATGATCACCTCGTATTGTATTTTACAAGTTAACAGCAGTTTTTGATCAGTGTAATGGCATGTCTACTCATTGCAAATAAATAGCAGTTATTAATGTAGTAATTAGTACTTGTGAATTATCTTTTATTTTCATAAAAATCCGAATTCTAATTTAGGTGAACCAATGGAGATCCTAAAATAATGACAAAATAAAAATAAATAAGAACAGAAAAATACTTATTGGTATATATTTGATTTCAATTCAGTGTAATGCAGAACAAGTCTGATGAGGATGACTGTCTGGTCTCTCAGATAAGGTTTGGAAGTAAATCTGAGTGTCCCTCCCAATAATATAATCAAGCTAGAGACACTAATGTTTGCTTGTTATTTTCTGCACAGACACAGGCACCAAAAGTATTTAATTTCAAGCAACTTGCCTATCTGCAGGGGTTAGAACTTTTACAATGAAGTAAGCTCTGAAAAGAGATTCAGCAGATATGCATTCCTATTTAAGTAGCTCAAATGTCCTGCTCTGCAATCCCATGAAAGTTCTTACAATCTATTTTAAACACTCTGTATAGTAGTATCCAAAGCTACAAATTCAGCTCAGGTTTGATTTCCAAGACAGTTTCATTCAAAATAATGCGTGTATGTACCTTGTCTTGTGTTATGTAGGTGGCCTTGCAATTCTGACAAATGAAAAACCTTCTCCTTGTGAATATCTAATGTTGGTTCACAGTTCTTACACGATTGAGAAGGAAACATTTGAAAGGCTCAATCTTCCCTTGGAAAGTAGATCATGGGAGAATGATGGTCTCAAATATAATCTTTTTGCTGTTAGGATAATCTAGGTAAACAATAGCATGTGACTGAAATGAGGCTTGCTTGCGCCGATTCTCAGTGTCTGATCCCGCCCCACTGCTGTATATTCTGTTTCACATTAAACATTTCCTGTTACTCGCCAAAGTAGGCCTGATGTCACTACTATATCTGTTTGCTTAGGAAACTTTCTATTTAATTAAATTATTTTAAACTTTCATTTAAGATCAATAGCTGTTGGACTAATGTATTATTCTTTTCTTGTATTTAACTATACTTCACTGAGGATGTAGAAGCCATAATACCACATGCTGACGCAGACAGCAGGCTCAAGGTCAAGTGACACCCAGCTTGTTACAGAACAGATTATCTTGGTATTAATCTTTGTATTCCAAGCTGCTTCATTGGAAATTCTTAGTAAATAACAAATATAAAGTACCTATTCTTTTACATAACATTGCACATGAATCCAGTTATATGTTTTACCATATTTTCCTGCTGAAATTCAAATTTCTTTAAAATAAATGTAGTTATGGTCTCAAATACTGAACTATATTTTCCTGCATTGTGTGAGTGTTTCGACTAGTAGCCAATCACGGGTATGACAGCCACTTGCTTGCGTTTACATTAGAACTATTCTAACAGCAGAAAGATAGTTAGATGACAAGACTAAGGTTTGACTAAGATTCTAGGAATTTAACAATCTCCAATATGTAGTTCATGTTTCTTGCTTACTTGTAACATAACCACAAAGGAACGGATATACAATACAATGTCCTATATGTATAAAGTTACATTTGCTGTATGTTACCAATCCGTCACTATTTATTACACACAAGGCTGGGCAAAATATTGATATCCAAGTATTTCAAATACAAATACAAAATACTTCAAAAATTGTATTTGAAATACAAATACAAAATACTTTAAAATTAACTACAAAATACATTTGTATTTCAAATACTCGATACAATATATAGAACTAAAGAAATAAGAATATTACTGAAAATCTAAAATATTATATTAACATTAAAAGTACACTCAGGACAAAAACTGACAGTCTCTATATTTGTTATATTTTGTTGGGTTAATTATTTCAAATGAAACAAAACCCATTTAAACAAAATAATGTCTATTTTAGCACCTTATACGACAACATTTGAAAAATAAAAATTTGATTATAAAATTTACAAAATTACAAAGGTGTATAATCATGGTAATTTGGTCTGAACTGTTTTTTCATTTGATGGCAGTTTAAACATTAAAAACGGGCATTATCCCTTCTGTTTACAACTGCATCCATATTACCTTGGGATGCTCTCAATTTGGTTAAACAATGTCTTCTTGAGGGGAAAAAGTTCCCATTCTTCGCCCAAATCTTTGCCCAACTCTTTCGACTCTGGGTTTGGGCGTCTATTCTTAACACGCCGTCCCAGCATGTCCCCATTTTTCAATTGGGTTCATGTCTGGACTCCTTGCTGGCCATGGAAGAACGTGGATTCCCCCTTCTTGGGGGATAATCTCCGACCCGTGGGCAATATGCGGGGGCCCTTATCATGCATTCAAACAAAAATCCCTTTTTTTAAAATTTGGGCCAAAAGGCCCCTGATCAACCAAGATTTTTAATTCCTATCAGCTGTTAGTCTTCCATTTTTTAAAAAAAACCAACTCTGTACGAGCATCCGTACACACTCCCGCCCCAAAACCCTCCCCTCCACCCCCCTCCATACGGCACATTTTTGGAAAGCCCAAAACTGTGAAAATCGTTCTCCCCCCTTCTCCCAAAATCTTTCACGTCCATCAGGTGAGCACTTTAAACGGGGTCCCTCGGTGGGGCAAAACCCCAGCTCCACCCATTTCTCCCAAACCCCGTGATCATTTCAAAAAGATCGTTCAAAATCGATGCATCCCGAAAAATTTGGGGGGTTTCAGGTCTGTTTATATCCCGTCCACTTGCTTTCAACCTCCTTCCCAACTGTTTTGGCCGAAATTTGGGGGTCCATGTTTAAAAATTTCTGGGGGACACTGAGCTGGAAAAGGGTTTCGCTCCTAAGAACTCTCAACACCATATACCTGTCTTCATTTGGATTTGTAGCTTTTAAACCCGAACCTGGTTTTCCTGGGATTTTCCCCGGGCCCCCTCTATACCTTTTTAAAAAACAGGGTTGTGTTTTAGCCATATTCTTCAGGCAATGTCGTCCTGCGTCCATTTAAAGGGCACAGCTCGGCCACATCTTCGGGTCGCATCTTGTTTTAAGACAAATTTAAAAACCCCACTTAAACTAAAAATTAAAAAAAAAGAAAAAAACGAATGATAACGATAACGAAGCCAAAAAAAGGGGGTTTAGACAAAATTGTTATAGCTGAAAAAAATTGAATATTTGGGTTTTTAAAAGGCTTGGAAAAACAAAAACAATCAACAAGTAAACGTTCCATAACAACAGACCCACCAAAAGTGTATGGGAAAATAATATTTTGCAAAAATTTCCAAAAAAAAAAATTAAAAAGGGTTTTTTTCCAACTTTCCTTTTATATAAAAACTATAACTGAACATTCTTCCTTTACCCAGTCAGCAAAAATTTTGCCACATATGAATAATTACCTTTTTCCCTTTAAAAAAAAAAAAAAAAAGGTTTTTTAAAAAAGGATCAGAAAGAATCCCTTGGAATTAATAAATAAAAATCCCAAAACAAAAACAGTCTTTTCTGCGGGGGGCAGAGGAACACAAATTTTAAAATTTTCTTTTTAAAAGCTTTTTTCACAGTTTTGGGGTTCCCCCAGAGTGCACAGGATTGTCCCTTTTCCTTTGAAAAATTGAAAAGAGCCTTCTACCCCAAAAAGACAAGTTCTTTTCAAAGTCTTTTTCTTGAGTTTGAAAACATAAAGAATTGTTTTATCATATTCATTTCCTTGAACTGACGAAAAGGGGAGAGGAACTGCTCAGCTGGTTTCACATAATTTTTCTTTTTATCCTCTTTTCATTTGGTGAGGAAATGTCAGGTAGCCATCCATCTTAAAGATGGGGGGGCATTCCCAAAAAAGCTCAATTTACTTCTGGGGTCAGGGTCAAAAATATCACTTTTAAAACTTGATGAAAACGAACTTATTAGGGTTTGGGGGTTTCCTTTAAATGATGGGTAGATTGCTAGATAAAAAAGAATATGTAATCTGTTTTTGAGGGGAAAATTAAAGTGGACAAAAATTGGCCAAAAGGGATTCTTCTCATTTTTTCATTAAATCAAGGGCTCGGCAATGGGTTTTAGAACTGCACAATATTCTTCAAGGTACTCAAACCCCAACATCTTTGA
>JAJSOF020000040.1:24890781-24901385 GCA_025594305.2 Periplaneta americana | reverse complement strand
AATACGACAACTAGAACAGTAGACTATACTGTGTAAGGATAAAGTCTTGTAATAACCCTCTCTAGAAAAAATAACGTGCTGATATAATGTATAGTACATACTCCTTATATTTTTGTATGAAAAAAAGCGAGAGGTAGACAGTTGGATAATCCACTGATCGGTTAATAGGGTGACGGATAATTGGGATTCTCCTGTATTAGTAATCAAAAATGTTGTTAGAATTTATTAAATGTTATGCCTGGTTATGTACATGACTAATCTCGTATTGATATTGTACTCGTAAGTACATTAGTTTATATCATTCTTTTCCTTAAAAATTCTGCATTTGTTTACACACACTTGCTTCGATTGCAGTCTCTTGAATAACAGCTGAAAATCAAAATCAGTATTAAGAAGTCTTCATTTCTTTTTCGCTTTTCTACCAGTTGACATATCAATGATATGTTGAAAAAGGATTGTAACTCCTTGTTGCAAGTTTTCCTACATTTAAAAACAATTTATATTTAGAGATGGTTGTTAATGCATTGATTTAACCAGCGAGTTCTTTATTGTTTAGTATTATAGGAATGCTACATTTTTAGGCAAAAATAGTATAATAAATTTATTCTGTTATTTAATTTTGTTCTTTCACTTGTAAAGCAAATAATTTACAAAACACCTAAGTTTGAAGGTTGTATGAGATTTTTCAATACAAAACTGGAAAATAATATTGTATTTGAAGAGTTTGCGGGAAAAGCGATGAATGTCACAGTTTTCTTAAGGTTGATGTCATTATCTAATTCAATGGATCACTGCGAAATTTAATGTTGTTCTTATGAAAAATGGTAAAAAGGAGAATTATCACCACGAATACAGTAATCCTTTCCTTTATTTTCTATAGAAACAGCACTACATCTTTCAGTTATAGACTCAATTAGATCATTATCTAATCCTTAATAGAAATGTGACATTCGTTTTTCCCACAAGCTTTTCATTTTGTATTATTGACTCTTTTGGTCATTACCTTGGAGGTAAATTTTACATAAATCTACTCTCATACTTGAATTCTAATTATTTCTGAAAAGATGTAGAGAGAAACATTGAGAGAGTACTATATATATATAGACACATAATGTAGAAAAACTACGGACATCAACTTAAGGTAGTTTATCACGCAAATAGGGCAAAATGAAGTAAGGATAATATTCACTCCACAATCAAGTTACTCCTTAATGATTTTCTGTATTTCACAATTTATGCATGTGTAATGTTAATCTATTCAGCTTCTATTTCCTAAGCAGGAGGTAAAATGGTGTCTGTTTGCTATTGTATAGCTAAAATTAAATTATGTTGTATGAGTCAAATTTAGAAGCAAACAAAATAAAACCAAATGAAATAATTTCACGACCAAATAAGTGAACTAAAATTTGGAATAAGAAACCAGTTCCATGGTATTCTTCTGATATGTCAAGCATTGTGTGTGTGCAGTCAACTTTCTGTTATCCAGGTATGGATTAACAAATTTGTGGACTAACCATGAAGGTTCCCTTGCCCCTCCTTCTGGAGATATTTAGATGAGAAAGAAGACAGTTTGGTAGGAGATAAGTTAATGTTACACATGCTTTGCTCTGTTTGCTCCAGTATCCGTAAGGAAGTGAAATCAGTCAAAAAGAAAAGATAAAGTGTCAGTGGACTATTTGTGTAGGGTATAACTCTCCTTGAAAGTGACAAAATTAAATTAAATTGTTGGTAGTTTTGTTATTGTGGTAAAACAATTTATAACCTCTGATTGTGAATGATTCTAGTGCTGCAATTTTAAATAAGTCTCAATTTTATGACATTTCATATTAACCGTGTTTTTGATTTTCCATGAAATGACTCCCACCCATTACTACAGATAATCAAGAGTTAACTGTATATGGTATGTGATATGATATATGGTATAGATTGCAGGTGAAGGATGGGTCAAGCCTATGCACTCTAGACCACTGATATGATTCCATTGTGCCACCTCCAAATTTTGACATGGGCAAGAAATGGCCAAAAATTTTGTCTGAAGTTCTCTGTCAGAAGTAGGGTCCTTTCGTGTGCTTTACTTCTCTTCTAAGCTAGCCCTAGACAGGTTTAAACTCACGAATCTCAGATTCATTTGCAAGCATTGTGACCACTAGACTATATTTAAATGTGAGGGCTGGGCAGTATTTGAAATACATTTGTATTTTGTAATTTGTAAGGATTTTCGAAAGTATTTTGTATTTAAATACATAACATTGATGTATTTTGTATTTCAAATACTCAAAATATTTTTTCTTCTTCTTCTTGTCCTTCAAGTTTTGGATTTGGATTCGAAGAATGAACTTTTGTCTTATTTGCCTACCCATTTCAGATGTGCTAGCCATACATTTAGTTTTTCTTGCACAACTGATTTCCTTAATGCCACAAAGAAATCTCCAACAGCATCAAGGATCCATCACCCACCACTTGCTAAATGTTCAGCATTATGGAATGTGTCTAGGAGACCCAAATCCTCAGAAAGTAGATCAGATGTCTTGAAATATTCATTAAAGTTTCCTTGCCCAACTCGATGGAATTCTCTTTATGACTCAATCTCGCAAATATTGCAATTCAAACATGATATAAACAGTATATGTGAAAAACTGGGATTGCCAACCTTCAAAGATGTTGAGTTTCAGTACCTTGAAGAATATTGTGCAGTTCTGAAACCCATTGCTGTAGCCCTTAATTTAATGCAAAATGAGAAGACATGCTATTACGGCCAACTTTTGTCCACATTAATTTCCCTCAAAAACAGATTACATATTCTGTTATCTAGCAATCTACACCATCATTCCAAGTAACTCCAATCCTAATAAGTTCGCTTTTATCAAGATTTAAAACGATATTTGATCTGACCCCAGAAGTAAATTGAGCTATTTTGGCAGCTTGTTTCCACCCATCATTTAAGATGGATGGCTACCTGACACTGCCTCACCAAATGATAAGAGGATACAGTTCTCTGCTACACCTTTGGTTAATTCAGATGATGAATACGATAAAAACAATTCTTATGTTTTCAACTCAAGTACAACAGACTTTGAAAAGCAAAAAGAAAAGAGCTTGTCTACTGCGGAGTATGAGCTCATACAATTCTTCAATGGCAAAGGGACAATCCTGTGCACTCTAGAGAATTACCCAACTGTGAAACAAGCTTTTATAAAGTATAATACAAGTTTGTGTTCCTCTGCGCCTGCAGAAAGACTGTTCTGTTTTGCAGGATTTATTCATTCACAAGCAAGGGGATCCTTATCTGATAAACTTCTTGAGAAACTGGTTTTTTTGAAAGGGAGCAGTAATTATTCATATGTAGCATAATTTCATTGCTGACTGGGTAAAGGAAGAATGTTCAGTTATAGTGTTTATATAAAACTTCGAAGTAAAATACTTTTAATGTTAATATAATATTTTAGATTTTCAGTAATATTCTTATTTCTTTAGGCCTATATACCGTATTGTATCGAGTATTTGAAATACAAATGTATTTTGAGTATTTGGAATACAAATGTATTGTGGTTAATTTTTAAAAGTATTTTGTATTTCAAATACAATTTTTTGAAGTATTTTGTATTTGTATTTGAAATACTTGGATGTCAGTATTTTGCCCAGCCTTGTGTGTAATAAATAGTGACGGATGGTAACATACAACAATGTAACTTTATACATATAGGACATTGTATTGTATATCCGTTCTTTGTGGTTATGTTACAAGTAAGCAAGAAACATGAACCACATATATTGGAGATTGTTAAATTCCTAGAATCTTAGTCAAAACCTTAGTCTTGTCATCTAACTATCTTTCTGCTGTTAGAATAGTTCTAATGTAAACGCAAGCAAGTGGCTGTCATACCCGTGATTGGCTACTAGTCGAAACACTCACACAATGCAGGAAAATATAGTTCAGTATTTGAGGGCCATAACCTTGCATTTATTTTAAAAGAAAATTTGAATTTCAGCAGGAAAATATGGTAAAACATATAACTGGATTCATATGTACAATGTTATGTAAAAGAATAGGTACTTTTATATTTGTTATTTACTAAGAATTTCCCAATGAAGCAGCTGAATACAAAGATTAATACCAAGATAATCTGTTCTTGTAACAAGCTGGTGTCACTTGACCTTGAGCCTGCTGTCTGCGTCAGCATGTGGTATTATGGCTTCTACATCCTCAGTGAAGTATAGTTAAATACAAGAAAAGAATAATACATTAGTCCAACAGCTATTGATCTTAAATGAAAGTTTAAAATAATTTAATTAAATAGAAAGTTTCCTAAGCAAACAGATGCATAGTAGTGACATCAGACTTACTTTGGCAAGTAACGGGAAATGTTTAATGTGAAACAATATACAGCAGTGGGTGGGATCACACACTGAGAATCGGTGGCACCAAGCAAGCCTCATTTCAGTCACGTGCTATTGTTTACTGTAGAATTATCCTAACAGCAAAAAGATTATATTTGAGACGATCATTCTCCCATGATCTACTTTCAAGGGAAGATTGAGCCTTTCTACTGTTTCCTTCTCAATAGTGTAAGAACTATGAACCAATGTTAGATATTCACAAGAAGAAGGATTTCCTGGTCATTTGGTCAGAATTGCGCAAGGCCACCACATAACACAAGTCAAGATACATACACCCATTATTATTGGAATGAAACTGTCTTGGAAATCAAATCTGAGTTGCCGAATTTGTAGCTTTGGATACTACTGTACAGAGTGTTTAAAAAAGATTGTAAGAACTTTAATGGGATTGCAGATCAGGACATTTGGAGCTACTTGAAATAGGGAATGCATATCCGCTGAATCTCTTTTCAGAGCTACTTCATTGTAAAAGTTCTAACCCCTGCAGATAGGCAAGTTGCTTGAAATTAAAGACTCTTTTGGTGCCTGGTAATTGTGTCTGTGCAGGAAATAACAAGCAAACATTAGTGTCACTAGCATCTGATTAAATTATTGGGAGGGACACTCAGATTTACTCCAAACCTTATCTGAGAGACCAGACAGTCATCCTCATCAGACTTATTGTTCTGCATTACAATTTATTGAAATCAAATATATACCAATAAGTATTTTTCTGTCCTTATTTATTTTTATTTTATCGTCATTTCAGGATCTCTATTGGTTCACCTAAATTAGAATTCGGTTTTCATATGAAAATAAAGACAATTCACAACTACTAATTACTACATTAATAACTGCTATTTATTTTCAATGAGATTACATGCTATTATGCTGCATAAAAAATTTCGTTGTTGTAAATACAATACAAGGTGTGATCATTAAATTCCGAGACTGTGTCTGCTGAGGGCGAGGGGATCATGTGATTGGCACATGCGCGCAGCAGTGACACTAGACGACCTTGAAGAGACGCGACACAAAGTTTCAAAGCCCTATCTTTATTGAGACCAGTGTTACACAAGGTTTTGTTAGCACGTGCATCCGCGCATTTGCAAAATCATAATGGACTCTAAACTAGAGCAGAGAGTCAACTTCAAATTCTTTGGGAAATCGGTAATTGAAACCCATGGAATATTGAAGAAAGCCTACAGGAATGAAGCATGAGTAGGCAAGGTGTTTTGAGTGGCATTCGCGTTCCAGAAATGGCAGAACATCGCTGGAGGATGAAGAGAGGCCAGGTCGACCACACATGTGCAACACTGCCGAAAATGTCGAAAAAATTCGACAAATTGTGCATAATGATCCTCACGTCCATTTTGTACATGAACAACCACATCTCTGGACAGAGAACAAATGGATGCTCCATGTTGACAATGTGCCAGCTCACAGAGCTCTCGCAACACATCAGTTTTGCACCCATAACAAGATTGTCGTCTTCCTCATCCCCGTATTCACCAGATTTGGCCCCCTGCGTCTTTTTTTGTTTCCAAAGATGAAATTGAAGCTAAAGGGTCACCATTTTGGCGTAGTGGAGGAGAGCCAACTCGAATCGCAGAAGGTGGTTGACAGGCTTCAAGAACGCGACTTCCAGAAGACATTCCAAAAATGGCAGACACGTTGGAATCAGTGTATAGCTGCCTAAGGGGACTACCTTGAAGAAGATGGCAGCCAAATTTAAATCAGGTAATTTTATTTCCATTTATGGGAGAGGCCTTGGAATTTAATGATCACATCTCGTAGTAACATTGCCCTTTCTTGGAAACAAAAATGTTGCAACCTTCCAATGCTTGTTTGTGGTGTGACACACTGCTGCATGGTTGAGAATTTTTTTTTTCAGTCATAATTGACTGCAGGTAAGTCTTGAGTCTGCAGAGTGTACTGTTGCTTTTTTCTGTCTTACAGCTGGATGATAGATATATCAGTAAAAGCCGGAAAAGATTTTCCACATTTCTGAATGACACCTGACTCTTTCATCATTGACCTCAGAGTTTGTCTAGCATCATTTAAGCAGGAATTGTTGTTCTTTCGTTGGGACATCTGTATTTCCACTTTTAATTATGATGCTTTAGCACCTTATCTTGAAATAAATACATCGACATTTTCCCTTTTATTAGAACATTTTGTGGAAGAACTTTCGTTATACCATTTTGATTGAAAAATCGGTTTTGAAGTCCCACCACAGCAGTGTCTATTACTTCAAAGTATTGTTGTTGATAGTATTCTTCATACAATTTATATGCATGTGACTCAGACTGTTCCATAAAATTTTTTGGCTTCTTATGCGTTGGAAATGTTAACGGTTTCCAACCAAGATCCTTAATCTTCTCATTGCAACCTTTTAAAATAGACTGCAACTTTGCATTAGACCTAAGTTCGTTTAAACCATCAACAGTGCTGTCAACAGATGTAATAAGACCTGCCATAGTATTTTTCTTCCCCTGGAAAGACTTGTTCAGAAGTTCAAGAATATCAATTAACTGTTTCCCCATCAATAAACCAAGATATGTCAGTCCATTTTCAAACACACTGAGTAGATCTCTGGCTCTCTCGTAACTTTTTTCTGACACTCACTGTTTTAAAGACCAAAATTGTCAGAATGTCCTGTCTGTGATCTTTGGTAGATCTGTCATGTGTGACAGTGGTTTGATCCTGGCAGTATTTTCAACTGGTCCTTGGACTGATTCTCATGGATGTGGGTGGATACAGATTTAACTTTTGTGTTAGAAAATAGAATTCTCAACTGATGCCCATTTCATAGCACATTTTACTATTCTAGATGAATTACAGCTCTCCTTCATGACGAAGTCACAACAGTGAGCAGCACAGTGCACATAACTAAGGACTATTATATTATCTTCCCATCTACGTCTCGGCCTCCCTAAAGGTCTTTTTCCTCCGGCCTCCCAACTAGGACTATTAACGCATAAAATTAATAATCAAAGGCTGTTTGTCAATATATGATATGATAATAATAATAATAATAATAATAATAATAATAATAATAATAATAATGATTTATTTAACCTGGCAGAGTTAGTCTGAACACCTTTATTGATCCCACTCATGTTTTCAACTCCATCATAAGGCTGTAATCCCAAGATTTGCCAATGGTAGTTGTATCTAACGACAGCATCACAAATGAGTGATGCTATTGCTTCACCAGTGGTTAAAACAGTTTGTAAAATTCCACAAAACAAAGTTGGGATGCACTATGCATGCCTCCAATTCAAAACATATTTTTCGTCTTCTTTACTGAGTAAATAGGTTTCTCTCAGAACTATTTTTCGGAAGATTATTGGGTGGGGGGTTCTTTTGCCCCCCCCCCAGGTGTGATGCCTATGCAAAGGAAGAATGTGTAAGCTAGAATTAGATACATTTGGAGTGTTGTTGTTTGCAATAGTGCTCGAAAGTGGTGGTAATACATCCGCATTGTCTCTTACACTGAGTTTAGACTGTGTTGACAGTGCACATTGAATATGTCATCATTGCTCATTCCTACTTCAGGCCAATAAGTACTGCATCTTTGTTGTTTAGTAGTACAGTCATGGAAAATAATAATTTTAATCTTTTTGGTATTACTGTGGACAGCACACTTACTTGGGCAGACCCAGAGCCTTCTTTAGTTACAAGCCGGGGCCATATGTCGGCAACACTGTAATTAACTGTCACCCGGAGGCTGACCGTACAGTACACGTGTTTGTGCTAATGCCGATTTCCAATGCAAATTAATGTTACAATATAAGTGTGTGTCGATGGAATTATGTTTGCGGTCGTACCAAACGTTAATTGTTGATGTATTATAAACTAAATGCGTGTTGGTGATAAAAAAAACAAGACAATAAATGAAAATAAAATGGTTGCAGTCTTTGGGAATTTTTACGGTTATGGATGACAAAGTAATTGACTATTCTATTAAATATTGTATAACCACATTTTTATATTCTTATTTGTGATTTGTGTGTATCAGAATTCTAGTCAAATTGTTGGGTCTCGCCTGCTATATCAATAAAGTTACGCCGTTGGTTTTCAAAGTCATTGTAAACAGCTGTTTTGTGATCCCATAAATATTGCAGTTTTGTTGAAGATTCGGAATGCCTGCTATATGTCAGAACTATCTATAATTTGTACATGCATATAATCGCTTTGTTGGTTTGGTCAATGTTACTTATGTCCCGCCCACTATAGAGACATAGGCCAATTTTACACATATTTAGTATAACTTGTTGCTTCTTTGACAGGTTAGGTTTGGTTAGTTTAGGTTTTTGTTATAGCCTACCTTGCATATACGATTATAGCGCAACATTGGCAGTGATAAAAGTGAAATATTCGTTCAGTGGGCGTTGGATACTCTACATTCACCCACTTGATATTTACAGGATTTAAAGTCCACTGAGTTTACGCTAATTGATACGTACATGTACTTAATAGATAATGTTGCGTTTTGTTACGTATTATGTTGAAGGGATGTGTTTTCATTTTTTCATAGATTGTTTTACTTGGCTTAACTGTATTTACATCCTCATACTTTTATTATAATAGGAATGTCAATAGTTTCTTCTGTTTACATTTTATTTTAGGCCTATTTGCATAATTCACATTCTTAGCTTGTTTTCTGTAGTTATATTTATTTAAAATTATATTTTAAAAAGTTTATAACAAATAATTTAGGATAACAGTATTGTTATGGTGACTGGCCAGGTTCAAACTAAAACTGGCTTCCTGGACATCTGAAATATTTATAGAAAAGCACGACATAATCACATGAAATTAAAATGCATATGATATCCTACACCTTTCATGTGAGAGGTGAAACAACATTAAGCGGCAAAACATTGTCAATTTACTAGCCATATAATGGTTAATTGATTGGAATAGGGTATTGCGAAAGTACGTCATTATTTTATTTATTTTTGGTACAAGTAACATTTCTTTAAGTATTTATTTATTTTCCCTTGTACCATCAATAAAAACAAGTATATGTTTTTATTATTTTTTTAATTATAAGTGTAGTTGCTACGACACATGGGCACACAGCACTTTCTAGGCATCTGAAATATTTGTAGAAAAAACGATAGATAATCGCAGAAGATAATATTAAAATATATCCTAAACCTTTCACAGATGAAACACCATTAAGTCGCAAAACATTGTCAATTTGCTAGCCACAAATTTGTTAACTGAATGGAACTTAAGAATACTACGTCTTTATTGCATTATTGATTCTATTATTTTCGGTGCAAGGAATATCTTTTTTATTTATTTATCTATTTATCTTCGTACTATCAATAAAAACATGTTTTTTTTTGTAATTATTTTAAGTGGCAGCCTTTGTATGTAAGTAGCCTACTTACGCCGTATTCTGAAGTATAGCTAATTGATTGCAATAAAACACTATTTTCGAACACATAATAATTTACATCACTACTCTGAATCTTGATCTTACCTTTGTGCATGAAGTAATATTGTTGAAAAAATACGTGTTACGTATAACGAAAGCAATGAGCAAACTTCAATATCACTCTAAAATCTCCTGCCTCCACTCTGCGTTGCCAAACCTACCCATGCCCCGGCTTGTAACTAAAGAAGGTTCTGGCAGACCATGTTGATTCTGTTTGTAAAAAATTGTCAAGAGTAATATTTCTTCTGCGAAATTTGAAAATGTATGTTCCGAAGAATTACATTAGAGTTGTCTATTTTTCTTATTTTCATAGTATACTTTCTTATGGACTACTTTTTATGGGGTAATAGTTCTCACACTAATAAGGTACCTATGTTACAAAAGCTATTAGAATTATAACTAATTCATCAATGAAGGCATTTATCAAGCCCTAAATTTTCTTCAAAGAAAATTCACATATGTTGACACATAGGAATGATGTTCATATATGTTGTTGTTTAGTGCCTTGCATCTGGCAATGAAGCCATTAGCAGTCGTGCTTTCCAATACTTTTGAACTGTAGTTTCTTCTGATCTTAATGCTTCACAGGTCTTCAAGTGATCTTCATTCATTTCTGCTGGATCGTTACACAGGACACATATTGGTGAAGCTGAGATACCTATTCTGTAGAGATGACTTGCTAGACAGTCATGATTTGTCAATAGTCTGAAGGCTGCAACTGCTGTTTCTCCTTGGTCTCTGGGGGATTATATCTGGGTTGGAAAGTAGTGTA
>JAJSOF020000040.1:24876562-24890681 GCA_025594305.2 Periplaneta americana | reverse complement strand
GATGGCAGTCTGTACAGTCTGTGTGCTACCATAACCTTTTTCGAACTGTGTTTTGCGCCGGCAAGTCGTACGCAGGGTATTTGTTATCATCGGTTGCATACGGTAACATTCCACAACACAAATCAAATGCTTCGTGTCCATGTTGACCGTCGAAGTTAATGTCAACAAATACGTAAGTAATCGTCTTAACCCTCTCCCCATATCCCGACAGTACGTATTTCCAAACAGTTCACATTCCTGCCACTACCGGCGTTACCGTACGTATCGGCACGTACTCTTCAGAATGAACGCCGTACTTGCTAGCCAACTTCTCTGCCTCTTAGGTTATACATCTCTGCGGAAGTGTAGGAAGATTGAATTCTCTAGGCTCATCGGCTAGCCACATGACGGCATACAGCGAGCCATGACACATTTTGAACTGAACACCCAGAAGTAGTAACAGTAGTAGTAATCATTATCCTTCACTATTCTAGACAAACTGGTCAATATCGGCATACAAAATGGAATCATCAAATGTTTTAAATGTCTTTTTAAATTTTTTTTTTTTACAACGAGTTAGTAATTAAAAATTTGTAGAGAGATTCTTTTCCCATCCATTCTTAATATAGCCTATATTATGCTGTATCCAGATTTGTTTGTAATTTCTTACCTTCCTAAAACAGACGTAATTTCTAATTCTCAGTAATAATAATAATGATAATGATAATGATAATGATAATAATAATAATAATAATAATAATAATAATAATAATAATAATAATAACTAGTGGCTTGTGCAGCAAATGCTGCAAACTAAGTTCATTATAAGTTCAAATAAAAATTTTTCAGATTTATTTTCAATGAAAAATACCAGACATTTTGAAAGTTATTTGTTTCTATAATAATGAAACATACTCCCTCTCAATGGTTTTTATGCCAAATACTTTTTCTTGAACCAAATGTATCCTATGTATCTTGAGTTTCAATGCGAAAACGCAAGTAACAATGTCAGAGCGATCAATGGGTTTTTCATGTGGGAGTAAAGCAATGCTATTTCAGGTCATTGTGGATTGTAAAAGTCAAGTTTGCTATGCTTTCGAACAATAGACATAGCATTTTGGTATAGCTGCTGCATGTAGAGCTTGAAATGTAGAGGGTAAAATCATTTTATCCTGCTAAGAGATCTTGCTGAAATGATCGCGAGACTACAAAATTTTGTAGGCCTCTTGTTTTATCAGTAAGTAATACCTTCTTTCCTTGGGAACTGTAATTTTTGCGCTCTCTCGAGCCAATACTGAAGAGAATGATGGATAGAAGTATCTACACCACACCGCCATTAAGTATATGAAAAGACCCAACCCCACTTGATTAATAACTATAAAAATATTTGATTTTTAATAACAATATTATTATCTTACGTAAGTTTTGTAGTTTTATATATATAATAGCTGCCACTCAGTAAATTACAGAAATGAAGATCTAATTTAACACATTCTCTATATCTACTTATATATTCCCAAAATGTTTCACTTTTATATCATCAGTATAGCATTAATATGTATAATTAATGAAAAATAGTCACATCATGGCATTAACTGTAATGCAATTTCATTTCTAATGGTAATAATGTCATCAAACCATCTCAAGTTTTGTAGATTTCAATATCCAATACACAGCTATACTCAGAAAATTACACACCACAGAATCAGACATGTAAATTACTTTTATCAAGTCTTAAAGTTTTTAATAACCAATTGAATTTGAACTCTAAATATGTCAGCAATCCTGCAGGTCATGGCCTTCGTGTAATAGCTATTGTTTATTGTAGTGCGTGTTTTGTTTTATTCTGAAATCACGGCCGTGCTGAAATGCAATTAGTTCTCAAAACTGAAGAAAGATGGATTTTGGAAAACAGGAAAATAATGTAGGAAAATTGATATTTCACTGAAAACTACTATTTTTCTGAAAAACTTTGGGTTCCAAGCTTCAAAATGATGGGTCATTTATTAAAATCCGTTCAGCCGTTTTCCCGCAATTTCCATTACCAGTTCAAATTATATATATAGATACTACTACTACTACTACACTACTACTTCTGCTTACAGTAATAAACCTTCTATCGTTATATTTATTTACTACAATATTGTCAAAGACTCACTATTAAAGGAATTGAGAATTTGTATGATTTCTTAAATAATCCGTCAAGTAACACAGAAGTTTATCACCCATTTCACCAAACAGAACATAAGAACTTGAATCATGGCAACACATCCCATCTTACCATAATGTTACTTATCTGCACTAGTGTCTTCAATTTTTAACTGAACTAGTGCTTAGTTACCATGCTTGCCACAAGGGCTCAAACCTGACTGAAAACTGCACGAATCCTTACCATGACTTCATTTTGAAGAGTTTGTAAGTCTATAGCACACAAAATAATCTTACCCCTAAATGAGATGGTTTCAGTAAAAATTTACCAGCTGTTTCACACACAAATCAAAATTAGATTCTGCTTTTCATCAATCTTTACTTATCCTATCTTTGGGGTAAAGAATACTGCACTTACAGTTCAGAAATGAAATTCAGTAACGGAAATAAAAAAAAGTCATAAATGACAGCAAAAGTCTAAGACATCGAGAATCAACCACTTAATCATCTTAGCACCATCTACAGTAGAACCCCGATTATCCGTCACTCTATTAACCGATTGGCGGATTATCCATCTTTCTCTCGCTCTTTTTTTTTTTTTTTTTTTTTTTTTTTTGCTACAGAAACATATGAAGTACTACTGTACGTTATTTTAATACGTATTTTTTTTTCTACGGAGTGTTATTACAAGCGTTTACACTTACACAGTTTGGTCTATTGTTCGAATTGCCGCACTGTACAACTTCTATATAAAATAATTCCGTAATTGTCAAAAGAAAATGTGTTGTGCTAAGTATTGGATAAAGTGTAATAATTGAGTGGTTTGGAAAAGAGAAACTGTGGCTCATCTCGCATCAGAATACGAAACTGATACTACAACTGTGCGTGATTTAATAGAAATCAAGGATAAAATATATAGAGTATGTAAATCTACTACATGAGATCTCTACTATTCCTACCTTTCCACTGACAGCCATTACAAGAAGTTTCTTTGCCCCTTAAAAACACTTTATTGACAACCGAACTTAAATTAGTGAACTTCTGATTCTCTGCCTAGCTTGTTAAACACAAAACCACGGAGGAAATTACGAATCACTTAATTTACGAAAATATTTTAAGGTACGGATTATCCGATTTTTTCAATTAACCGTTCAGTTCATCCCCTTCATTACCACGGATAACAGAGGTTCTACTGTATTTCTAAAAATATTGAAATTATATCAAGAAAAAGTGAACATGAACTATGTTTCCTCATAATTAAATATTTTTGTGCACTTTTTTCAACAGTCGGTCAGTTTGCTAACAGCAGTATTGAAAAAGTCTGTATCCAAATCTACTAACCAACACTACATCCTCTAATGCAGTGTTTCTCAAACTATGGTCCGCGGACCACCTGTGGTCCTCGAAGTCTGCCCTTGTGGTCCTTAAAAAAAACGTTAGAAAAAATAAAATTCAAACGAATTGCATATCACGCTATAGCTGAAAATCTCAGAGTTTAGAAATGACACATGGCAATCGCCTTTCACTTTTTCCTCGCAGTACTGACATTTTATGAATTTTATTACCCCACTCTACTCTCAGTAACAAAAGAGAGATTTAAAGCACTATGAACGTAGTGTTTCTCGCCATCTTTTCCCTGCACATCTAAGTGCCATGCCTGTAACCCAGCCAGGGACCATCCGAATTCATAACAGAGGATCAAAGTACCAAACCTTTTCATGTATACTGTTTTCGCTGTAAGAAAAATCCTAATGTAAACATAAGCACGTTGCTGTCATACCCGTGATTGGCTCCCAGTCGAAACACGCACACGACGCAGGAAAATATAGTTCGTATTTGGAAACCACAATCTTGTATTACTTAATAATATAAAATTGAAATTCTAGTTGTTAAATACGAGGAAACATTTAACTTCACTCATGTGTAAAACGCTATGTAAAAGAAAAGCTACTTTTATATTTTGTTATGTACTATGAACGCGGATGAATACCAACGGTAATACCGAGGTAGTCTGTTCTTGTAACAAGTTGGCGTCACTCGAGCTCGTAGTTGTTCACGAAAGCATGTGGTACTGAGATATGGCTTTTGTATCCTCAACTGTCCATTGTGAAGACATAAGACTTAAAAATAATTTAATTGCAGTAATTATAAAGAAATGTTTCCTAAACAAATGAATGCATAGTAGTGAGGTTAAGCCTGTGTAACGAGTAACGGGAATTGTTTAACATGAAACAGTATGTACAACAGTAGGCGGGAACATGTACTGAGAATCTATGGCACCAAACAGCGGCCAATGAAACCTCACTTCAGTCGCGTGCTATTGTTTACATTAGGATTTTTCTTACAGTGAAAAGATTATAGTTATAACTTTCTTAATAGTTTTGCCGATACCCAGTCTGCACATTGAAATGGTCACGGACTGTACGTCACACACCAATAATACAACTCATGTCACAATATAACATTTATTTTCCGAGTAAATATAACGAATTTTCATGGGTTCGTGATCCATTTCTTTGCGATATTAAAATAACAAACTTTCATTTAGTGAAAGAGAACAGTTAACTTAATTGAAGACTTGAGTGACACCGGGCTTAAAATGAAATTCCAAGCAGAAGATATTGTTAATTTCTAGACCTCATTATAAGTGAAAAGAGAATATAGTGAACTGTACAATGGTGCTTTAGAGATTATACGAGGGAGATCCAGGAAATAACGACCGTTCGCGCATACCCGCCACACAGCTGACTCCCCTTCCTTGTTTGAAGGTCAACTGGCTTCCTTAACATGTGTTCTCATAATGTTGTGAGTACTGGTTGCAACAAGTCGCCATTGTGCATTTTGTGTTACTTCAAAATGAACGACGTGATTGATAATCCCGCCGACTCTGAGGTGAGGAGTGTGATTCGATTTTTGAATGCCCGACATTTGAAACCTGCAGAAATTTACCGGCAATTGAAAGAAGTGTATGGTGATACTGTAATGAATGAAAGAAATGTGAGAAAATGGTGCGAAATGTTCAACAATGGGCGAACAAATGTCCACGATGAAACTCGACCCGGACGCCCATCTCTCATCACAGAAGACCTGAAGACTAAAGTGAATGACAGAATCTTGCAAGACAGGCGCATATCACTCGACGAATTGCATATTGCCTTTCCTGACATTTCTCGTTCTTTGCTTGGTGAAATTGTGTCGCAACATCTTGGCTACCACAAAATCTGTGCACGATGGGTTCCACGGCAACTGAGTGACCAACACAAAACTCAGAGAATGGCCTCAGCATTGACATTCTTGATGCGATATCACACAGATGGAGACGCCTTTCTTGATCAAATTGTGACTGGTGATGAGACCTGGGTGTCTCACAACACCCCAGAGACCAAGCGCCAATCACGTCAGTGGCATCATCCCTCATCACCCAAGAAACCGAGAAAAGTCAAACAGACTCTCTCAACACAAAAAGTCATGGCTATTGTCTTTTGGGATCGCAAAGGTGTTCTTTTACTGGATTTCATGCCAAAAGGCACTATGATCAATGCAAATCGTTATTGTGAGACTTTACAAAAACTACGGCGAGCCATCCAAAACAAGAGGTGAGGAATGCTTTCGAGAGGAGTTGTGCTTCTTCACGACAACGCCAGCCCGCACACTGCTGCTTCAACTCGAGAATTGCTGGATCAATTCGGTTGGGAAATCTTTGATCATCCGCCCTATAGTCCAGACCTTGCTCCTAGCGATTTTCACCTTTTCACTAAGCTGAAAGACTTTCTGGATGGTACGCGTTTTGGAAGTGATGAAGAGTTGAAGAAGACAGTGAACACCTGGCTTAATGAACTGGTGGCAGAGGAGTATAACACGGGAATTGTAAAGCTAGTGAACAGATACGACAAATGTTTAAATGTAGGCGGTGATTATGTAGAGAAGTAAAGGAAGCTTCAGTTATGTAACAGACTTTGTTTTTTCAAATAAATATATATATTTTTTTAATTATTACAACAAAACGGTCGTTATTTCCTGGATCCCCCTCGTAATTCAGTTTGCTTCTACGTATCTGTGTGAGAAAGGGTTTTCATCACTAACTCTAATAAAAACAAAGTACCGAAGTCGACTCGATGTATGTGACAATCTCCGACTTAAGCTTACCAGCATACATTCAAATACAGAACTGTGCAAGAATCAGCAGGCTCATACATCTCATTAATCTAAGTTAAAGATTATCCAAACTCTAATAGCCTTCAATTATTAAAAAAACGAAAATGAATTTTCTTCTATTAACATTAACTTAATTAGTTAACACTAATATAAAATCAATTGAATTAAATCAATTTTAATTAATTAATTAATTATATTTCAGAATATAAGTATACTGGTATTAAAATATGCTACAAAAATGATAAATTTGCTTTTGAAGGGAACAAGAGCAAGGTGGTCAGCGGAACTGTTCTGACTTAAAAAGTGGTCTCCACTGTAAAAAAGTTTGAGAAACGCTGCTCTATGAAATTTGTTTAAACAAAAGCCGCCCTAAATAAGGGTTCTACTAAATCAATTCATAAAGAATAATAAGTAAACAAAACAATTTTGTGACATCTGGAAAGAAAAAGAAAAACATTAAGATAAGAAAACGTAGGAAATCATTTACAATAAAAATTTTGTTGGGTACAAATGATTACTAATTATAGCTAAGGATGATTTTAACACGTGAGATCCTATGGCATCAATCATTGCATCAGAAATTTTATATTGTTTAAGTTGATTTAAAGTTTCACGTGGGATCGTGCCATGGGCACCGAACATGTGCCCAAAAACTGTCCAATGTGTGATGTGGTATTGTGCTCCAAGATGCTGACAACAAGGCTCATATATGACTTGTTTTTCAAGACACACCTCTTGTGGCTGTTGCTCATGCATCTCAAAACGGATTGTGGGATCAAGAATGACACCCTTATCCTTCTGCCGATCAATTATGATGATATCAGCCCGTCTAGTAGAGCCATCAGAAGAGACGCAACCAACCTCCTCATAAACCTCATAGGAAGCATTCTGACGGATTGAAGCTGGGATGAGAGAACGAACCGTATTGTCTGTTGATTCGGAGCAATTCTCCATGATGGCAGAAACCCAAGACGTGAGGAACTTAACAGTGCATAATATTACTGTGAAGCACTGAATAAGTGAAAGCCAACATCTGATGCAAACATGCAGGGCTCCTAACAAAAAGCATGACACTATTCCACAGACTGTGCGATCCATTCATAAGTGACTGCATTGTAATAATTGGAAGATTCTGCCACAACCTTAAGTCAAACTTGGCACTTTCAACTAATCATGTGCGAGATCCACACATAATAAAATGTCACATTAATTGACACATATATGCACATTACTTCCTCAAATCACGAAAGAAAATTAATACATTAAAAATGTCAATAGTCAGTATTACCGTACTTGAAGTTCACAGTTTTATATAAAAAAAAAAAAAAAAAAACGAAAATTTTAAGGTATGAATTTTACAGGTGCAAATATCCTCTAACATAAAGTTGAAATATACAGTATAAATCAATATATCGTGATCTTTTAACTTATAGATAACGTCAAATTCTATACAATTTTCCAGTTACTGAAATATAATAGATACTTTTAATACATAATAGAAATAAAATTGAATCGCACTTTTCAGAAAGGAACTAAGTCAAAATATGCTACTTTTCTGAAGAGCAAAAGAAACTTATTTTATGAATAAATACCAGTTTACCAGCGCCATATATAAATATCCTTCTATCTTTCTTATATTAGGACAGAAAGAAAGGTGGAGAGGTTTGACTAAGTGTTTTTCTCCGCCAATTAGTGTGCATTGAAAGTATTAATCATTTCATCAGTTAAAATAAAAATCGCAAATTTTGACTTAGTTCCTTTCTAAAAAGTGCAATTCAATTATACATGTATCATGATGTTCTATTAGGAATAACCATAATCACAATAGTCATATCTAATATAACTTAAGTGATCTGTTTAGTGTCAAATGTTAGAATTAAAATAAATATAATTAATGAATTATAATTACACTCATCGGCAAAAAAAGTGGATCACCTAATATTTTAAAGAATTATAATAATTTTATAGCTTCTACTTTATTTTTCTACATTCTGACAAAGGCATATTGTAAAATGAAGTAAACATGTATCCTGTGCACTTCATTCCCATCATGAAAATGCTTTTTGTTTGCAATTTATTTTGAAGTTCTAAAGTATTGTAATTTATGCAAAATTTCAAGTAATGCATTTCATGAAGTTATTGAGGCAATGACTTGCATTAACACTTGAGTATGCCACTGAAACTGTCACTGTGCGCGTATCTTGCCCTAATATTGTGAGTTATCATTCCTAGTGTCTTCTGATTAAGGTTCTGGCTGATATGTACATCTGTTATCAGCCAGTACACCTCATTTGACAATATGTATCAGAGGAAGAACAATAATATTGTTTGTATGCATCTGAAATCTGACTAATGTAATTTGTAGCTAGTCGGAGATGTATGCAATGGAGGGGGAAAGGAACTCCTGGCCTAGTTACCTCATAAGTGGTGCCTTCTTGATATCACATGTGAGGTCCAAACCTGTCTTCGGACAGTTGACTAAACAACCACCTCTAGTGGCGATGATGTTTTCCGTCATGCCATGCTGACCACCAGATCTTGCAATGTTTCCTGATGGATGAGATTCCACTTCTCCAATGCTACCTGCATTTCGTTCAGGACATCGAAGTTGCAATGTCGGACACTTTGGATGAGCATATCTCACAGGTTTTCAACAGAATTTAAATCTGGGCTGCGTGCTGGCCAGTCCTGATGTTGCGAAGGTAGTCAGTCATGCAGCGAGCAGCATAGGGTTGGGCAGTGTCGTGCATAAGGATGAAATTTTCACTGAGGAAGGGGATTACATTGTCTGCATGTATCAGTGTGCATTCAGAGTGTCATCATCGACGAAAACAAGCTCTGTTTGGGCTCCAAAACTGATATCTCCCCATATCATGACACAGCCATCTCCAAACAGCATTTGTCTGGAGAAGTTGCAAGCTGAATATCGCTCCCCATACTTTCTCCATACTCTATCTCTGTCATCAGGTGAGGGGAAGCAAAACAGCGACTCATTCGTGAACAGCACTGTTGACACTAGTCCACAGTCCAATTCTGGTGTTGATGCCCAAACTACAATCTTGCTGCCCGTGCTGGGGGTGAGCTATGGAGAAACTGCAGGTCTTCTTGAGGTCGAACTGGCTTCCCAGAGTCTTGGTCTAACATTCCTCTCACTTGCAGTGACCTTCCTCACTGTTTCGAGACGATTTCTGGCTTGGACTGTTGTCGTGTGGAAATATCGTAAGATATGAAGAACCTGAAACCTGTTATCTCTGGTGAATGTAGACCTATCATGGCATGATTCCAATGTCTGTAGTAGGTATAGCTGTGCGTTTTCCCTTTCAAGCCTGCCTGCCCCGTGTCATTCAGAATACGTCTGACATTCCGCTCTTGACCAAGTAGACAACAGGCCGAGCGCAAGCTTGCCTGGCAGTACCCGCTCCTTCTCATACCAAGCATAGTATGACCCAAGCGAGCTCATTGGGTTGTTACAAAGCCTGTGTGTCGTTTAACTGTACGCTATGTATTCTCAACAAGTGCAAGACAAGTTAAGATGCAGAGAGGAAACTATGTTTTGGTTAATGGAAATAGGAATGGATCTGAAGTCTGGAAAAAATTCTCTTGTGTAAATGAAAAAGAAACACTAAAACCAGAGGGTGCTGCGAAAAGCAATATGAATGGAAAGGTTTTAAAAGTTGAAAACAGGTACCTCAGGCATGTTGCATCATATATTATGTAAAGTGGAAAGAAATGTTCAAGATAGCTAAAATATTTTGAAAACTGATAAAGATTTTTTAGTGGAAAGGTGTGTGGAAATGTGCGCGAAAGACTTGAGACCATTTTCTATTGTGGAAGGGGAAGGATTCTTAAAGTTAGGACAGGCCCTATTGGATATATTTTTTCTCCTTAAAAAACAGCATGTATTTAGACCTATTTCAAAAATTGAAGTTTTACGACAAATAAACTTAGAAATTAACAATAAAATAAGAAGTTAATAGTTATCTTAGACACAACTTTTATATTTATTGAATCCAGTACTGACTGTGAAAGCCAACTACACGTAAAACAAAACAGAAGAGGCACGATAAGAGCCTGCCATCCTAGGAGCAAGCTCACGTGGAACCCGACACACAACACAACACATAAATTGCTTCTACTGTTGGGTTAAATACGCTCTTGCCTGTTCACCAGTCCAAGCAGGTCAGGCAGGCTGAATGTTGCTGTATGCATAGCTCTAAGTAGGTACCCAGCTCACAGAATCGCCATAAAGCATGTTGGATGCTTCCAAAAGACACACCGATGGCATTAGTCACAAAACAAATGATTCATACACCCTCAACTAATGCAACAGCTCTTGCAATGTCTTCTTGAATAAGAGACATCTTAACTTAACAAATTTAAAATGGACATTGAAGAAAAATATTTAACTTATGACAGAAAATATGCTACACACTGATAATTCATCAATAGCAGCCACTGCACAATTGTAAAACTTGAAAGGTTTCATTATTGGTCTGTCTTGTAAAACCATAATGCACATAGTCTGATGCGTAAGGGTAGCAAGGCATTTTATGACATCTTAACATCGTATTCAACTCCAAAAATGTTGAATACTTCTTTCTCTAGCCATAAAACTTATTAAATTTAATAATATTCTGTCTAAATTGGTGGTTTATTGACAATGATTCAGTTTTTATGATGTGACCCACTTTTTTGCCAGTCAGTGTATTTTCCTTGATTCTTCATTTCTTTTAAAGCACTTATTTATCGCTAATGATCCATAAAGTTATTTCAATAAATGACTTATAAATTTCACTTTGTTAATATTAAACTATAAAGGTATTTTACCTTAATTGAATAGTTTCGAAGTGATGTTCATCATCTTCTGAATTCTAATGAGGTCCCCACATTATCTTCCGGTTTCTTAGTGGGGTATGTTTATGATTGATCATCATCATCATCATCATCATCATCATCATCATCTTCCTAACAAGTATTAGGCCAAGTGGCCTGTTACGGTCTCAAACTAAATTTTCAGTCCATCTCTTCTTTGGACAAGAGATCTTTTGCCATATGGATGGTAATGAAGCAGTGCTTTTGGAATTCTGCATCGATTCATTCGTTCGATGACCCTTCCACTGAAGTTGATATTTGCTGATGAACTGCATAATGGGTTCTATTTGAAGTTCTTGCATCAGGTCCTCAGTTTTTTTATGATCCCAGCGAGTATATCCAGCTGTTGCTCTCATAAACCTCATCTCACTTGCTGTTATTCTACTGACATCTTTATTCTTCACAGTCCACGCTTCGCTACCATAGCTTAATACTGGCTGTGCTAAGGTTTTATACAAGCCTATTCTTGTGTGTCTTTGTATTAGTGAGGGTTTCATGATTTTATTAATGATCCCCATTGTTTTATTATATTTACATATTTTTTCAGCAATATCTACTTCATCATAAGGTGATAGTGTATAGCCAAGATAAGTGAAGGTTTTAATTATTTTATTATTCAAACAGATTTTGCTTGATACAGGGAATTTCCCAAAAATGACATGATTTTCGATTTTTCAATATTAATTTCCATGTTATATTTTTCACTGACCTTATTTAAATTGTGTACTGAATATTGTAAATCATCTTCAGTTGATGCCGAGTATCAGCGGTATAACTGAAATGTCATATGCAGAGGAAATGCTGTATAGGTGGGAACCCCACCAATTGCACCTCTTTGGGCTAGCAACCCATTGAGCGTCATTTTTACATTGCTTTCAAGTCTCAACAGAAGCCTCGGATGATTGATAATAATGTGTCGAAAAGGGTGTGTTATTAAATTCAGTTGAGTATTGAGGACGTGTTGCGTGTGTTTTTGTATATCTATAAATTTCATTTTGTTCTAGTGCAGCGGTCATCAGCACACTGCACTTTCGGGCTAGCATCTCTTACCTGGAAGTCTCTTACAGCACCAGCGTGCAACTGTGGCTGCTGGCGGTATGCTGTCTCCCTATCCCTTCTGCACTATGGAGCATAATTCCTTGCACCGCATACACTTTACCCATTTCAGTGAGTGCTGACGACCACTGTTCTAGTGTGTTGAGTTCCTGGCTTTTTTTGGTTCAATGTGTAGGATTTGTATGCCTGTTTCTACACTGCCATAGTTGTGATGGAGTTTGTGATGTGTTCTGTGTAGGTTGAATTATTGTTGTGTGATTTAGTATGGCTGTGATGTGTTATAGACATACAAAACACACACAACATCCTCAATACTCAATTTTTTTATTGGGTTATTTTACGACGCTGTATCAACATCTAGGTTATTTAGCGTCTGAATGCTATGAAGGTGATAATGCTGGTGAAATGAGTCCGGGGTCCAGCACCGAAAGTTACCCAGCATTTGCTCATATTGGGTTGAGGGAAAACCCCGGAAAAAACCTCAACCAGGTAACTTGCCCCGACTGGGATTCGAACCCGGGCCACCAGGTTTCGCAGCCAGACGCGCTGACCGTTACTCCACAGGTGTGGACTCAATACTCAATTGAATTTCAGAACAAACCTCCTTTTCAACACAACATTACTAATCATAAACACACTACACAAGAGACTGGAAGATAGTGTGCAACCTCACTAGAATTTAGAAGATGACGAACACCACGTCGAAAGTAGTTAGTTAAGGTAAAATATCAGCATTGAAACAGTTACTATATCGAATCTAGTATTTTAAGAAAGCAGTAGATCTGTGTAACTCATTGTCAGCCATTCAAACTATCAAACAGCAGTCAGCCAGCTCTTTAAAACTATGCGAAATTCATCAGTCATTAAAACTATTACCACAACTACAAAAACAAATTGCTTTGCAGTGGACACTTCCACATTGTAGATTGGAAGGAAATGAGAGGACAGATATCCTAGAAAAAAAAAAAAAAAGCCCAAGAATAAAACATACAACTAGTCGTAAAATTTCCTTCTATTCAGCTAAGAGATTGATTAAAAACAGCAAAAAAAAAAATTCATTTACAAGAATCCCTATAACTTGCCAGTGCAGGTAAATCATAGCAGAATATAGTCAATGACAGTGTCACAATTCCTGAATTCCCACACAGTGAAGCAGTAGCCCTCTCCTGTTGCATATAGGGCATGATTGTTTGGCAGCCCACCTTCATAAAGTATCCATATTTATATCTCCACATTGCATACTATAAAGCAGGCGTCTCAAGGTCAACGCATAAAAGTTGTTACAGAGAGCAAATTTAGATAGTGTAGTCAGCTGAAGAGATAAGCGCAACACCCGAAGATAGCCGATCGCATTCATGTCACACGCATGAGCGAGCTAAGTTGTAACTGTTGCGGGAGAAATTCCACAAAGCTACACTTCTGAGTTGTAATGTCACAATAGATGGTTGTTTTCGGAAGGAATAAAATTTCTTAAGTAGCTTGCAGTAGTAATAATAATAATAATAATAAATTTATTTTATAATTATATATTAATGAGTAAAGAGAAAACACCTGAACCATGAAGAACCATACATGTTACGTAATTATTTAAGCACAAGGAACTGGCCACCCTACTCCATTATCTCCTGGCTTAGTTGCCTCATAAGCAGTGCCTTGTTTGTGTCATATTTGAGGTTCAGACCTGTCTTCAGACAGTTGACTAAACAACAATACTTCATTTCTAGTAAATAGTTTTTGATATATCTCTTTTTTTTTTAAGTTTATACTATATCTAATAAAATAAAATTCAATTAAAGAATAATAATTAAATTACAATTAAATTTGTTGGTTAAGGTACATATTCTTACGATATGTCAATATTAATATATTAATTACAGTAATAGTTAAATAATATGTTTCGTAATGTTTT
>JAJSOF020000040.1:24863038-24876462 GCA_025594305.2 Periplaneta americana | reverse complement strand
TATTTTAATATAAACATGTTGCATGTATCTGTTTTATACTGTAGTGAACTCTGTTGATTGAAAATGGAAGTGCAATCTTAAATATAGGCTGCAAAACCTAGGAGGTTGTAAGAAAACGTTACAATGCAAAGCATATTTATTTTTTTCTGTTACTGTAAAATTTTAATTTGGTGCTTCCGACATTTTTCCATTTAGCTATTCAATTATAAATGCAAACTCTGCAATGCTAATGAGGAAGAACGTTTAGTGGACATAATACTATAAGTACAGACCAGATATGAAAGGAAGTGAGGACTGTTGTACCAATTCTATTTGTATGCCACTTGATATCATTATGGATTGGTACAGAGTTATTCTGATCGTCAATATTCCAATAGTCTGTGTGTTTTGAATAACACGCAGTAGTTCACTTTTACGTAATTTCCCTTCTTTCTTGGCATGAACTTGCCTAGCTCAAATTTTTTTTTCTTTAAATCGATATATTTAATAATAAGTTTTGAGCATTCATAAGAGTTATAGGAACGAAGAATTCTGATATAGTATATGTGATACGCTAGACAATCATATGCTGCATAAATTCTGATTTTGTAGTTTCTTCTTTCTGCTGTAGTGTGAAAGGTTCTAGAAAACTAAAGTAGACACTGGAGCTGTTTTAATAATAGATTATATAACATGATTGAAAATAAACATACAGAATGTCAATTCAACATTATATTCACAACAACTGTATAATTCTGCATGTGAAGAGCAGTCATTCATTCTGAAAATCACTATTCCAGAAAACTGAATAAAATGTAAGAGAAAGAATGTGTTAATTGTTTAGTGATGGAGTTAAATTCTTTCTCTGATAGAAAGTCAGCAACTTCAAAAAAATTAAACGGCAATAATTGTTAAAAATCATTAAAATCTACTTATTACGAAACTTCAGAATTTGTTGCAAGAGAGTTACCCTTTGGACTGGGGGTGATGGTGGCTGTGGCTGTGGCTGTCTGCTTGTCATAAACTGTGCCAGTCCTTCACGTTCTAACACATCATTGATGTGGATGTCTTCTGGACCACTAGTATCTACCAGAGCTACTTCCACCTTACGTGCCTGAAAATAAACATGCACATTTACAGTTAATCTATTTACAGTGGAGAAAATCTAATGGTTTAATACCTTCTGCTTTAAGACTTCACCAAGGAAAATATATAACAAACTAAGGAAAGTAAAGTGCATCCATAATAATGCATTAACTTAAACAGGCAAAAGATATCAAGAAAGCATATACAAAGCATGGAGGCAGATAAAAGGTTTTCCAGCTGTGAATAGCTCATGCTTGCACCACCAATTTAGTACTGTTAAATAACTTGCTGAAGCATATACAACAGTTACGATAAGAAGTTTCAGTGTTTCACGACAACCTGTCATGGGTTTTAATCCTAGAGGAAGCGCAAAGAAAGCTTGCCCATTTGACTGATGTGCAGAGAACGATATTCGGTCCTCGTGCCGTCATGCTCATCACAGGCTGCTATGAATGACATAATGCTGATTACAGGGCGCATTCGAAAGCATGGTCTTGAGCTGTTCGTATCGTGAAATGTATTGTGCAGAGTGGGTAGAAGCCAGCATATGCGTTACATATTCTGCATTTTATCCCTCATATCAGGATTTTTATATAGTTCAAAATGTGTTTGTAAAATAAAAGAGTTCTGTATAACATTCTATGTACTTAACAATGCCCCCGTTGGCTCTAAATTAGGAAGTGCTAATAAAACGTTACACAGTCAAACTAGGGAATTATTTATAACGTTTATAAATGTATGAAAAACGAAACAGGCACCGCTCGTAATGTAAGGAGTATATACAGATTAAAATAAATCGACCATAGTACCACGCTAGTTATCGGAACATTTTAATAAAATCACATAGTATTAGTGTTTTATTACAACGTCAAATATCAATTATTACACGATCACATATTTCTTATAACACCTTTGTAATTTCATTCAGTGATTTTATATGTAAAAGAATTCGTGCTTCTGTATTTTCAACAATGTTATGTTATTAGTTACTCTGCAACAAGGTTTAGGTTCCGTTACATGCCCTGTGATAAATCTCACTCGAAACATCAAGCCAGCAGACGACTGAGAACTGACGACAGTTTGCCAATCGAATCGAAACGAGGTCAAGTGTACCCGAACGTTTCCGAAAGTTCGTGCAGCTTTCCGTGACAAGCTCTTCTTGCATTTACTCTACCTAGGATAAAAATGTTTTCTTCTATTGTCAATATACATAGTACCTTCTTAATGGGAGGCTGTGCATCATGCGGGCCACAAGTCACAGAGTCCCACAAAGTGTCCATTTAATGTCAGCTCGAAAAAGCACCCGAATGAGTTACAGTAAATTTAAAAAAAACCTTAAGGATATAAAAAATTCGCGACATACGTATTGTTTGTTACTAGATAGGAGGTCCGTAATTCGTGGAAGAGAGCAGCACAATGTTATTCCTTGCCTAAAATTCATTCGAAAATACTGTAATCAATATTTTGGTTCCGGTTACCCGGTGACATCCCAACAAATCTCCATCATCATCTCATCTCATCGCGGTGTAGCACAGATCAATGTCCTATGGTGCACACTGGGCAATAATTCTGCTGGTAAATTGGTCTATACAACTGAAGGATACACGGGAAAAACGAACAATGTCACATTTTCACTAAGGACCAGCCTCATGGTCTAGTGGTCAGAGCTTCTGGCAATAGTTCATGAGGTCCCGGGTTCGATTCCCGGTTAGAGCACAGGAATTTTTCCTTAAAGGGGATTATTCCTGTGCTCGTCCATGGTCTGGAATTTAGGTTAAGTTTAGATTTAAGACCTCTCCTGGCACCACATTATCATAATCATCCTATCACATCATCGGGGTAATGTAACTCCGCCTTCCAGGCGCCCCAACCTCAGAAGTGGGTTACAACTAAGCCATAGCCAGGAGAGAAGACCAGAAATGTCGAAAAGACAACCTGGTGGCATTGGGGGAGGAGGGGGAAACCCTTTTCACTAAGAGTGAGATAATGATCTATTTCAGTATATTACTGCTAAATCTATTGATGTTTCTACTTGAAATGAAGGAAATGATGAGTGTATCCGTGGTTTTAATTCTCCTTTACCACTTTTGGTAAAAATAACACTAAAGTTTGTAGTAATACAGTGAATTATATAATGACATCACCCTTAACAGCATTAACATTAACCTTGTTCGTTTTTCCCGTGTATCCTTCAACTGCCTTCACATGGGTGTATGATGATCAGTCAAATACCTGCCATCAGTTAAAAAAAAAAAAGGCCAGAGACTTACTTTTCTTAAAAAGAGACATTTAACTTTGAGTGACATGACATCACTGTCTAATGAAATAGTTAACAAACTTGAGACTCATAACATTAGTGCAGAAGATAGGTAAGCTTGGCCAAGTGGAAGTATGTGTGCTTGAAGAATTCAAAGCGTAAGTTCGAAACTACGATATCCTCTTTTATACTATTCACTGCGTTCATGTAATATTTCCTATTAAAATTCAAAGTAAACTTATTGTACTGTATTTTGTCATCTACAGTTCCTGTATGTATTTGTTATTTAATAAAAAGTTTTACATTTTCTTATGTTCTGAATAAGATTGTAGTTTAATTGAATTGTTATGTGAAATTGAAGGGAAAAAGAAAATTGATGCACTATACATGCCTGAATATAAGATAATGTTTTTTACCTTAAAATATACCGGTACTTATAAAAATTATACTCGTCTTAAAAAGCAGCCTAACATTTAAAGGACTGTTAAGATACCCTTAAAAAAAATTCAGGGTTGTCTTGTATGTGAGATCATCTTATATTCGGGTCAATACAGTAATTGGGATTAAATAAATATGTACAGTACTTGTAACCTACAAAATATAGTACAATAAATCTATTTGAAATTTCAGTAAAATACACTATATGAATGCAGTAAATAGTATTAAAAAAGAGCATCCTGGCTTCAAACTCTCGAACTTCTACTTTCAATTTGTCAAGTGCACATAATTCTCCTAAATTAAGCTTATTTACTTCTGCATTAGAAGTTTTAAGTCACATTCCCTAGTGGTTAGATTAAAATAATAGCATTACATTAACACATTGATTAAAAAGGAAATGTTAATATTGAGGAAAATTGCATTAGATCAAAATGTTGACAGTATTTTCGGCTTTTCTGAACAAGGAACAATGTCATGCTATTAGATTCAGCGAATTACAAACGAAGTTGTAAAATTACCATAGATAGCATTTAAATATGTAAATTTTATGCAGCAGCATGTGATCTATATTTACATTATTCAACTAATGTTGTTCTTCCAATTTTCAACAACTTTATTTTTATACTATCACCAAAAAAATACTTAAACAATTTTTTGTGAACTTGTTTTATTATTAATATTAGAGGAGAAAAATTCGTTCCGGCGCCAGGGATCGAACCCGGTGCTATGGATTGAATTCGGCGTAGCTCAGTGGTCAGAGTGCTTGGTACGTAGAACCAAGGACCCGGGTTCGATCCCCGGTGCCGGAGCGAATTTTTCTCCTCTAATATTAATTGTCAATATTACAGATATTATTCTGTAGGACAAATTAATAAATCCATAATATTGTTTTATTATGCTTACAATATGAACAAACAAATTTCATGATTTTTTCTTACTGATTGTTTTCACTTCTGAGTTCTTTGTAAGTTGTTGTTACTGAAAACATAGTTCATTTTCAATGTATTTCACAAATTAGACAACCTCTTCCATAATTGTTCAAATGTGCAGTGATTTTTTGGATGACATACTCAGTCAATTATGAGTGTTCACCCCTCTTGCTCTAATTACAGCCTCCATTCTGCTTGATCAAATTCATTAAAGCATTTCATGCTGTCCACTATGAGATATCCTCTCATTGTTGCAGTAGTACGACTCTAACATAAGCCACTTTTCAAGGACACAATTTTGATGATGGATACTCTTTCCAACATGTCCTGTGTGTGCTCAGTGACATTGAAATAGGGGTTATGTGCAAGACAATTCATACAGCGAATACCAACCTCATCCAAAAACTCATACATACAACTTGCTCACTCAGGATCTACAGTAGATGCTCAGAAAAGGAGCCATTTTTAATTACAACAATCTCTTATTTGCCTCTGAATTTGACTCAGCCCACACCATAACTAAACCTGCATTGTGGGCTATCTTGTCCAACATTGTGCATGGTGAAAATCATTTGCCTGTCCTCCTTCAAACTCTCGCCCTCGTATCTGGCAATCTTAAGCAGAATCTTGATTCAAGAGTGAATAATAGATCATTCCAGTGCACCAATGTCCGTCCTGCTGTTGATCTGTAAATCCAAATCATGCAACGTGATGTTGTCTTGTCAATTGCGAACCTGTATTAGGTCTTCAGGCCTTCAAACGCTGTTCATATAATCTTCGTCTTATTGTTCATTCACTTTCATTGACTTCTGACACTTGGAGACGATTTTGCAATTCAACTACTGAGTTGTATGTCGATCCTCCAAAGCCTGCAGTTGAATAACCTATCTGCCACTGTAGTGCCCTACTACCATCTCAACATGTCTTCTGCAATTGACCTGAAGTTCCCAATACTGTTTTAGAGTCCATTGGATGGTATCTAATGATGCACCAAGTGTATGAGCGACATATCTGAAGCTCCTTCCATCCTCAATTAATGCAACTGTTTTTGCAGCATCTTCAGGACGTAGAATTATTTCAAGGAAGCGATCACTTTAAATTGGCTGAATCTGTGACAAAATGACAAGACAGTATTAACAATAACCTACGACTTCCTTACATTCTGTGTGATGCAATTCATACAACAATTAAGGTTCTCCATCACAAATGTTTATTGTTACTGCTTTATGTGCAGTATCCATAAAAACCATGGGAAAACAAATGAAACAATTACATGGATATATCCATTTATAAAAGGACTTCCTCCCTCCATTTAAATATTGTTGGTAAATATAAAAATAATATGAAACCCACAATTCACTTATCATTATGATACGAATTGATACTTTTTTTTTCTTTTAGTATGGTATTTCACCTTATGCCAATGAGTGTACTTGATTTTCTTATAGTTCTGACATATGCATATTTTTCCAGAAGATTTCACACTGTAAAGGTCCCATTATATTGAACATAACTTACTTACAAATGGCTTTTAAGGAACCCGCCCGCAGGTTCATTGCAGCCTTCACATAAGCCCGCCATCAGTCTCTATCCTGAGCAAGATTAATCCCTATCATCATATCCCATCTCCCTCAAATCCATTTTAATATTGTCCTCTCATCTACGTCTCAGCCACCCCAAAGAACTTTTTCCCACCGACCTCTCAACTAACACTCTATATACATTTCTAGATTCGCCCATATGTGCTACATACCCTTCCCACCTCAAACGTCTGGATTTAATGTTCCTAATTGTGTCAGGCGAAGAATACAATGCATGCAGTTCTGCATTGTGTAACTTTCTCCATTCTCCTGTAACTTCATCCCTCTTAGCCCCAAATATTTTCCTAAGCACCTTATTCTCAAACACCCTTAACCTCTGTTTCTCTTTCAAAGTGAGAGTCCAAGTTTCACAACCATACAGAACAACCGGTAATATAATTGTTTTATAAATTCTAACTTTCAGTTTTTTGAGAGCAGACTGGATGACAAAAGCTTCTCAATCGAATAATAACAGGCATTTCCCATATTTATTCTGCATTTAATTTCCTCCCGAGTGTTATTTGTTATTGTTGCTCCAAGATATTTTAATTTTTCCACCTCTTCAAAGGATAAATCTCAAATTTTTATATTTCCATTTCGTACAATATTCTTGTCACGAGACAATCATATACTTTGAGTCCACACCTTTGGAGTAATGATTAACGTGTATGGTCGCAAAACCAGATGGCCCAGGTTCGATTCCTGGCCGGAGTAAGTTACTTGGTTGAGGTTTTTTCGGGTGTTTTCCCTCAATCCAATATGAGCAAATGCTGGGTAACTTTCGGTGCTGGACCCCAGACTCATTTCATCACCATTTTCACCTTAATCTCATTCAGACACTAAATAACCTAAGATGTTGATAAAGCGTCGTAAAATAATCTACGGGGTACTAAAAAAAATATACTTTGACTTTTCAGGATTTACTTCCAAACCTATCTCTTTACTTGCTTCAAGTAAAATTTCTGTGTTTTCACTAATCGTTTGATATTGAAAGCAGTAGCAGTAGCAGTAGCAGCAGTAGTAGTAGTAGTAGTAGTAGTAGTAGTAGTAGTAGTAGTAGTAGTAGTAGTAGTAGTAATATACTCATCATCGTCGTCAGTTATTCCTGACAGAATTTCTTTGGTCTTTCTACTCTTGTAGTTCCAATGAGTTGATACTGAAGCAGCTTTAAAGACATAGAGCTTTGACCCATTCTCTGTAAGTGGGTATACCATTCTGAAATATTAATTATTATCAATGGTTTTCCATTATGCTATTAGTTTCTAATTCCATTCGAATATTTTCAATTATATAATAATAATAATAATAATAATAATAATAATAATAATAATAATAATAATTTTTGTTCTAACAGTACTAACAGTATCTTTGGTGGGTTCCTTATATCAAGCAAAAGCAGAAGCAACGGCAGTAGCAAAAATTAATACTAGTCAATATTGCTACTTTTCATAATTCAAAGCATGGCTAAATACAGTGTTCAATAGACAGCTGCAGCATATGTTGAAAACAGGCTTGCCACTCATACCAATTTTGACTTCATTGTCTGGAGCCCACCAGAACGTCATTCAGGACACTAAATGTCCCTATTTCTGGGACTTTTATAATTTAATTCACTAAAATAATTTTCCCCATTTTATTACATGTAATTTACTTTAATACACGAATATTGTTCTTTATAGGGCATATTAGTTACTCATAAGAAGAAGTAAAGCTGACTCCAATGTTATAAAATCACCAGAAAGTGATTTTGTAAGTTTAGGCCTAATGAAAATGCTACCTTCTATCTTCAGAAGAACTTCGATTTTTCTGAAAACAACTCCCTACACAAACTTGAATCATTATCATTAAAAGGAAACTATCGAATTTCTTTAAAAACATTCAAGCAGCAGCTACTGAACTGCGAATTACTGTCAATATGAAAGGCCTGTTTGTGTAAATTATAGTGTCTTAAAAACGTACTGTCAAACATTTTAGAAGGCAAAGGGGGCAACGATGTGGGCTTGAAGTGGATGGAGAATTTTAAGCAGTGCCACCTGCCTGCTTTCGTAAAGGTGGTGTCTTGTGCCTTGCCTTACCACCCTCCAATGCCTATGCAGAGAGGGTTTTCTTTCATAAGACTTTAAAGTGAACAAATGTTAGGAACAAGTGTTCTGTTGATTCGATCAAAGCAGAACTTCTCATCAATACAAACATTAATATGACTTGGTCTCTGGATAAACTTCGGGGCTTATATTGCGTTGTCTTGGTGTTCGTGACTGACGTTTCGACTGCTGTGTTGTGTCATCTTTCAGAGCTGAGCAAGTTGGATAAAGAAATAGTGTGCGAGCTTGTATATATTATGTATTGTGAGAATTTATTTCAACTCAACAATGGAATTTTATTCTTCCAACAATAATTCCTTTCTACAATTCACCTTAAATTCTCTCGTCAACAATAGGATTTTTTCACTCAACACAGGATTCGTTATAGCACTCCACTGACGGCAATGACAATTTACTTTGACTATTACGAACAACAATGAACTGTTAATCTTAACTAATATTTACAAAGCACTATTTACAAATCAGAACTATCAGTTCTCAGTTCACAGTTCTTCTAGCTCAGTCACTCGAGTTCACAGTATCTCGAACCACAGACCTTCAGAGACAGTTCACTGTACTCGAACTCAGGTCCCTCCAACTGCGGTCCACTGCACTCGAACTCAGGTCCCTCCAACTGCGGTCCACTGCACTCGAACTCAGGCCTTCGGATGCTGTCACAGTCGCGGACGCACACTCGAGCCGAACTCCGGTACACAAGACTGGCTTGCTTGCTCACTGACTGGCTGACTAATCAACTGAAAAACTGCTCGAGTTTGCTGGCGTTTCTTCTTTTATAATCACAGCGACGTAGCCTCGAAAGTTCGACGCGTCTCCAGAGATTGCACTCCAGAAAAATCCAGTGCCCTCTCCTCTCTACCAGCACCAGATGCGCGCGCACTCTCGTCGCGTTGACGTAATACACCCCTCTCTTCTCTCCCGCGCGCCGTCCCAAAGTGCTCCGCGCGATCTTCTCTCTTGCGGGACGCTGGTCGTGAGTTCGAATCTCACGTCGCTGTCACATATATATATATATATATATATATAAGCTCGCACATTTCTCTATCCAACTTGCTCAGCTCTGAAGATGACCACAACACAATGGTCAAAACATCAGCCACCAACACCAAGACAACGCGGTATAAGCCCCGAAGTTTATCCAGAGACCTGTATACCAGTTCCGGAAGCCTACGCGAACACTAATATGACTTGTTCAGACTTCATACACAAGTTAAAAACTGAGAAAAAACTGTTGGAATCTGCTAGAAGCAAAATAAATAAATAAATAAGTGGAAGCACTGTTAAATGAAAGTACAGATGTTGCATTATATCTCTGCCAGCAACTGGCTGTTGAGTTTCAAGTAGCTTATTTTGATCGTAGATGTCAAGAGTACTAAAAGCAAAACAAAAAATTCCTGGTTCCTTCATTCCAATGCTCTGGTCACTGATTGCCTGAGTGTAAGGTGAGAGTTTAGACATACTTTTTCTCACAGATTAGTACAACCTTTTGCTATCTCTCATCCCCTCACCACAAACTGTGACACTGAACAGAGGCAGAGATTAATGTGTCTCATAAAGTTCTTTGCATTACCTATTAAGACAAGAAGTAATTTGATGTTTTGTGTAAAGCAGTACGCTGCTATTAAGTTAAAAAAAACTTGGGAGGGAGAATCCATAAATTTTGTTTCTATTTCTGAAAAGTAAAAAGTGGTAACCGTGTTGGAAATGATGGCCATCTGTTTCAATGCACTTTTCCACTAATTGATTGGTTACTATTTATAACATACACATATAACGTAGAAATATGCAGGGTGATTCAGACCACACGTAATAGTCATTTATTTCAGAAACTAATGCATTAAAATTTTCGAGATAAAAATATTTATTACTAAACCACATGTGAACTTTCACTTTCACTTGAGCTTGATTTCATCAATCAGCCTTAACAGGAAGTAGAGTCAGTGGCGTATTACTTTAAAATTTCAAATAAGAGTCGTGGTCAAATATGGTACCATTTGATAGAGCTCTTCAAAAGAAACAACTTTCATACGAAACGTTTTTATTAATTACTACTCTTTCAATGAGAAAACGTACGAAAAGACACTGGGTGATTCAGATCACCCATAAGTCATTTATTTCGGAAACTAGTGCATTAAAATTTCCGTTGTTAACAATTTTATTAATGACCACCCCCCCTTCACAATATTCTGCATACGCCACTGCTTACGGCATTCTGGTAGGCGTTGATCATGAAATGATGCTGAGCGAACTTAAGCAGGGTTACAGTTGACAGCACACATAGAGGTAAGTGGTTTTAAATTGTGTCCATTTTGTGTGTGCAACCATCCTCATGGCAGCTTGACATTCTCGTAGTGAGTTTGCTTTTGCAGGAATCTGAAATGATGAGCCTTCCTCCATACGAACTACAAAATATCTTTAAAAATCGCCAAATCAGTCAAGCCATTTTTGGAGTTTGTGGTTGTCCCCACTACTACTCTGATAGTCACGTGGTGGAGCCTCGGCATGCTGCAGGGCTTGTCGGCGCGCTGGCACAGCTAAATAGCGCACCTGGGGCTCAAAGACTTGACAGGCCTCATTTAAACCCTACGTAATGAAGAAAGATTTTTATTTAATATTTTTTTAATTTAAATACTATTATAGTCACAATCATGCCATGGTATGAAAGAAAAATTTCACAACCTCGAGCGGGAATCGAACCTGCGACTTCCTGTTCTCCGGTCAGGCGCTCTACCACTGAGCTAGCGAGTTCGTCTGGAATTATCCTTTCATACTGGCGACTCTGTTATAGAGTACTGTCCATAGCGTCACATCAACGGACGTGTATACGAAAAATCGAAGGAGAATTGAGAGGAAAATTTAAAAACATCAAAACTGAAGGAGCTCTACGTCACCAAACATCGTAAGATGAAGATTACATTTGTAAAGTTTCTTTCAAGCCATAAGCAGTGCTGACTAGATCAGACGCTATGGACAGTACTCTATAACACAGTCGCCAGTATGAAAGGATAATTCCAAGCCTTTGGCATGACACGAACTTGAAGCTCAGTGATAGAGCACCTGACCGGAGAACAGGAAGTCGCAGGTTCGATTCCCGCTCGAGGTTGTGAAATTTTTCTTTCATACCATGGCATGATTGTGACTATAATAGTATTTAAATTCATTAATATGTCACATCAACGGACGTGTATACGTCACCAAACATTGTAAGATGAAGATTATAATATTTTTAATTTTTTATATTCTGAAGAAGGGGTGAAGAATCATGGCATAAAAAATACTTCGAAATTTTCATGGGAACATGTGTCTTCAGTATTCCTGATATCTAGAATGAGACTTTAGCATGCTATGTGCAATCATTAATCCTAAATTACTGGGCAGGTTCTGTTCACAGTACGTACCAGTATTCAAGAGTCAGGGACTAATACTGTAGAAGATAAACAATCTATTTTACTAAAAAAAATTATAGATTTTTTTAAAGATAATACAGAATGACAATTTACTCCAAACTGACTACAACAATAATTTATAGTTAGATTTCTTTGATAAGGTAAAGTGACAAATGAAATGGAATATTTTATGGGTTTACATTTTTTTTTCTTTAGTAAAGTAAAATGTTACTTAGAATGTAGATCACGAATGTAATTTCAAGTTAATTATGGCACTTCTTATACACCAATGACTATTCCTGTGAATGAGATACTTCCTTCAGGGTGAACTGAATTATCAACTGGATAAACAATAAAGAATGGAGACATTGACAGCTGATAATACTACGGATATTTTTGTCGATTTGTATACGGAATTTCCTTCTACATCACTGAGCAAATGTCACATTTGCACAAAATGTTGTTCTACTCAAAATTGGCTTGGACAATTTTCTTTTCAAGCTGTTTTCGTACATAAGATATGTTAGATGACGCAATATAAATAAAAAATTCTGAACATCTGACCTGTTATGGCACTAAAATCGTCCTCCAGTGGCTTAAGGAGGGAAAGCTAGTGATCAACAAGATCTCCCAACTAGGTCTAGTAGACCCGTCGACCAACAGCAGGTGTGGTCCTCCAGACATACTGGAGGTTGTGTGTGAATGAAGTAGCCACCAAAACGTTAAAATATGGTGTTCACTTAAATCAGCTACAACTTGCCATTTAACCACTCCAACAACATTCTGAACATATTTCGTCACAGAAATAAGTTACCATCTACAAAATGAGGAGTCCAATAAAACATTCCTCACACACAATTAATATATTTACAACTATCTACATGAATTATTTTTCAGAAAATTAGTATTATACGACAGAGCAAAAAGCAGCATATGTCCAATGTTAGCAATCTAGAAGATAAGGCAAAAAGTGGTGCATTTTTCAAAATCATACTGAAATAGTGGCAATCAACTTTGCACCAATGTTGTGTGTTAATCATTATAGCATTAACAAATTAAATGATATAATGTTCAGTGTTTTGTTTCTGAAGTACGCTTTCTGTCAGTTTGGTGAACACTAATTCACTGTTTCTGTAATTGATGTCTAACATGAAAAAAATACATTTCTTCCCAGATACATCAGATGTCCCATAATTTTTCATAAAATTTCCTTCAATACTAGTAGGTTTATACTTAGTAGATTTATGATGATAAAATATGTGCAATTTATATCACACTGTTATTTATGCTTTTAATACAATCACCAAAACAGCATTTTCATTAAATGAAGTACAAAAAAATCATAGTAAATTTGTCAGAATGTATGTGAACGACATTTTTGACAGTCACGAAATATCTTGTTCAAAGATACAGACCCAGAAACAAAATTTGAGCCACCTGAATTTTCCAAGTTCAGTTACCGAGCACTGCTTACTGAGCTGAGCATACGCAGTATGTTATAACTGGAACTTGGAAAATTCAGGTGGACAAACTTTGTTTCTGGGTCTGTACAATCAAATATTCATATCTTGTTAGAATAAGAAAATGTTATTCTCCACTTCATCTTTTCAGAAGCAGCGCATAGCTTTAGACAATTAATAACAAACAAAAAATGGAACATGAAATACATA
>JAJSOF020000040.1:24833284-24862938 GCA_025594305.2 Periplaneta americana | reverse complement strand
ATTCAATGCAGTTGCACTTGACTAGAGTCATTGGCCGTGCACTGGCGATAAAAACTAAAAGGAAAGAAAACGAAATAAAGTGAACAATGTCCAAGGAAACTATGAAGGAGTGGATGTCAGCACTGCTGCATTCTGTCTCTGGCCTCCCATTACCTATCCACAAAGCTGACAGATGAAAGTGCTGGACAAGTCTTAATGTGGTTTGAGTCCATGGTGTCGGAACATCCACAGAGCATGCAGTGGGGGCTGGATAATACACCCAGGCGGTGGAGGTGATTAGCCAGGCAGTCATGACCGACTGCGGCGCGGAACGTCGCAACAGCTTCTCTTCTGGGCTATTCGGGAGAGTGGAGTTTAGTGCGTCCTTCCAGTGTTTATCTTTAATTTGGTCCTCCAAACTTTTATGGAAACGTTGTCTCACTCGACTGCTTATATTTGTAGATGCTCTATGGAATGGCAGCATGTTAGAATATGAAAGAGGGATAGTTCTTTGTTTCTTTGCTAGAAAGTCTGCTGCTTCATTCCCGGCAATACCGCAGTGAGAAGGTATCCATTGCAGATGTACAATTTTATTCAGTTTCTTGATGTCTTCTCTGCATTGTTGAATGTCATCATTAGCTGTTGTAGTGAGTAGTTTCCAATTGCAGATATCGCTGCTTTTGAGTCACTGAGGAGGACAATGTTTGGAAATGGGAAGGACCTGCACAACAGTTGTTTCACAGCAGTACATATGGCTCTTACTTCTCCATCAAAAGGTGTATGGTTGTTGCCTAGAGTGAGATAGGTTGAGAACAATTGGCAATGAATTCCGGCTCCAGTGGGCACGTGTTTTTCTATTTGGGAGCCGTCAGTGTACACATGCAGCCATTTTTCTGTGGGTAGCGGATATGCAATGTTTCTAAGGCAGAAAGACGGAGTACTTCACTACAGTCGTCCTGTTTATTTTCTATTGCAATAAGATCTAGTGCATAGTTAATATGATATAAAGAAGCAGAATCTTTCATGTCTGACTTTGTTCTCCTATAGCCAGGTAAGTGGACTGAAGTTTTAGGTAAGCCACTTAAGTTTTCAAGTCAGAGTGTAGCATATAGTTCCCCATCCTGCTTATCCACTCCTCACGCCAATAAGTAGCATGAAAACAATAAAAATGTAATTCTTAATGAAAGAACATGAATGTTAGGGATAACTTGCTACTGGTTTCAACTGCGAAGAAATATTTGTTGCCAGAATACTATAGGTAATAATGGTCCCTCGACTGTGAATAATAGTTTTAAGCAGGCTTGCAGAACTGGGCGACAATTGTGACATTACGTCACTCATCGGAATACGTCACTCACCCCTTCCTTCCATCCCCGCATCATTGACTTGGTAGGGGAGGGGATTTGTATCCAGTGTCTGTCTTATGTGATTGCGTACAGGCCATAGATACGTCATTCAACGCGGGTGGACTGTGGATGGGGAACCAACGCTTTCCCCATGCTTTCCACCCCTCTCTCACCAGTTCTGTATTCCTGGTTTTAAGTAACAGACTAAACTGCCTTCTTTCGTATGTCTTGCTGCAGTGACGTAAAAAGCGCCAAAGGTTACAGATAGCTTCTGCCCCAGTTAATATTCACAGGAACTGGATTGCCTTATGTTGTATAAATGATTACTCTTTGATGTAGTGCCTACCAATAACACATTTTACATAGAATTTTCATTTCCTGGTACACTTTTCTGTATTAATGTAATATATATTTTGAAGTGAAAAGTCAAAACAGACAAATAAATAGACATTTAACTAAACGAACATAATAATCTATTATGGGACTATATTTTTCACACAGCAATACAACGTTATTCTTAGTAATCATTCCAACAAGGGATGCAAGGGATAGTGAAGTGCATTCCATAACCTCTCCTATCCAAAACCCAACCTCAACCTGCTCGTGGTGCAACCTGCTTTTACAAATGAGGCTCTGGGGACCGAGTAATGGTGGTATAACCACACCATCAGAAATAGAGGAAATGCTATTTCATCTCTTACGCTGGCCTGCCACGGCGTAGAATGTTCCACAAGTGGTGCTTGTGAGAAAGATCGGTGGACTCTAAAACTCCTCCCGGCCAGGTCCGATGGACCCATTAACCAACGACAGGTGTGGCCCTCCAGTCATACTGGGGGTTTACATGAGTGGGTGATGTAACCACCATTACAAACAAAAAATTGGTGCCCACTTAAAAAACGGTTACACTTATGCTAAACCTGTGAAGTTCTACCTGATGGATCGACCACAGAGAAATATTGGAGAGCAAGAACGCTAATGGTTTCGTTGCCAAAGCCCGGCATTAGATAACAACAACAAACAACCTCATTCCAACAATGAGAAGTGTACACATGTGCATTTAACATCATTAACACACTGTATGTATCATAGCTCCAATGAAGGTCGAGTATTTGGGGCTAATTTTTTTTTTTTAATTATTTAATGGCAGGTACTTGACTATTCATCATTCACCTATATGAAGCGAGTCATTGTCCACAGGAGGCTAGCCTATGATATTTACATCATGAGATGATGATGACTGAGATCTGTTGGGATGCCACAGGGGAACCGGAGCTCCTGGAGAAAACCCTTGTGTTACTCAGACCAACACAAGTTATAAATTGGGGGTACACCGGGGATCGAACACAGGTCCACAGGATTAGAAGTCCAGCTCTCTAGCCACTAGACCACTGTGCCACTTTTGGGGCTAATCTAACATGCCATTATTCTTGATGCTGTAATGGTTGCATTGCTTGCCTGTGACCCTAGTCTCATCAAGTCACCATTTTTCTTGTTTTAAGACACATCTCTGTGGGCCAATGTCTTTTTTTTTTCTCTTGTACGGAGGAGGGACTCGAAGGTTTGCACTGCAGCCTGAGACTTGTGCTTCTCACTCCTATTCTATGAATTATTGGGTAGCCAAACGGCCACGCTCTTGTCAGTGGCGGCTCCTGCGTATTTCTTAAGAGGAGGAAAGAAGGTAACAGGACGAAATGACACCTTCTTGAATGATACATGCTACAAATTAGCCAACATGCATACATGTAAGACCAGGTAGTGTTGGGGTTGGTCTTTCCTTCTGTATAGCAATAATCTGTTCTTGTAAACTGAGTTTCCTAAATTTTCCAAAATATATAATGTTTTCACTTCCATTCATTGTTGAATAATTGCACAAGGAAATTCACCTCGCAGCATTTTTCGAGCACACTACAGCATCACACGTGTTGGAAGACACTATAGCTACTAACACGTAATCGGAACAGCGGAAATGGAAATGGGAAATAATCTAAGGAAAGCGAGAACACTGCACCCACCCACGTGGTCTGTGCTGCCACATGTACATTTTAAAAGTTCAGTATCACATGCTTTTGAAGAAAATCAGTTCTTGTAAAGTCATACTACCATTATTGTTCAAAGTTGCCCGTGGCAAATTAATTTTTTATGTTAAAAATAATGTAGTTTGGAGTACTACTTTCAATTTCAAATATATTTGTACAAAACTGACAACTTGGCTGTTTCCCTGTCTAGTACACAATGAATGGAAATGAATTTCAGGGGCCAAAAAGATCTGCGACACTAACGTAGAACTACTTCCTCTTTGTTTTATATAAACCCGACTTTAACTTTCAAATATCCTTGAAAGTTTCAAACCATGAATAGTAGCTTATATAAAGTGCAATGAATAATATTTTTGATTTATAATTAAAAAAAAAGTTTATATGGTGTCTTTCATAGCGTTGCGTTAAAACTGTTTTTATTGTGCCTCCTCCTAGATGTGTTATAGTCTGGTTGAATGCAAGATCGTTAGATGGCACGGCCAGTCAGTTTCTATTTCCCGCCCATGCGCTGATTCAGAGGAGGATCTCCTCCCTCTGCATTCATTTACTCGCTTTAAAACTCTGCTTCTTTCTCTGGCCGCTAGTGCGCTGTTGTCTATGTGTGCTTACTGCAGTAAAGGAGGAATGGACTGACTTTCCTCCACACAAAAAATCTCGCATCTTTCTCACAGTTTTCTAGCAGCACATGAGCGCGCGTCGTTTAAAACTCGATCAACTGAGTTTTTCTTATAGCTGTGAACTTAAAAATTATCGAATCTTCCTTGAATTTCAAGGCACATATTTTATTTGGTATTTACTTTCAAAAGAAGGAAAATGTGAGGAGGACGTTCCTCCTTTCCCTCCCCCAAGGAACCCCCACTGGCCCTTGTATAAGTACAGCACACTGCACCGTGAACTGAACCCGGGCTATTGTATGGATGATGATGGTATGTGAATTAATGATGGCGAAATGAGTCAAAGGTCCAATATCTAAAGTTACCCAGCAATTCTGCTTCAATTGGTTGAGGAAAACCCCGCAAAAACCCCAACCAGGTAACTTGTCCCAACCAGGATTTGAATCCGGGCACGCTCGTTTCACGGGCAGACGTGCTAACCATTACTCTTCTTCTTCTTCTTCTTCTTCTTCAGTCCCTTCTGCTGCTAAGCGTCGGGTTCGCCTCTCTCCGTCCATTTCATCCATTTTTCCCGGTCTCTACACATTCTCTTCATCTCTACCATTGTTTTTCCTTTCTGTTGGCCTATTCTTTCTATTGTATCCTCCCATTTAATCCTTGGTCTTCCTCTTCTCTTTCTTCCTTCCACTCTCATTTCCATCACCTGTTTAACCTTCCTTTCTTCTCCCATACGATATACATGCCCAAACCATTTCAATTGCCTTTCATTAATCACCTCTGTTAATGCTTTTCTCATTTTAACTTCTTCTCTTATTCTGTCATTCCTTATCCTATCTCTTCTGGTCTTTCCTACAGTTCTTCTAAGATATTTCATTTCCACTGCTGTTAATTTACTTCGATGTTTATCTAAGAGTGGTAAGCTTTCGGTACTATATTGTATTATAGGTTTAATTATTGAATTATATATCTGTATTTTAGTCTTAGTGGTTATTTATTTTTTCCCAACTACTGTGTTATTTATTTGATAGTATGCTGATGTTGCTTTCTTTACCCTGTTCAGTACTACTTGATCTACTCTTCCATCACTAGTTATTATTGTTCCTAAATATTTAAAACTTTCCACTCTCTCCAGGTTTTGTCCTTCACATTCAATGTTAAATTCTGTTTCCTGTCTATCTTCCTTAGAGATCCACATTACTTTACTCTTGTTGACATTAATCCGCATCCCTTTTCTCAACTCTTCGTTCCATTCCATCAACATGTGTTGTAGCCTTTGAGGTGTTTCTGCTATTAATGCTATATCATCCGCATAGATTAACATTTGTAAATATACTGGTCTTGCTAACCATTACTCCAATGCTTTAATTGAGACTGCACTATTCTCTAGAGGACAACATTTCATAAGACCATAGAGATTTCCAACATAAAAAAGGAAACAAAAAGGTCTTTACAGGCATTTATGAGCCCCTTTTATCCTCTTTTAGAGAACAATCACAACAAGAGAATAGGTTTACTCATATCTACTTGTATTCTTAGATTATAGTTGATCTTCATTATAACTGTAGTTCATGGATTTATTTACGTGTGTTTTGATGATTAGTTACAAACCTGAACTTCAATGAGATTGTGCACAGTTGTAATGCACACCCGATGCCATTCTTCATTGTAAGGAGCCATGCAATACTGTCCAATCTTGACTGTTGAGTCTGGCATATGATAACTCTTTTCTTCTTGATCATAGAAGTCTCTGAAATGAAGCATAATTTATAATAAATAGTCTAAAAACCTTTAAGGAACATGTTTAAACATGAAACTATAAAATTTAACTTTATTAGAATGAAGTTGAAGACTGCGGCTTTGGGTGTTAACTACCGGAAGTATCCAGGGACAGTTGATAGTGAATAAAGTTGTTTGTTGATCTCCCAGCTAGGTCCAATGGATGCGTCGACCAACAGCAGGTGTGGTCCTCCAGACATTCTGGGGGTTGTGTGTGAATGAAGTAGCCACCAAAACGTTAAAATATGGTGTTCACTTAAATCGGCTACAACTTGCCATGAGTACCATTAAGGTAAAATTATCCGGAGGTAAAATAGTCCCCCAATCGGATCTCCGGGCGGGGACTACTTTAATGGTACAGAATCAACTAAACATCTTACAATGGAATGCTGGCGGTATAACAATCGTCTGTAGCTGCATTTAGATTGGCAACAGGCCATGACTGTTTGGCCAAACATCTGCATAGAATTGGAATATATCAGTCCCCTAACTGCCCATTGTGCAACTCAAACCAAGAAATGGATTCGGAACACCTCAAAATCTGTGCTTCAGTGGCTGACCATGATAATATCTTTGAGAAATATTGGAGTGCAAGAGGTCAAATGACTTTATTGTCAAATGCCTGGCATTAGAAAACAACAACATAAAGTTGTTTGTTTAATTTGCTATAATAGTAGTCATGAATAACCAAAACGAGACCTTGAACTAACACTTACAGTAGAATTACACACATACAGCCACTACATTCAACACTATCACAGACCAAACCAACACAGAATATAGCATACGCTGAGAGCTACATGGCTAAGGGCAAGTTTGGCCACTAGTATGCAAACTTCGAATATTAAGTAACCTCTAGTTCCAAGATGTCTTCTCATAGCAGTAGTAGAATTCTACTGTGAACAGGGTTGGCTCATCTTGGTTTAAAACAGGTGACTTCTTTTTTTTTCAAATCCACTGGTCTTTAAATATGCTTTGAAAAACCACTATATACAAAAACCAAAACATTTCAGGAGAAGCAGAAAAGCAGTAAATATTATAAATTTCCAAAGTGGTTATAGAAAACAATTTGTATTTCTCTATTATACAAGTGAAACCATTGAGTATTCACATACCGGATTCACCACATAATTAATTTTTTATCAAAATGTCACATAGTATTTTTTCGAGGCACAATGACGATATATATATTTACAGGTGTTACATGCTGTCTCTTCTCACTTTATAGATCTCTTGAATGTGGAACAAGTTTTGATGGAGAAATCATTGCAATAAGTGAAAGTCTCGGGAATCTTCTATGCCACATCAATAAATTTAAAAATGCAGTTATATTGTCAGACTCCAAAGAGCTATTCTATCAATAGTCATCTCAAACAGCAGAAATAACTAAAATGCTCTCTCAATATCACTCAATAAAAGAATTGTATTCCAATGGATACGATCCATTGTGGAATCCTGGGAAACGAGAATGCGGATGCTTTAGCAAAAAGGGCAGCACTGCTACTTACAGACCTGTTACTAAATCTATGTATTACTCTGTGAAAAGGTTTATTAAATCTACATACTTAGACTTCAACAAACAAAATTTGATAACTCAATCCCAAGGAAAAAATGGAACTCTCTGCATCATAATCCACAGTTAATTCCCGATTTACCACGAAAATCGTCTGTAGCTGCATTTAGATTGGCAACAGGCCATGACTGTTTGGCCAAACACCTGCATAGAATTGGAATATGGCCAGCCTCATGGTCTAGTGGTCAGAGCTTCTGGCTATAGTTCATGAGGTCCCGGGTTCCATTCCCGGTTAGAGCACAGGAATTTTTCCTTAAAGGGGATTATTCCTGTGTTCGTCCATGGTCTGGAATTTAGGTTAAGTTTAGATTTAAGACCTCTCCTGGCACTACAATATCATAATCATCCTATCACATCATCGGGGTAATGTAACTCCGCCTTCCAGGCGCCCCAACCTCAGAAGTGGGTTACAATTAAGCCATTGCCAGGAGAGAAGACCAGAAATGTCGAAAAGACAACCTGGTGGCATTGGATAAAAAAAAAAAAATAGGAATATATCAGTCCCCTAACTGCCCATTGTGCAACTCAAACCAAGCAATGGATTCGGAACACCTCAAAATCTGTGCTTCATTGGCTGACCATGATAATATCTTTGAAAAATATTGGAGTGCAAGAGGTCAAATGACTTTATTGTCAAACCCCTGGCATTAGAATACAACAACAACAACATATTTTTTTATAAGTCCACCTATTAATATTATTTTCCAACCCTTCCACTGAACCAACAATGACTGAATTCAAACATAATTTAACAGCTTGCTGACAATTTTTCACTGTTAGATCAATTTCCAGCATCAGTTGTATATAATGGCTCAGAAAGATGCTATATTACTTGTTACAAAGAGGAGTCAGTCATGTCGTTTCCTTGGTGCATTATGGGCCGAAAGACAGGTCCAGTTTGGCTATATTTAGTAATAACTAATAATTAAAAAAGATCCTAGAAAGGAGAAATGGGCCAAATGCACAAAATGTGGGCATGCAATGAAGTGACCAGAATGAAGAAACATTTCTGTGTTCCTTCACAAATGAAGATGATAGTGAATATGAAGTAACACCAGGCAACATCTGACTGTAAATATATTACATTTATGCATATCAATGTCTCAGATGAGTGCAAAAATGCGGAAAAATAAATTGATATGATATGATATAATATATTTATTTCTACAGCTCTTACTTAGTAATGGGTCTTCACCACATCTCTGTATTCATTCTTCCCATCACCCTCTAATTACAATAACATATACAAACTTTCATTGACGTGTGCAGTCATTTTATTTTACCTTTACTATTCCTATTACTATAATACATTACCTAAATTTGCTCTCTAGCCTCTCACCTTGAAAACTTTCCCTTCTATCTAGTGAACACCTCACCACTTTTATTGTTTTTGTATACTGAAATACTTCCTATCATCTAAAATTTTCTTAATTTGTATATTAACTTTTACTAACATTACTTAATCATAATCATTCACTTTCATCTCCAATTTACAATCACTTCTACCTCTCCTCACTTTGTCATCACTCTTAGCCCCTATTTCTTTATTAGTCACTGAGTCACATGTTTATTTGTTCACTTTTACCTCCGATAAATTTTTCGTTAGGCACTATTTTTGTAAGTCAATGCCCAATTCAACCTTCATTTGTATACTTACATTGAAATACTTCCTCTAGTCCTATCATTCCAATTTTTTTGGTTGTACAGTAAATTTAGTAGTCACTTCCTATATTAGTAACATTTCACTACCAATTTCTATTAACAAATACTTCCAATTTCCTCTTGTCACCTCCTTTATCATCTATTGTTTCTCTGGACACTAATTCACTTATTCATTCATACATTTTCCCTCTGATTATTTTGATAGTTATTATTACTGTTTGAACACTTGTTTCTATATCTTTCGCCACTCTTTTATCACTTCCCCCCCTCAAGCACCAACTTCGTAGACCGTAGTTCTGCGGTCCCTTATTTCCTCCTTTCTTCCCCTCACAAGTAGATGGACTAACCAAATCTTCTTTACTTCCCCTCCTTGTCGACGTCTTTCGTGTTTCTCCCTACCCACCTTCTTGACCTGTTTTTTATGACCTACTCTTTCTGCCGTCAGCTGACTCGTCATCTTATCCCTTCTGCTATTGTCAGCAGTCTTCAGTAATTGTTGCTTGCATGGTGATGATGGATTTATTTGCGACCACACGTCTCTCCTTTCCATGTCATCATATGTGTCTGCTTCCACTCTTCCTGAACTTGCTGTGTCAGACGTTCCTTGTGTGGTTAATGTCCTCACTTCGGATTGTCCTGAACTAATTGAATCCTGTCTTAAAACTTCTGCTATACTTTCTTGGCTACTAATCTCACTTCTTCTTCTTCCAACCATTTGCTTATTTATAATCTTCCTCATTTTCATTTTCAAGTCCTTCCTGTTTCCTTCCATATCCTCTGTCTCCAACTCCTTTTGATTAAAATTTTCTAGACAAAATTCTAGTTCGAAAATTTCATTGTTGATGATCAATTTATCTCCATAGAGGCTTGCGAAATATCCATTTTACTAGCCGCACACATAAACAGTAGCAACAATCTTCTCCTGCATCTCATCTCATAATCATAATCCATCTCAAGTAGAATATTTTTTCTTCTACATAGAATTTTCTCCTTCATTAACATGTTTTTGAATAGAACCATGATAGGCCGATTCAACCCTCTTCCAACCCTGTAGATCTCTTCAATTTGCCCATCGCTCACGTCCATGTTGAAAACTTCCCATCACACTTTGAATACAGTGTCGTACGTTGTCTCATTCTTCTCCTGTTCCATTTGTTCTATGCCGAAAAATACTAAGTTCTTCTTACTCTGCTTATCCTCCCAGAATTTAAATTTCCTCTTCATTTGTTTCTTTTCTAGCTCCATTTCTTCCATCTTTCTGCTGAATTCCTCGATCTTTTCTTCATTGTAACCTCCATTTTATTGTGTGTTCGGAATTTGCTTCACTCCGGTCTATGATCTAACTATATTGCTTCTAACTAACGGAGCTTTTTACACACGTCTCTCCTGAGTGTTGTCTACTGTAGAACTGTAGGAAAAATAAATTAGCATTAACTGAACTGTGTTGAAATACTATACCTAACATAAATTAAATCTCAGAAAAATGTAATAGTTGTTTCTTCTTCTTCTTTTTCTTCTACTAATAGCAGCATTGAAGATTATATTCCATTTGATTCCCAGTGATCCAGTAAAGAACAATGATGTTTTTGTTTTCGTGAAGATCTTTAAATTCAGTCTTTTGCACTATAATAAGTGTTCTGTCCATTTTGCTTTCTTCCTCACAGACAGTGCAGGTATTTTTATTTATAAGTGCCTGTGTCATGAAGATGGGCAGCTAAACAGTCATGCTGCATTATTAATCGGAAAGTTGCGATTGCTTTGGTTTTTTGGAAGTTCCAAAATATTCTTGGTTGTAGTTTGTGGGTTCTGGTATGGAACGTAATTGTGATAAGACTGCTCGATGACTCTGGTCAGTGTCTTTAATTTTATTATAATATTAATTTTGTTTAGTATTGGAAGTCTTACTTACTTACTTACTTACTTACTAACCCGGAGGTTCATTGCCGCCCTCACATAAGCCTGCCATTGGTCCCTATCCTGAGCAAAATGAATCCATTCTCTATCACCATACCCCACCTCCCTCAAATCCATTTTAATATTACCTTCCCATCTACGTCTCGGCCTCCCTAAAGGTCTTTTTCCCTCCGGCCTCCCAACTAACACTCTATATGCATTTCTGGATTCGCCCATACGTGCTACATGCCCTGCCCATCTCAAACGTCTGGATTTAATGTTCCTAATTATGTCAGGTGAAGAATACAATGCGTGCAGTTCTGTGTTGTGTAACTTTATCCATTCTCCTGTAACTTCATCCCTCTTAGCCCCAAATATTTTCCTAAGAATCTTATTCCCAAACACCCGTAGTCTCTGTTCCTCTCTCAAAGTAAGAGTCCAAGTTTCACAACCATACAAAACAACCGGTAATATAACTGTTTTATAAATTCTAACTTTCAGATTTTTCGACAGCAGACTGGATGATAAAAGTTTCTCAACCGAATAATAACAGGCATTTCCCATATTTATTCTGTGTTTAATTTCCTCCGAGTATCATTTATATTTGTTACTGTTGCTTCCAGATATTTGAACTTCTCCACCTCTTCAAAAGATAAATTTCCAATTTTTATATTTCCATTTTGTACAATATTCTTGTCACGAGACATAATCATATACTTTGTCTTTTCAGGATTTACTTCCAAACCTATCTCTTTACTTGCTTCTAGTAAAATTCCCGTGTTTTCCCTAATTGTTTGTGGATTTTCTTCTAACATATTCATGTCACCCGCATAGACAAGCAGCTGATGTAACCTGTTCAATTCCAAACCCTCTCTGTTATCCTGGACTTTCCTAATGGCATACTCTAGAGCAAAGTTAAAAAGTGAATTGGAAACGCATCTGACAGAATGGATATTGGAGGTCTACAGAGATTATTGCTAGATCTGGGCTGGTTGTACTGCATAGTGAATAAAAGTGGTTGGATTTGTTTTTTTTTTTTTTTTATAAATTACTGTAATTATACATTACTGTCTAGAACAGTGATGTCAAAGCGTCTGCATTGTGTGCTCTCAAGAACCTGCACAACATTTCGTTAAGAGTAATGATTTTACTTTTATCTTGCTAAAAAGTGAACCTTGTTGGATTTGTATTGCTTGTAGTATGAGCACGTAACACAGGTGTTTTGACATCCCTGGTCTAGAAAGTTTTCTACTATAACTCCAGTGCTGTTACTGTGCCTGTATCATCTCTTGGAGATGCTGCATTGAAATCCCCAATAATGATAGTGTTGTTGTTTTGGGGGAGGAAAGGGTGGACTGTAAATTCCATAGATTTTGCATTTTTGTTCGGTTTTCCATGCTATAAGTTTTATTATTTCTGACTACTCTAATGTGTCTATATTCTTCATGATTTTGAACTGAGATTTCAGATTGCTCTTGAAGGCTGTGTACATTCTGCTGGAGAATCTTATTCAGAGATCTGCAATCACATTTTCTCATTTGGCCTTTGCCACAGAAAAGCTTTCTACGTTTCTGCAGATCTTTTAACTAAATTATTTTCCGACTATTATTAGCAATGGATGTTTTAATGTGTACAGCGTCACACCCTTGAATTTTTCACAGATTGTAAGCAAGCTCCTGAAACAGTTCAAAATACTGCAGGGTTGTGTTATTACTATGTGGATTTACCGTATTTTCTCGAATGCCCCGCACACTTTTTTACCGAAATGTATAAGTAAGCAATATATTACTGCTACTTACAGACCTGTTATTAAATCTACATATTACTCTGTGAAAAGCTTTATTAAATCTACATACTTAGACTTCAACAAACAAAATTTGATAACACAATCTCAAGGGAAAAAATGGAACTCTCTGCATCATAATCCACAGTTGATTCCTGATGTACCACGAAAATCGTCTGTAGCTGCATTTAGATTGGCAATAGGCCATGATTGTTTGGCCAAACACCTGCATAGAATTGGAATATATCAGTCCCCTAACTGTCCATTGTGCAACTCAAACCAAGAAATGGATTCGGAACACCTCAAAATCTGTGCTTCAGTGGCTGACCACGACAATAATATCTTTGAAAAATACTGGATTGCAAGAGGTCAAATGACTTTATTGTCAAACGCCTGGCATTAGAAAATAACAACAACAACATTCTGCTGGAGATCTTTCTGCTTTTAAATAGAGGGTATGTGGTCTGTCTTTCAAAGTTCAGGTATTTTATATTTTCTGGTGTTATATTAGCTTCATTTATGATGGTATTAACATTTTTTCTGTTCTAAAATGTGCTTCAGTTCTGTGAACTTTTGAATTGTTAGGCTTCCAGAATTCCAGAAGTTGATGATAGATACCCACTCTGTGTTGAGTCTCTTCAGGTGTCAATTCATGATGTATAGATCTACAACTTCTGTATCATTTTCTAAGTGTCTTAATGTGGCAATGTATTGTATCTTTTGAAATATCAAGTTCATCTGACAACCTACGAGTACTTTTTGCAGATTCTCTTCTGAAACTCTGCATATGTTCTCAATATTCTATACCTTGGGTCTTCCAGGACGTTGTAAATCTTTAATGTTTCCTTTTCCATTACTGAAATGCTGGAACCATCATTGTGCTATATAATCTCTAATGACAATTTCACCCTCGACTTCACATATTCTTCAAGCCATGGCAGCAGCTTTATAATCTTGTTTCCAGTAATGCTTCAGAAAGACCATAATCTCAGACTTCATCACTTGCATTTTATATTCTTTGTATTAACAATTGACGACCAAGAAATATTGGAGAGCAAGAGCGCTAATGGCTTCGTTGCCAAAGCCCAACATTAGATAACAACAACAACAACTGACGACTGTCACATGCTCACAATTCACAATAATAACCATGGCGTTCTGTGAATTGCTTTGCCCAACTGAAGAAAATCTTTCAAATTTTGCAAAATACTAAACTTAAAAACCGACATTACTTATGTGACGACCTAATAATATACATACTAAATCCTTCAAAATGTTCTTAAGAATTTCTCCGTATTATTTATTTATTTAATTTGGTGGAGTTAAGGCCATCAGGCCTTCTCTACCACACCACCAGAATACAAATAGATATACACAAGAAACGAATCCAGAAAATTGGTGTCCATTTAATTCCAGATGTTGGAAGTTCCTCTTTATTCCACTTAAAAGATGTCTCACAAGCACCAAACGTCTTACCTCCAATATATAATCAAGATCATATCATCCACTGCCTTGACTTGCTAAAACTTCTTTTCAAACCATATAGTCAGGTATAAAATTAATGCTTTCTTCTCTGGTCTATTGATGACCACAATATCCACTCTTCTCATACTTCCATCTTCTGAAAAGTAGGCTATTTCTACAAATAGTTCCAATATTTGTTTACATAATACTGACATAATGAGAGATCGAACTGTGTGGTGCCAATTAAGTTTCCCTTTAAGACAATATCCTAACACATGACCCAATGTTTCCACTTCTTCGCATCCTGAGAAACAACATCATTTTGAATGGTAGTGTTCTTCCTGAAACAGCCCTTATTGTTGCAGTGTTACAGGACATTTTAATGGCTGACATTCAATCCAAAGAAGACAGTCCAGTTCTATTGCTAATTTAGAAATTACTCTTGGAAACATGTGCAAAAATAGATACACCTTTACTTTTGTTAGGGAGACAACTCTATGAATTGGAAGCTTGCTTCTATAGTTGTTTTCGAAGCTGACATCCGAAACTCGATAGTGAATTGTCATTATAATGGATTCCCAAATTAGATAATGATGTTCTCATTTCAGCATTTAAATTAAGACTGCTATGCAGGTGTGTGTCCTCTATTTGCAGCAACCTCTCGGCAATATTGAAGTGCTGTATATTTGCTTCCCACACTGTTTTAATGATGCTAATCCCCTTAAGTTTTTCGCTACATACAGCATGTCATTTGGACAATCATGAGGAGATTTAGAATTTCTGATAAACCTTATCTGCACCTTCCAAAAATGAATGAGGTGTCCTATCAATAGGTGTTGTCTATTATTTATACATGGTGGTGGGCTAAATAAACTGAGTTCTGATGTTAAGTTTCTGATTAGGTTTCGATAAGGTGAAACTTGCTAATAGGTTTATCATTATTTAAAGATTCAATGACTGTAGTAATATCAAAAATGATTGTGTCAAAAAAGGTAACCATTCATTTTCGGAGTCTCTGAAAGTGTTCCTGAAAACTGAAAATGAAACTTTATTTATCATCTTTTTGTGTATTTCTTTTGAGAAGTTCCATCCCTTTGTTTTAAGTGATATTGCATGTGGAAAATGTAAGAAACTGCGACATTAATGGACCATTCTTCATATCGATGGTGTTGAACAGCAACCTTGTATGTATATTTAAAAAAAAAAAGATTTCACTTGTTTCCTATCAAAAAATCGTCCCAAATCTTCTGCAAACACATCTTACGTCAAGGCATGGATACAAACTTTACATTTAAATATCCTGGTAAGTTATGTCAGACATGTTTTGTTCGATATTAAAACGTTTTTTGACTCTCCTGTAACACTGAATTTTTTGGCATATGAGTTTGCTGTTCACACCATCAATATGGGACTTTTTCACATAACGTAATAAGTGAAGGTATGATAGCATGTCACTACTTTTGCTGTGCAACTTTTCTGCTGCAGCTACACATTGTGTTTACACATAAGCCAAAAGTTGCATGCTACTTTTTGTGCTGTGCAACCCAAAAGCAACAGCTTTGCACCTCTTATGCTGATTCTACAAAGCATTTTGTGGTTATGTTGGCATTGGTTTTCAGATAATGAAATTCAATAGATAGCTTACTTCTCAGAATTAAAGGTAGAACAACAAAAGGCAGAAGGTGTTAGGTCAAAGAGTGAATAAAAATAGAGAGCAATGTGATTACAGTCTCCTTTGAGAATTATGATTATGGGGATGAATGTTTGTAAAAACGTTTTGCAAGTGTCAGAAAGAGTATTACTTTTTAATCGCGTTCATTATTGTACTAGGTATGAAGAGTGTGGAATTTATTTTTATTATTGTTTTGCGACATTATTTTGTACTACACTAGCAATTTTTGCTAAAGCCAACCATATTTTATCTTTTGTTGGGAAAATTGACATTTGCAAATTCCACAAGCATCTCTGGGTTCAAGTAGGTCTATTATTTATGTTTCTGTCCTAACTAGTACTCAAAATTGACATTATTTTTATTATAAACTCGTCATAAAAGCGCCAATTTACTTAATGATTCTCGTAAACAATGTTGATCACTTTTCTGTTTCAAACTAGCCTATGTTATGAAAAATTAAAAAATAAATTGTGTCATCACCAAATATACTCTTTCAAGTTCTACATTTAGGAAATACCCGAAGTCATTTATTTTCATCACGTTAAACATTAAAATATATAGAATCAACATAAAGCAATATCGGTACATTTGGGTGGTAACACTGCTAACAAATTGCTGTAAAACTTTCAACAAAATCCATAAAAAAAAAATACAGCAGTTGCAACCCTGGGAACTCTTTTCACACATTACTATTTTCAAGCGGCTTGCAGTATTAAAAAATTGAGATCAGCTGGTTTGGTAGCTGCTGCTTACCAAGTTGCATTCTTATTCGCACATCACAGTACACAAGTTGCACTGTATTTTGTACTGCAGTGCTGCAAAAACAGTAATGTGTGATAGTGCCTTAACATAGAATACAAGTTGAAAAATGTAGTATTGCACAATGAAGACAATGTGTGATAGCGTTTTAACATAGAATACAATATACAATTGAAAAATGTAGTATTGCATAATGAAGACTTACTGTATGTCGTTCATTAGTTTATCCAATGCCAAATGAGTTTTCTCTCCTCTTAACTGTATCCAAAAATTCTGGGGTGTGTACACCTCTGCTACAAGCACTTCTAGTAATGATCCATTTGTAGTTTCAGGTGGAATCTTCTGATACTGAAGCTTTTCTTTATGTCCAATAACTTCTGGTGGGTATAAATCCAGGATGAGTTCATTTGCCTTTACCAGAAGAAAAACAAATATATAAATACATATGAATCAGAACATGGGAGTTATGCAGGATAATTCCAGATAATTTTAGTTTCTGCTTTCTCATTAAATAAAGCATAAAAAGAAAAAGAAGAAGTAGTAGTAGTAGTAGTAGTAGTAGTAGTAGTAGTAGTAGTAGTAGTAGTAGTAGTAGTAATAATAATAATAATAATAATAATAATAATAATAATAATAATTTATTTAATCTGGCGGAGCTAAGGCCAGTAGGCCTTCTCTTCCGCTCAGCCAGACTCTAATTCTAATCGAATACAATAGGCTTACAGTAGTTATTACTAGGGACCGGATTTGTAGGTTTTTAACTATTTTTTCCCTTGCTTCCGAACTCCTAATTTCTTCAATACTTTCCCGAATCATGATCATAGGAATCGTATATGTGAATTCTGTTAAACCTAAAAACCTAAATTGGACCTTAGTACTTAAAAAAAATCTAAATCGTTGTTGATAAGAGTTATCCTGTATTTACTGCATTATATATTGATTCTTTTTTTTAATTTTGAGAGAAATATCAATACATTTCGCAAGAAAGAGAGGGAAAGAGAGGAAAGAACACTCTCGATATGTGGACGAGGCTCCTTCAATCCTAAGACAAAATCTGTACTTATCAGTGATAACATCTATGGCTCCCTTGCTTTCCTCAAGGCACATTTCAGTGACCTTCCAAAATATATCGAGTACTTGGAATCTTTGTTGCTGCAACTGAAAGATGCAATGGTGTCATTGACTCACTTCTACAGAAACAGGATCCGTGGGTGAAGTCGTCACATTAAAACTGAAGAAAGTATTGCAGAGGAATCCAGGGTTTGAAAAAATGAAAAATATGTGCTCCATTCTCCAGAGGGAAAGCTTCAATTGTCAGTTACTGTGGGTACCTGCTGCAGTGCCAGCGATGAAATTTGCACCTATGATGTCATGTGCTGTCAAAAGAACCTTTTCGTCCTTCAAATGTATTTTGAGAGAGAATACAAAAAAACTTCTCAGTCGAGAATCTTGAAAAGAATTTGGTCATATATTCGAACCAGGAACTGTAGCAGTAAATAATGTTATTTTGTTTGTTTGTTACTTTTTAAAATATTTCTTGATCAAGTTTGAACAAATGTAATTCAAAAGTTGTGTGTACTGCACCTCTAATCTATTGAAAATGGAAATTTATGTAGTTATATCAAGGCAAATTATATTAGATAAAATGTTAATTGCTACAATAATTTATTCAAACTATAAATAATGTTAAAGGGGAAGGAGCAAAAATTTCGAATCTTATAAATTTCTATAAATAGTTTGGTTCTTGAAAAGGTCAGTTCCATTGTCCATGTTGCCTTAATAAATATAATTTATTTTTTTAAATACATTTTTACCTATCAGGCAGTTTTTGTGACTCCTTTCACAGGTTGGACATAAAACCTAAAGAAACCTATTTCACCTATTCCAAAAACCTAAAATGGTCTTCTTAAAAACCTAATAATCCAGTCTCTAGTTATTACATTAATATATAGACCGTAAAACAACATGAATACAAAACTAGGGTGACCAGATTCACATCAATAAAAAAGAGGACACAAAGCTTCAAAAAGGAGGACATTGTTCGAAAAAAAAAAAAAAAGGGCAGAAAATATGTAGTAGCCTACTCGATTTAGGTTTAGGCCTATATTATACTTTAAATTACATCAATATATAGTAAGATTTAGGCTTATATCATACTTAAAAGTATGTTAATATATATTTTATTACAAAATAATTATGATAAAACTTAATAATAATGATTTTACAGTTGGCTACATATGAAAGTCAAGGAAACTATAATTATTAAAGAGTACAGAAAATGTCTATTTATATTTAGGCTTAGGCCTATGTATATTTTATTTAAAATTATGTCAATATCTATTTTATTATAGCATACTTATGATAAAACTTAATAATATAAAAAGATTTTACAGTTAGCTACATATGAAAGCCAAGGAAACTATAATTATTATCAAAATGAGGAGCAAAGAGAGTTATGAATGTTAGCAAAGAGGATATTCCGTTGATGCTGCTGCCACCTACTGGCAAATTACTTGAAAAAGGCGTCAAGTCGGATAGTTTTAAAATATTAGGCATACAAGTTACGAAAAGGAGGACATTTCTTTATTTTTTTAAAACTCGCCCGGACAAAGGCCTAAAAAGGCGACATGTCCAGACAAAAGAGGAAATCCGATCACCCTATGAAAAGCTAAATGATAACCTTCTCTTCTGTGAAGTTTAATAAAGTATAATAAGAGTGTTATAGTGTAATATATTTTATCCATGACCATAACGAAAAACATGCCTTTATTAAATACTTTTGCGTTTGTAAAGTAGGCTTTTATTCAACATTACTTTATTTCACTAGTAAGATAAAGACTTTACCTCACAGTTTTGAACTTTATCTCACAGTTCATTAGTATTTTCCTAGTACCCGGGCACACACGTATATTTTTCCATTGCACTATTACTCAAGAAGTTAATATATTAATTACTAGATGTCACTACCTCTACTTCTTTATTACAATTTCTTAAATATACATACACTCAATCTCCTTCTCTTTTCTCTATCTAATACGTCGTAATTTATGTATTGCATCCATATCTAATATGTATTTTTTTTTAAATTTGTAATAATTTACCTTTTGGGAAGCGAGGAGACTTGAATCTGCGAAGTTGGGTTTACAGGATTTTATAATTTTATAACAACACGCATTAGTCAACTGAGCTAAACAGACACAATGATTAATTATGTTTTAATATTCCTCTTAAGTTTACAGAAGTAAAATGTGAAATTATTTTAATCACATTAGTTCCGTGAACACTTCTAAATAATCCCTGAAACTTCAAAAAGATGAAAATACACATTTAAAATGAAAAAATATATATTAAAATTATATAATTAATTATAATTTATTTATCCAATGCCTTAGATTCCATTCTTCACCAATCATGGCCTCCTACATCATGACCTACCTAGTACACGTATCGATTCTAAAATCCATGCTATAATATGTGATTATATGAGGAATTATTTTCAACATATTTTCTTTCATAAAACATAATTTTTCGTTATGGTCATGGATAAAATTACGTATGGTACTTGTGAGCGTGATCTTTATTGTACTCGTGTAATTTAAGCACGAGGCGTCAGCCTCGTGCTTAAATCTTTCCACTCGCGCAATAAAGATGCACTTACCTCACAAGTACCATAAATAACTATTATTATGTGCATATGGTTCATCAAAACAATAGGAGAACATCATACATTAGGTGCTGTGCAGAACTCCAGTACACAATAGGTATGTAGACTTATTTTGCCTTAACCTTTACTCAACAGAAACCAGTGCATAATGCAAAAAAAGATATGGTACCATGCGATTCCATTATAGGCAGGTTTCACTGTAATTATATCCACGAGCAGGCTTAAGATGTGTAATTCCTAAGTTACTGATTGTTGTCAGCTTGTCAGTGATGATAATACACAAGAACCTCGTTTATCCAGCCCTCATTAATCCAGATTTCTGGTTTATCTGGATTGATTTTTTATTCACTGTATTATTTTTTTTTGTATTTTTTTCATCACGAAAATATACGAGCCTTTTGAATAATACTGTACACATGAAACTATACAGTTGTTATGTTGGCACCACAGGTAGCATAGAGATCGCCGATCCCAATTCTTCAAGCTACCGTTACCAGGGTCAGTGTGGATCTGTTCCCTACAGAGTTAAGACACAGTGCATTGTTCTTTTGTTCCCGTGTTTTGAGTGTGGGTGAGTGAAATGGCATCGAAGTGAAAGAAAGTGGTTGTTTCGATGTAAAAAAGTTGGAGGCAGTAAAGAGAATAGATAAAAGAAAACTGCTGAAAAACATAGCTGCAGAATATGGTGTAGGGACTTCAACTATGTCAGACTGGAAGAAGAACCGAAAAGAAATTGAAGACTTTTGCTTCAAAATTATGACTGAAGACAGCTTACAGAACACAAAGTACAATAAAGAAAACAAGAACTGAATCGCTAGATGACGCATTATTCGTTTGGTTCAGTGAACTAAAAAGAGAGCATGGTGTTCTGATATCCAGTCCGATACTGCAGGAAAAAGCGTCAAGTTTAAACAAAAAGCTACCCGATGCCGATCCTAACTTCACAGCCTGCCAAGGTTGGTTAGAAAGATGGAATGCTCGTCATGGCATACGTCAACTTTCAGTGACAGGCAAAAGTTTTTCGGGGAATAAAGTGGCAGTGGAACATTTCAGAAAAGAATTTCAAGAAATGATTTCCTCCGAGAACTTAACCCCACATCAAATTTATAATGCCGATAAATCTGGACTTTTTTATCGGATACTACCCAGTAAGACGTTGGTTTCTAAATTAGATGACTCGGCAAGAGGTTATAAAAGGTGTAAAGATCGAATTACAATTGAGGACCATTTTTGCAAAACTTGCTAAATGAAAAAACTAAATTTTACAGGAGAGACAAAAAACTGAATGGAGACAAGTAGGTTATAGGTGCAACCATCACACTTTGACACACTATAATGAATAGAAATAATTCAATTTTACTAAGATAACTTTAACATCATGTAGAGGCCTGCTTTATGTTAACGAATCCACCAAAATCTCTCTTTTGCAAATTTTGCAGTTAGCAAGTTTTGCAAAAACGGTCCTCAATTATGGCTGGTAGCAATTTATCTGGGAGACACAAATCCCTCTCCTGCTGACAGGGAAATCACAAAATCCACGTGCTTTGAAACATGTCAATCGATTCTGCTTACCAGTTGTTTACAAATCACAAAAATGCATGGATAGACGTGGCATCTTTAAAAACTGGTTCCACAACGATTTTGTACCGAAAGTGAGGAGATATTTGGAGGAAAAGAGTCTTCTGCTGAAGGCCATATTGTTTATTGACAATGCAACATCACATCTGGGAATGGAGGTGCTCTCAGTGGTGACTTCAGAGTGAAGTTTTTCCCTCCTAATGTAACAGCTCTTTCACAACCGATAGTGTACTGGAGAATATGAAACGTATATACAGAAGACAGCTACTAGGTAAATTAATTGAAGAAGAGGGAGAAACTGGTGTGATTTCTGTACTGAGATCTGTAAATATCAAAGATGTGATTTTTATGGTTTCATCTTCTTGGAATCACGTTACTGAACTATCAATTAAGAAGTCATGGAAAACAATATGGCCTGCTGTTTGGGATTCTACAGCTGAAGTTTCTGAAGTTGTCGACACGTCCGAATTCCTTGAAATAAGTATTTGCAAACATGCCTGATTGTTTGGATGTAGATAGTGACATAAATGCTTGGTTGCAGAATGACAGTGATGCTGGTTAAGGCATAATGACCGATGACAAAATTATTGCCGCCTGTGATACAGAGGACAGTGATTGTGAATTGGAAAACGAAAGTGACGTTTTAGGGGAAGAAGTAATGCTTCATGCGGAGGCAACAGCACAACTGGAGAAACTAATGGTTTATCTAGAAAGTCATACGGAAACAACTCCAGCCGAACTGATGTTAGTGAAATGTCTACGCGATCATGCTGCTCTCAAATGCTACACAAATTTGAAACAAAAGAAACTTACATAATATTTCAGTAATTAGGAGTACAGTACGTACTGTATTGAGTTTATGTGCCAAAAAGTGTTTTAGCGTTTTTTTTTTATTCTTGTTAGTGTCAAAGGTTTGTTGTATAGATTTATTTTCTTTGCTTCCTTTATACTTTATAAAGTATACTCGTATTAAAACAATTATATTTTGTGAGGGGGATAGAAGTTAACCTTGGCAGGGATGTTAATATGAATTCATGAGGGGGGATAACTTTCCAACAGAGGGAGGAAATTCCCCCCATCCCCCTCCCCGTTAATTCACACTCTGAATTACTTACTACAAACAGGCAAAATCTCATATCCGGAACTTGCCTGGTCTCATTGGTGCCAGATATGAGGGATTCTACTATCTATAAAATACAGAGGGGCCCAAAATATATACACACTTTCATAGAGTCATGCGGTACCTATATGGACTACTTCAAGATTTAACTGAATTATGGTGGGAATGTGTAGTCTGATATTCTACCAAACAATGGTGCTGCTAGTCATATAAATATCAGAGCCAACAATTCAATTGACAGAAAATCAAACAAAATGGCAGTAAGGTTATCATTCTAGCAACAAACTCATTTTGAAGTAGTATTTTCAATTGGAAAGTATGTGCAAATGATAACAACAATGGCATCATGAATTTGCAATAGAACTTGCAGCAAGTTTGACAATTGGACGAATGATACTTCAAAGTCTGATGGTATCATGTGTGATGTGCACAAGCAAAGATCCAGAAGGCCTTGAACAGCGTCAAGTCCTGCCTTCTCGGTCATGGTGTTTGGATATTCACACGTTCATTACAGAAGGTCACAAAATAACGTGAGACTGGAGTTAGCAGATCAAGTGTACAATGCATATCCCATGATTGTTACATGCCATGAATGAATATGAAGAAGAGTAGTTTGTGAGAAAAATGATCTGGTCTGATGAAGCACAATAATTCCAGCTGAATGGTATAGTGAATCGCCTTATTTGTGTGTAGTGAATTCCATAAAATTCACATGTTCATCTGGACAAGACAGTCAATTTACCAGAACTCAATGGCTGGTATGGACCACCATCCAGGGGTGTAATTGAACCATTCTTTTTTGAAAGAACAGTTAATGGCCTTGTGTATCTCGACATTTTTGAACATCCATTTTATCTGCATTTGTTCTGATCGGAATAAGCAATTTTATTTTCAACAAAATGGCATACCACCATACTACTACTGAGATGTGAGAACCTACCTCAAAGAGATCATGCCAGCTCAACAAATAGAAAAAGAGGTGCTGTTGAATACCCTTTACACTTATCCAATTTAACTACTCTCGACTTTTACTTATGACAGACATTAAAGGACGTGGTATATTACAGAAAACCACCTACAATGGCTGAGCTACATGTAGAAATTGAAATGGCATGTGCAACCGTCACAGTGGACACATCGGTCAATTTGCTCGTGGAATAGTTTGCAAACAAAGAAGTGTTTGGGTATTAATGGGGAGCACTCATTGTGATAGTAGTTGTTAAACATGTCTCATAGCCATATCTTGATGTGCATCTCAATTTAATAATGAAGCTTTTACGCAGATATTTTGCATGCTGAATTGTATATACATGTTGGTACAGAGTGGTCCAACAGGTATGAACATCCAAATTTGAAGGAACACTGTGCACTACCATTCATTGCAGTTTAATGGATTTAATATCGATGGTGTTTTGTAAAAAGGTTCTATCAACAAAATCAGAAGATCTAAAAAAAAATGTTTAAAATCCATTTATTATGTTACTTCTTTCTTTATTTAAGTACAGTATTTGCAGAGTTCTTTTTTCATACATAAAGAAAATGAGTCAATGGAGAAATAATTTATAACCATTTATTAATGTAAAGCCACAAAATTGTTGATAACATCCTTACAAAGCACCATCGATATGTATTATCTTACAAAACATAGTCAATATGTATTAACTAAACATTACTATTTCCATTCATAGTTTAAACATTTGTTTCATAATGAAAACTCTGCCAAAGTTGGTTCCAAGCCCGGTTGAAATGAGAGGGGAGGAGTAACACCCAGTTAGAAAACTGTAGGTAACAGTAGCCTACATTGTGAGGATCCCTTGCTTAAAGGAGCAGTCCGCAATAAAATTAAGTTGGGTTTAATCAAACACGTTTTTCAATCTAAGTAGAATGTAATTTGCCACACGTCAATGCGAGGCATGGTTCTTGAGTTACTGACTCCGCTCAAATACTTATGATGTCATAGCCACTGAACTGGTGTGATTGTGTAGTAGGCCGAGGACATCCCGAGTGCAATGCTTTGTATTAAATAAACTTCTCGCGCCATAGTACACGTGAACAGAATTTCGGACTTAGTTGTGATTGAGTGAAGTTATATTTTGCTTTTCATTTAATCATAAAACAGCACGTTGTGGTTTTATGTAGGGCTATTTTCTTTTATATGAATGACTTTGAACTACAGTAGACAAACAGAAAAAATTGTACCGTAATACAGTTTAAAATGCCGTGGTGTTGTGATTTTTCGTGTTCAGAGGGAAGAACAAAAGCAGAACATGGGGAAGGAGTATCATTTCATGTATTTCCGAGCAGAGAAAAGTCATAGCAAATATTTAAAACATGGGCGAAGAAAATCAACAGAAAAGATTTTACACCATGGAAAACTGCTGTTGTGTGTTCTAATCATTTCCATGAAATTAATTTTGAAGAATCGTGTCTATTAAAAAGACGTTTAATGAAAGACAATAGAACTTCTATGAAAATGAAGAAAACTGCTGTCCCTTATTTTTGAAAGGAGAATCTCCCCAAGATAGTTCTAATACTAAGCGCTCCTCTGCTTATAAATGAAAAAAGATTGTCGAAGAAGTAATAGCAAGTTGCAGTGATGCACCTATAGCTGAAAATATTGACGTATGTGTAGTTCTCGATGAGGCTGAAAATTCACAGAAACCTAATATAAACAAAGCTGTGCAGTGTGAGATAGGGTGTGGGACGCTAAGAAATTGTGTGGTGCATCAGATGTGAGTAAGCCATAAAATGACTTAGATCTTTTCAAATAGAAGAAGAAACTTCGAATTAGAATTCATCAGGTATAAGGTACAAATTGTTTGAACATTTTTAAAAAACTTTACAACTATATTTCATCGGCAAGACAACATTTTATAAAATAATTTCAAAAATCGTAGAACCAACAGTAGGTGTAGTTATTTTCAGATTCATGAACAACTTATCAATTCCCTAAAAGATAAAACCGTGCAAATCGCCGTGATGACCAATTTGACTCACCTGGTTACTGTGCAAAATATGTCACTTACAGTGTAATGGACCTCGATTCAGATAATCTTATAGACTTCGTAGTTCTGTAAAAGGGCCTAATTGTAGGCAATCTTGAAAAAGCAGCATGCGAAAAAGTTCTAGTTCGGACCGCAATAAAGGAATTAGGAAATTCATGAGGACCAAATATCAATGGTGGACCATCAATTTATTTGGCACATTGCAAAAAGCTTATCTAAAAACCTTAAAGCCGCCGCAAAAACATATGAGAAAATACAAATGTGGAAAGACAGCATCATAAATCACTCATGGTGGTTACGTGCTATATGTGAAGGTGATTCTGACGACTTAGAAGACAGATTAATTTCTGTATTAAATCATGTTTGTAATATACACGAACAGAGACATTCACCCATACAATAGCGAGAGGGAATGGATCCAACCTGGATCCAACAATTACAATGCTCTGAAAAATGTTGTATGCAACCCTTCCCTTTAAAAGACTTAAAGCAGACTAATCAGTTTTGTCACACCAGCAAACTTGAATCATATCATAACGAGAGATTGGTTTACATTCCTAAGAGAAAACACTTTCCATATGATGGAATGGTAACAAGAACTATGACTGCGATAGTGGGCCATAATTACAACGTGAAAAGAGATGTAACTGGCTCCAGACTCCAGTACCCTAAAGCCACTAAACGATGGGTGGAAAAGAAAACATACAGCAGGAAGGAAAATGCGTGGAGAGAAGATATACAGAGAAATATGTTGGAAATAGCTCGTGATTATCAACTACTGCAATTCGATGATGCACATGTTTTAGAGTGTTCTCAAATATAGCCACTGTGCCTGTGCCTAAACCGTGTGACTCAACAACTATGGTGCAATAGAATAATATAAACCATGTACTAATTTATTGCTGACCTGAGATAAACACATATCTGTAGTCCCTTCATAACGAATATTTCACGTCTTATATACATTCACTCACTCAGTGAAGACGTTGACTTAGGTTATAATTGATCAAAATATTAAACCTTTTCAGTTTGAACCCTTATCAGACACAAGTCGTTCTAATCACAGAATGCATTGTACATGGGATTTAAGTGGGATAGAGTTTGGGTAAGTTATTATTATTATTATTATTATTATTACTATTACAGTATATGCATGTGATAGGTTCTAAGTGAGTTAATAATAACTGACTGTAACATGAATTTGTATTTACTCGGTCAACACTGTATGTCAAACAGAACTACAATCCAGTCTTATGAAGCGATCAGTGGTTATGATGTCAGAGCTTGCAGTAAGACCTTTAATATTTCACAAACTAAAAGGCGTAGAGAGATGAGACAAACGCCGTTAATCTAAGGATTACTTAGGTAAACATCCTATAATATAATCAAAATTTCGAATTTTATCGCAGACTGCTCCTTTAAGGCTACAGGCAAAGATTTTATGGAGGAAAAAAAGAAGTGTATAATCCCAACTGCATAGTACATGGATAAGTCTTATTTAGATAGTAGGTAGGAGTGCTATCAGTATCAGCATATCTCAAAGAATATAAGTTATTCAAATGGAGTAAGACTGAGCATTTACTGGCATGGTCAGAACGACCTTAATAGTAGTAAAGCTGCAACGCAGAAGGCAACAGGAAACCACCACAATACTGTTCCTAGTCGGAAACAATTATGGAATCAGATAAACATGGTTGAAGTAACAAGGTGAAACCATTACAACTGGCTGATTGAATGAATGTGATCTTACCTCAGTGATGAGCAAAGGATTATCACATTCTGGATCTTCATCACGTACATGAGGGTATACTCTTATTTTCTGATTCACATATCGCAAATGCAAAATAATGTCATTCAGAGATAGTAAGAATGACTCAACTGTGTCAAATCCCATTTCAAGTATATTCAATTTACACGAAAACATTTTCTGAAACAAATTGAAACACCATTTAATTATTCACTGTCCAGAATGGGTCATAATATAGACAAATATAAAGAGATGAACAAATTACCACGACACTTTCAATTTTCCATGGAACCAGTAGTACATTTACAACATGCAGAATGGGTATTGTAGAATGTTCCAACCTTAACTATTCATATTCAAATACATGCAGTTTAAATAATAGACACACCTGAACCTAAGCCAGGAAAGTTCAACCTAACTTAACGTAGGAAACTTAAGATGCTTACAGCAGGAATTATGGAACAAATTTCTTTAAGACAAACAAATGTACACAAACTTGTCCCATTCAATAATATTAGATGGCGTGTGTGGTGTGTGCTGCCAGTTTGTAAAAGCGGATGCATCCATCCACTTTTACGAACATCATTGGGAATTTGTAAATTCTTCAAGTTTGTCATGTTCATTTTCCTTCAGCAAATTTGAGTATCTCGAATAAAATACTCAAGAGATGAATGTGAAACATCTACAAAGGTCATATAAAAAGTTTCCAGACCTAAGTAAACAATTGGTTATACAGTTTGGTTTAGTTCTGATCCAGGGAGAAAACATTCTGACACAAGAATAATTCCTTCAACACATTTCTTAACTATTATTGTAACAAAATAATTAAAATAAGATCATTTGGTCCAGGAAGCATTCGTTTTTGGAGCAAGGTTAATTCGTTTAACATGTTTATAAATTAAAATTAATCTGAAATAAATTCTTAGGACTAATAAATCATTCCAAATCAGTGTCTACATAAACTACTCGAAAAAAGTTTTGCACCACGAGCATATCTTGCGTGCTTTTTGTTTATGTTAATATTTATGTTTATGTGTATGTTTTCTTGATCAGTAAACATTGATATTGTCATAGTGGATTGCTACCTGTCCATTGAGAGACGAACTAAACCTTCTGGCCTCAGTATGTCAGTAGAGTGCGCAATGTCTGGAATCCTGAACTGCACTGAACAGTGTTCTGTTCAGTTTGTCAACATGCCTAGAAGGATCATCAGCATGTTTACTCGTGCGAGCATCGTTACTTTGCGACAGGAAGGATTATCAACACGGGAAGTTGCCTGTTGGGTCGGTGTACACCATAGCGATGTCATTAGAACATGTCAACGATATTATGTTACTCAAAATGTCCAAGACATGCCTTGCAGTGGTCTCCCCCAATCAATAACAGCTGAAGACCGATACCTATGAATTATGGCTTGTAGGAACAGAGAGGAGAACGCCATGGAACTGCTCAATGCCTTCTTGGAGGCAACTGGGACAGATGTGTCGACCTAAACTGTAAGAAACAGACTTCACACAGACAATTTTGCCTCCAGACGTCTTACAAGAACACCACTACTACAACCTCAGCACCATGGCTCGAAGAACAGATGGGCAAGAGAACACCTGCAATGAGACCTGGATCAATGGCATAAGGTCCTCTTTACTGACGAGTGCAGAATTTGTCTGACACCTTACTAACATCGTAGGAGAATGTGGAGAGAACCAGATACCAATTCACTTCTCAGGCATACTGTCCATTGGATTCAATAGGGAGGTGGATCAGTGATGTTTTGGGCAAGCATCATGTACGGACATCGAGGTTACTTTGAGAACTGCTCAGTACCAAGACAGGATTCTCCAGCCCATTCTTCAGCCTTGTAACCATTATATAGGCGATGGGTTTGTCTTCCAAGAAGACAACATGCGAGTGCATTGCGCCCGTCTTGTCAATACCTTCCTCCAGGAGGATGGCATACAAAGAATGAAATGGCCTTCGATGTCA
>JAJSOF020000040.1:24623284-24828284 GCA_025594305.2 Periplaneta americana | reverse complement strand
TGTACTTCACTTTCGAAGGCACTCTGGGAACCATAGTTGTTTCTACAGGCACTAAAAATAAAACAGAACAGAACATTTAGTTTTTCAGCATAACTCCCGGTTGTTTCTGTTTTAATTCTGAGTAAAAAAAATAGGTTATAACTTCATTAAGCATTTGAACACTCATTAAACAAATAGAAAGGAACAGCCATAGTGATCCACGGTAATGTGTAGGCCTACTCAAACAGTTTTACCGCAAGTCTGGTCCACAGTAAAATACTGACTTTGTATTGTATTTTTTGAGCCAGGAAAAATACTCGTATTTTACGAAAATATTCGTCTTGTTATTCAATGATTTATAGTACCTATTATTGTAGACAAAAATATCGTACTCCGTAGCTTAGCCAAATAAAACACAAATATTTCATTTTGTAATACCTTTCTGCAAATAAATGGAAATCAATAAGATGTCTTCATACTACAGATTTCACTTTAAACTTACAACAAAAACAGTGAAATAATAAACGTCTTAACAGGAAATCTCCGTAATAAGGGAACAAGAAAAAGGCAATCTCCAATAACGTAACAGTAGCTATTTCTATGAAATTATTATTTTAGAAAACTAAAGTTTCAATCACACACTGCACTCTCACTTTTTTTACTAGTCTTGTTGGCAGTTAAACCACATCATATTAAACTGCAAAGCAAAATTTATTACTTCATCACTCGTAATTAATATCAACAATAACTTTCATAACGAACTATGAACAATAATCACGTTATTAGGCTATTCAATACATGTCAGTTGTTAGGTTACGACCGTTATGTTTTTGTTTTCTTTATGCTGTTATTTATACTCGCTTTAACGTCTCGGATCATATCGCGAGTTAATCTTTGGGTGAAATCCGAAGGCCTGTATACTATTGTTGAGACTGGTTCTATTGCTGTGAAATAGATGGCGTCTGTAGATATACTGATTTGTTATAAATATGATTTTGGTGATGAATGAGACCGGTGATATTCAGGGATGTTGTGGTCCGAATTTCCTGGCATTTTCCTTACGGTTGAGGGAAAACTCTGAAAAACCAGGAAATTTAACCCGACCGGGAATCGAACTCGGGCTCTCTGCGTAAGAGACCAGCATGCTGATCCCTAAACCACAGAGGTGGTCGTTATAAATGTTATAAAACATCATAAATATCATAAAAGGGGAACTTAATTGCTTCTGAAAAAACTACTTTATTAATATAAAAGTAATTGTTTATTCTTAGTTAAGTTAACATTTCAAAGAGTTGTTACTAATACTAATAATAATAATAATAATAATAATAATAATAATAATAATAATAATAATATTCAATTATTTTAAATTATACTGTGAATCTGTAAGACTTCAATGTAATATCAATTTTCCAACCAGAGTAAGTTAGTGTTCCCAGACGTCTCGTAAAATACGGGATCGTTCCGTTTTTTGCTAATGAGTTCCGTGTCCCGAGAAAGTCTCCGGGACAGCTTTCCGTCCCGTATTTTAGAGTTCTAAACTGATAAAAACGGAAAAGTTACAATGTCTATTCCATATTACAAACATCGCACTTCATCATTGCAGGTGACTGTAGATGGACTATTATGAAACAATATTATTGTGAGTTATTAATTTGTCAAGGCGAGTGATGGCAACACCAAATGTTTAGATGAAGTCTGAGTGGATCTTTTTAAAAGTACTGAAGGAGAACTCTCAAATTTGAAGAGGGTAGTGGAGTTCATTATGTGTATCCCTGGAACAAATGCGTGTGAGATTATTTTCTCGCATGAATGCTCTATGGACTGATGAGAAAAATAAATTGTCTGAAAAAACAGTAAAATCAATGCTTGTTGTAAAATCATTCTTCAGTAAGGACTATGTTGCTTTTCATGACATGATTCTTCAAAATAAACAATTGTTAAGCGAAATTCATTTTATAGAGAAATATTGCAAGCAGTGTTGCCAATTCAGCGATTTTCCCACTAGATCTAGCGTCTTTCATTGTTTCGAGGGTAAAATTTGTGAAATTTGTACAGTATTGGTCTTACAGGGATTTAGCGGATTGTTTTAAAACTCACAGCGGTAAAATAATCTTATTTTGCATTGCCAATATAGCAATTTAGCGGTTTATGCATTATATCAACGGGTTTTTAAGAATCGAGTTGGCAACACTGATTGCAAGGCCAAAGTGGATTGATTTATAAGAACATTGTCACGTTAGTAACTTAGTATATTTTGTAATAACTTAGTAAAAACAATTTGAAAGCAACTTACATAAGAAACTTAAACTTAATGCAAATATGCTCCCTAACAATTTTGTTTACTATTTGTTTACTTACTCTAAGTTAGTAAAGTGTTTGTGTAGTAAACTTTACTACACACACACACTTTGAAAGACTGGCATGTTTGATGGGTGCGCATACTAAACTTACTCAGTGATGACTGACAAGTGTCTCGTATTTTTTTCTAATATGTTTATTTTTTATTGGGTTATTTTACGACGCTTTATCAACATCTAGGTTATTTAGCGTCTGAATGAAATGAAGGTGATAATGCCGGTGAAATGAGTCCGGGGTCCAGCACCGAAAGTTGCCCAGCATTTGCTCGTATTGGGTTGAGGGAAAACCCCGGAAAAACCTCAACCAGGTAACTTGCCCCGACCGGGAATCGAACCCGGGCCACCTGGTTTCGCGGCCAGACGTGCTAACCGTTACTCCACAGGTGTGGACTTTTCTAATATGTCTGGGAACCCTAAACCAGAGGCATTAAGTCCCTAATTGATATTATTCTAGTTAATAATCTTAAATTTTACTACAGAATTCACAAAATTTATGGCAATGATCATAATCTACTAAAGCGCTTTCAGAATAAGAAGATATAAGGCGGAGCTAGTTTAGGCCGGTCTATGTCGACTAGCCAATGCAAGTTAAATCGTCGCGAAGTCTCGCTGATGCGGCGCGTATTACTTTCTTTCTTGCGCGCACAATATTTATACTCAGGATTATATTTTAAGCTGTATCATTCGATAGAGCTTCGAGATCTGAATCTGACGGTACAAGAACGGAATTCGTATGTCGCGTCGCCTGGTTCGCATGTTATCGCTTAAACTAGTTCGCATGTTATCGCTTTAAGACTACACAATGATTATATCCAAGCCTTAACATCATAATATACTGTGAAATCTCTCGCTATAAACAGAGATAGATTTATTTATTTATTTATTTATTTATTTATTTATTTATTTCAAAATCAGACGTGGACTGTTTTCTGTGTGTACTGAAGAACCTTTATTGAACAATAATAATTACATACAGTAGCAATGTCTCTTGAAAGGGATTCAAGTGGATCTAGTGTTTCGTATGTTACACGCAAAAGGAAAATTGTACATTCACAAGCGAAGGTATGGTAAGATTTTCACTTTTCATCGTAATATTGCACACAGAGTAAGAAGAAATATCGCAAAAAGTATGAGGTAATTGATTGATATTGTAAAGATCAACACCCTCCTCCGTTTTTCAATTATTAATTATAAGAAAGAGTATTAAGAGTATTAACATGCCCTCTTTAATAACAACGGAACTTTTTAGGATGAAACAATAATTACATTTCCAGTGGCACAACAACGAGGGGGTAAGATTTATCCCCAAAATTTAGAGGTGTAAATAGTATAGATTCCTAAAATATTGGAGAGATTTATAGTATAGTTTTTACCTTTCTTTGTGGCCAAAATTTGAAGTTTATAAATTGTAATGATATGGAAGAATTTCAAAGTCATTTTACTGTAGTAACAAAAATAACAAAATTCGAACTATTGCATTGAGGCAATGACACCAAATTAATTTATTTTTGTCTGTTCAAAACATCACAACAATGAACTGGACGGAGTTACGTAATAAGAGACTAAACGATAGAAACCTGTTTTCGAGAAATTGACCATTGAAGTAAATCTGGTTATTTATTAATCATTTTACACAATAAGTATTGTAGCACTCATACTATTAAAATATCACTGATAATAATAATAATAATAATAATAATAATAATAATAAGAAGAAGAAGAAGAAGAAGAAGAAAAGGCTAACCAATTTTTAATATCAGACCAGCAGTTTATTTTTTATAATTGCTATGTTTTGGTTTTTTTTATTTATCGATCGAAGTATTATTAATATTAAGCTGTTGTTATGAAGATGTCTGTCGCTAAATTATTTTAAGATCACACATTTAAAAAAAAACGACAAATGGAAGAGAACGTTAAGAACAGAACATACAGTAATGTATGTTCTTAAGAGAGCATGTTAATACTCTTTCTTATAATTAATAATTGAAAAGGGGAGGAGGGTGTTGATCTTTACAATATGAACCAATTACCTCACAGTTTTTGTGATATTCCTTCTTACACTGTGTGTAATATTACGATGAAAAGTGAAAATCTTACCATTGCCTTCCTTTTGCGTGTAACAGACCACATATATATATATATATATATATATATATATATATATAGCTATGTACTCTTGACTTTGTTCTTATCAGAGGTGGGCATTTTGTAATTAATCACACGATTACAGTCACAATAAAGGTATTATTTATCAGAAGTGCGAAGGTGGTAAAAATATGAGTTTTAACATAATGTTTTAAATTTATTTTTTTATTATTTACTATAAATTTTATAAAAATAACATACAGTTTATGACGTAATGTTTAAAGAATATTTATTTCAAATAAACTTCATAATATGTATTTTTTTTTCATAATTCAAATTTGCTCATTATTCAGCCTCCGTCTAAAATGTTGATGTGATAGTATATTGGCTTTTGGACTGTTTGACAATGAATGAAAACAGTTTTAAATTAGTTGACAATATAGCATTGTTAATCCCACTCAATCACAATGATGATAAGAATTGTCATGAAAATTGTACACGACAAAATTTTTCTCTCTCCCCGAAACAAATTACGTTGTTGCGCCACTGCACATTCCACTTATAAAATATATATTGGCATGCTAGGATCGAGATTTCATAATTCCAAAATCCAATTTGCATTTTAAAAACCTTGAGCTACGATACATCTATTATATTCTATACAGTGTACACTTTTTCCTAATAGGCTATAGAATGTTAAACTTCAATATTTCAAATACGATATTGTAAATTTTATTAGTAACAACAATGTAATTTATTCGTCACAACAATAATTCCTTTCTACAATTCACCTTAAACGCTCTCGTCAACAATTGATCTTCACTCAACACAGTATTCGTTATAGCACTCCACCGACGACAATGACAATTTACTTGGACTATTACGCACAACAATGAACTGTTAATCTTAACTAATATTTACAAAGCACTATTTACAAATCAGAACTACCAGTTCTCAGTTCACAGTTCTTCTATCTCAGTCACTCGAGTTCACAGTATCTCGAACCACAGACCTTCAGAGACAGTTCACTGTACTCGAACTCGGGTCCCTCCAACTGCGGTCCACTGCACTCGAACTCGGGTCCCTCCAACTGCGGTCCACTGCACTCGAACTCAGGTCCCTCCAACTGCGGTCCACTGCACTCGAACTCAGGCCTTCGGCTGCTGACGCAGTTGCGGACGCACACTCGAGTCGAACTCCGGTACACAAGACTGGCTTCCTTGCTCTGGCTTTTCACTGACTGAATGACTGAAAACTGAAAACTCTGCTGTCGTTCCTTCGCGTCCGTAATTTATAACCACAGCGACGTAGCCTCGAAGGTTCCACGCGTCTCTAGAGATGGCACTCCAGAAAAAGCCAGAGCCCTCTCCTCTCTACCAGCACCAGATGCGCGCGCACTCGCTCCACTCTCTCGCAGCGTTGGCCCTTTCCCCTCTTCGCCGCGCGCCATTCCTCCGTGCTCCGCGCGATCTGCTTTCTTGCGGGACGCTGGTCGTGAGTTCGAATCTCATATCGCTGTCACAATATTATTGGGTTGCGGTTTTATATTCACTTCTTTACATATTATACTTTCACTCGTAGGCTTATATTGCCATAGACCACAGTGATAAAATATAGAACCCTGGACCTCTAGGTAGGTATAAACTAGAGATAAAATTAGGCATACCTATCTAGTTTAATTTAATTTAAACAGAGACGAGGAAAAGAATGTACATTTTCAATATGAGTACTAAATTACGTATGTAAAGGTACCGGTATTCTTACGTTGTACGATGTCGTAGTCCGCTCTTACAAAATACGCTTACTGTAACGTTCCGTTTCCTCCGGAGAAATGAAGATTAATAAAATAAATTCATGATTGCTATACAAGGAAATTTGGACATTTGAATGCACTTTCTCGCTTACAGTTTTTCAGGCGAGAATATCTACATGCCAGATAGTGCAATACAACCTTCATTTTTTTTTAATTAAGTTACTGTATCTCTCTCATTACGAGTAACAAAGTGCACTACATTTCTATCTAATATCTGTCTCTTAATTTCGCAAGCTAATGACTCCAACATCTACCGTTTTTTAAAGCGACTAAACAATGAAAACTGGGATAAAAATGACTTCAGTAAGAATATTTAAACATAAAACAAGACGCTCGCTGTGCTAGCGGATATTTTCCGTCCTTGTCACACGTATCTGCTGACTCTGTCTTTCGTGTCTCACGCAACATGTGCCAACGCTGTCAGCAGCCAGCACTGTATTGGCTTAGCCCATACGCCTTCTTATTCTGAAACCGCTATAGATTCAGAATTCGATACACTATGTGAAAATGGTAATCAAAATGTAAATGTTATCCAGTATCAAGTTTCACACGCTCATTAGTTTATGGATTGTTATAGATGGCCATGTCCCACGCCGTGGCGTCGCAAGGCTTTTAAAGAAGCCTTGGTGGCGTCATGGTCTAAGGCATCCTGCCTAGGACTCGCGTTACAGAATGCGTGCTGGTTCGAGTCTTCATGGGGGAAGCAATTTTCTCATGAAATTTTGGCCAGTGTATGGGACCGGTTCCCACCCAGCATCGTGATGCACTTGGGGAGCTACAATAGGTAGCGAAATCCGGTTGTGAAAGCCAGCTATAATTGCTGGGGGATCATCATGCTAACCACACGATACCTCCATTCTGGTTGGATGATAGTCCACCTCTGCTTCGGCATGTGAACGTGAGGCCAACAGTTGGCTGGTCGGTCTGGGCTCTTCAAGGGCTGTAGCGCCACGGATTATTACTTATTATTATTATTATTATTATTATTATTATTATTATTATTATTATTATAGTTGGCCATGGAATTGTATAAACATGATCTTCATATGAGAGTTGTATATATTGGCATTATTCTATTATCTAACTTAGGAACTTTATACTGACACCATGTAATTTTTAAACGAGTTACTAGTGAGAATGTTAGTACTTAAGGTTTTTAAGGAACCCAAGGTTCATTGCTGCCCTCGCATAAACCTGCCATCAGTCCGTATACTGAGCAAAATTAATCCAGTCTCTACAATCGTATCCCACCTCCCTCAAATCCAATTTAATATTATCTTCCTATCTACGTCTTGCCCTCCCCAAAGGTCTTTTTCCTTTTGGCCTCTCAACTAACATTCTATACGCATTTCTGGATCCACCCATCATATATGCTTCATGCCCTTCCCATCTTAAACGACTAGATTTAATGTTCGTAATTATGTCAGGTGAAGAATATAATGCGTGCAGTTCTACCAGTGGCGTAGCGTCAATGTAAGCTAAAAAGCTCAGCTTTCCCAATTAATAATAATTTCATAATAACCTGCAGTTTATGAACAAAATTATTTATTAATTTTAATAGAATTTATATTTATGCGTTAAATATTGTGATGCGGCAGCTCAGGATGGTTTGTGATGCAGCAGTAAACAAGAAGCCTGCACACACCAGCTTCCAAGCAGACTGGTTTCTTTCACTCATTCTTCTGTGTAACCCACCCCGCAGATTTTCCATCCCTTTCTAATTAAACTACAGTGGTCGCAAGGCTCGAAGAAGCTAGCTTTTACATTGAAAATAATTCAGTTTCCGAGTTATCCCTTTCGTGAGTTGTGTAAGTTAAAGTGTAAGTGTGCATTGTGGCTGATATAATAAATAATGAGTGAAATTACAGTTTCTGTCACCAATTTACTTGAATTTTTAGGACAATTCTATTATCAAGACTGACTTAGAACAAAAGTGCGGTTTAAAAAACTAATGACCGTGTCTACTTGTTAGAGAAATGTGTAAATCGTGAAATCATATTTTACTACGTACCATTTGAGGTCATGCCTTATTGGTGTTACTTACGAGGTTCCAACCAATCCTCGGACTGCTGACTTGACATTGACTACTATTTATTTTAAGACTATATTTTTGTAATACGTTTTCTCATATGTACACGAAAGACAACTTGAGTTAGCTTCCCCTGCTTAAAATTTCATGCTACATTACTGAGTTCTACATTCTGTAACTTTCTTCATTTTCCTGTACAGCTCTCGGATTACTTCCAGCATTGGACCTCGGACTCATTTCGCCATCATTAATTCACATATCATCATTCATACAATACATACATACAATAGCCTGGGTTCAGTTCATGGTGTGGCATGCTGTACTTGTACAAGAGCACTGCCGTTCGGCTATCCAATCACTCACAGAATAGAAGTGGTACGCACAATAAGCCTCAGGCTGCAGTGTAAGCCTTTGGGGCCCTTCTCCATACAAAGTAAAAGAAAAAGTATGAGATTAAATACCATAGGATGAGTGTTAGGAATGACACGTGCGGTACTGTCTAGTGCGCGATCTGTGGGAGCCTTATGGAATAATTACCCTGATCTTTATAAGCATTTTCATAATGCGTCTGTAGACCCAAATATGGGAGAGAGCTCAATATTCTGGATTGAAAACAAAATTAAACGAATAAACCTTTGTTCTAAATATGGGACTTATGCTCGATGCTTTAATAGAACTTGAACACTTGTCCTTAAAATTACAATAAAAGAAAATCATACTGCCTGAAACACATCATTTAGTAGGTTATCTTAAATATCACGTCTTACAATCAATGGCAAATAATCCAGATGAATATTAAGTTCTCACAGCAGTTGATAAATTAATGTAAAGGAGTTAGCTTACAACATGAAAAAGTGTACACGATGAGTGAGCAGTGGCGGTGCGTTAATAAGAGCACAAGAGCACATGAACACCTTGTTTCCATTAATGCACGACTAGTTTTATTATTTAATACCATATTGGTGTAGCGGGGATGTATAATATCAGGATCGAGTATTTTAAACTTCCCGCATCTTGCATAAACTTCTTATGTAAACTTGGCAACATCCGTTCACGTACAAGCCGTGCTCTTTTCAAGAAGGTTACAGAAATTTCACGCTTGCGCGGGAGAAAATTGTCTTTCGCTGGCCGCTTATGACTCGTCAAGAGCACAAGTGATCAGTGAATCTATCCTACAGATGTCAGGTGCATCGATGCCTATTGTTTACGTGCTATATCTCGAGGAGGAAATTTATTTTTTATTATTTTTTTTATTAGGTTATTTTACGACGCTTTATCAACAGGAGGAAATTTAATTAGTCTGTATTTTAGCCTGCAGGTGTCAGCATCTCACTGTCGGAACGTTTACTTTATGTGGATGTTGTGAATTACTATACTTCAGTGTCGGCATATAGCACAGTTTGGCTTTCAAAGACGTGCTGGCTGAATGTGATGGTGGTATGAATTTAAATATCTGTATGGTGGTGTATATTATTTAAGAATAATATTTACTGGCATGTATTTATAGTAATCAATCTATGCGAATGGGATTACAGTATTGTAGAGGCTATAGTGTATCAGTGTGTTGTGAATCAGTAGCGGCTATTCAAATGACGAAGGTGAAGAACATTTCACTTGTTATTTTGCAAGCCATTTGATTTATATTTCATATATTAAATTATTCAATTTTAAAAACTATAGTGCTATAAATCAATAAATCTCAAGTACAGTATCACCAGTCTGTTTAAATATTCCCGCTGTTGTGTAACTTTCATGTCTCAGTTCCTTGAGCGGCAGTGACGAGGCAATGATTCTCAAATTTAAAATATTATTTTGGTCTTCTATGTTAGGGTGGTTGCTATGACGACTGAGACATTTCCCCCTGCACTTCCATATTCTTCAAGAAAAGGGTATTGCTGTGACGAACACATATTCGGTCTTCAGCCCAGCCGATGTGCTTTCTGTAATGGGTGACACGGAGATTTACGACTACTTGTCTGTCCAGCAACATGGCGCATCCTGAAGAAAATTCTTTCATAAAAATTCTGCTTTGTCAAGTCTTCTTCCTATATAGGTCCTATTATGTTTTATGATTTTAATTTTTGTGCTGATATCTTCATTCCTTTCATTTTTTATTCTTCTGGCACAATTTTAAGTCCCTCATAGGAAAATTCCATTCAAAATGAATACTATGAAAGCAATGGAAAGACAGTTTGATATTCTGAACACAGCCTTGTTAGTAGAAGTTGTGAATGAATTTTTGCCTTTCCTCAGTCTGTTTTTCGTGATTTTGTGTCGGCAGGCCTAGGAGTCGTTTGAGTTATTCAGTTGTGATACGCCTAATTTTTAAAATATAATTTATTTTACTTATTACTTTATTAGGTGAAGACATTAAATGTGTTTCAGATTTTAATGAATTTCTAATAAGTGTGTTAGGACCTACTACATAAGTTTTTGTATTGTTATGTTGCAATGTGAAAATGAATCCCAGGGATCAATGACACAGTGTGTACATTAATTCAAACCTTGTTTAATCGCTGGTGTGAGCAGTATAAGAGATATCTATTGTTTCTAGACAGATCTCAACCAATTTTAGACATAAACTGTAAAAAGTTAAACTCACAAGCTGGTAAAACATACGTATTTAATTTTACAACTTCATGGTACTGCAAGCATCGGCCAGTGGTTGTGTGGGAGCCATTACATTGAAATATTATTTTGTTAGTCATTTGCCTACTACTTGGAGTTAAAAAAACATGTGTGGAATGAAACTGGATTCAATGATTTTCTAAAATAATGTTAGTCGTGCTCTACAAAAACATGAAAATTCGACGGAACATTTAAAGTGCGTGCTGCAGTTCAAATATTTACAGAAGAATATGAACACTATTGGGAATATTCTGAAAGAAAATGCTAGGCTATTGTTAGTGCAATATATTGAAAATGTTCGTTTAAACAGACAAGTTATGCGGTCAGTCATCGACACTGCTTGCCTGCTTTGTATTTAAGCAAGCAGGAATTATCATTTCGGGGCCGTGACGAAAGCACTTCTTCTCTTAATGTGTAAAATTTCAGATGGCCTACTGCACTATGCTAGAATTTTGAACGTAGCAAAAAGTAGAAATGAATTCTCAGGGAGAAAGTACAGACTGCGGCTACAGTGGAAAAAGTGATGTAGAACATGATCGTAATTACAAGATATTGTTCTTTGAGATCACTGACATCATCATTGGGAATTTAGAAAACTTCGTTTCGTCAGCTTTGCTGATACTTCCAAATTTGACACTTATAGTAGAAACTTCCCACATGATCTGTTTTTTTCACTGTAAGCTAGCTATTTCAGCATATTAAAAAAGACGCAGGTTCTAAAAACTGAACTTGAGCTTTTATACCAGAACAGTGAATATAGGAATATACTAGTTAAGAAAGTGCTAGATTTCTTCGTGACACAAAGATGTATTTGGAGAAGTGTATAAGTTATATTCCCTCATTTTAATACTACCGTGTATTGGTCGAGAAGAGCTTCTAGTGCTTAAAACGAATACAAACAAAACAGAGAAACTCAATATCACAGAAGAGGCTGTCAGCATTAGGGAATATTTCACTCCAAAAAGATGTGTTGGACAAGATGATGGAATCACATGAGAACGTTATTGGCAGGTTATCAGCCCTGAAGGAACGGAGAATCAACTTAGTGTACAAAAGATAGGTAAGCAATAAGCATATATATATTTTTTAGTTGGTTATTTAACGACACTGTATCAACTACTAGGTTATTTAGCGTCGATGAGATTGGTGATAGTGAGATGGTATTTGGTGAGATATCGAGGATTCGCCATAGATTACCTGGCATTCACCTTACGGTTGGGGAAAACCTCGGGAAAAACTAAACTAGATAACAGCCCAAGCGGGGATCGAACCCATGCCCGAACACAACTTCAACCGGCAGGCAAGCACCTTAACCGACTGAGCTATGCTGGTGGCTAATATGCATATCTTAATTTACATGTACTGGTAAGTGCACTGATAGCTGGCAGAAATAAATACAATGAAATCACTTTCATGATTGAATATCATGGGAATTACTTTAGTTACATAGAGTTCCGATTATCAATGCAACTAGCCTATAGGGACTTTGAAAACCTTGCAACAATTTTGTGCTTCACCTATTTTTTCAGGTACGAGCTGCTACTGTTGTGAATCAAAATATATTACTGAACACACGCTTTTGTAAATTGTGTTATGTATTAATTTTTAACAAATGTAAATAATGAACTCTGTTCAAGTGATTTTGAACAGTAAAGAATTGGGAAAACTGGCTTACCAGGAAAAATTGGAAATAAAAAGACTAGGTTTCATCATCATCATCATCATCATTATTATTATTATTATTATTATTATTATTATTATTATTATATGTTGTTTTGAATTTATATACGGTTTTTTCGACAGTGAAACATTGGAATCATCTACAAAAACGAATAATTAAAATTTGTTTGAAGAAACGTTTCGATTATCCAACTAAATTAATTTATTCTGAATTTAATGTATTTAATATTGAACAAATTTATAAGTATACTGCTGTTAAAATTTTATCATAAAAATCGTAATAAGTTTGTATTACAGACACACAATTATGACACAAGACGAAATATTAATTCAACATAAGTAGAACCTAAATGTCTCACATCTGCTGGTCTAAAGCATAGCATAAATTTTGGCGTCGATGAGTTGTACAATGCTTTAACTAAATTACACCCAGAACTTCTAACATGTAACCCACTAACATATAACAATAAAATTAGAAACGTGTTAATATCTTCAATTTGATTAAATAAATTTATAGCCTATGTGTATGAATTAATCAACCTATATTATATTTGTATTCTATAATTCTGAAATATATATTAGTCCTACTTTTCACGATTGCGATATTATTCTTCTCTAGTGTTAATAGCTTCCAAATCTGAATAAAGTCTCAACATTATATTATATAATTCCATTGCCGCTGTAATTATATTTTAGTTCCTATTTTATTTTACTTATTTATTTATATTATTATTATTTTTTTATTTTAATATTATTTTCTGAACTAATGAACTCTGTTCACGATTTTGCTAAAGAACTGGCTCATTCGGTCTCAAATTTTGTAAATACTACTGTATCTTCTTTTTTTATATTGCTTGTATTATTTTATTTGTATTTTCTTTGTTTGTTTTGTAATTATATTTCTTTATTCTGTATATTTGAAATATATTTGAAATGACATTTCATATTAGGCCAAAAACGTACGATTTCAAATTCTCTTCGATTTTGGAACACAAAATTGTGAACACACGTCATAATATTTTATCACGAGCCGCCACTGTGAGTGAACAACAATTCTTTCGGAAATTAACAATATAAAAACTCGAATGTTCACCACTAGAGCTACATATGAATCAACTGGAAGTAGTAACACGACATGCTTAAACTGAGAAAAATACAGTTACTGCAGTTATGTTGCCATCATAAACCTACACAGAGCACGGTACCAGACTCGGGGCAGATGACATAATGCAAACGACAATTCAATCGTACCATGTTTATTTCATAAATGGAACCCTCTTTTAGTGCTTTCGATGCAGAATATTATGTAAAAGAATGGATAAAGAAAGGGCGTTGACATGCAGATTACCAGTCTTCTGCAGCACCCTCGGATAGAACATCAATAAATTAAAAAAGCAATGAAAACATCAAGAAAATATTATAAAGGTATGTAATGCATATTTTAACACACGCTATTTAAACTACTGTAATATGTTTGTGGGTCTAGATGAAAGACAGACTGTACATCACACGATATATTTTCATAACATGTCTATGAATTAAAAGGGGAAACCATCCCAATCCTTATTTCATTTCACCTCAAGCACTAAGTATAACAATATTATAAGTCTTCAAAATTAGTTTACCGTCTTCAGAGGAAGTATTCAATATTGTATAAAACAATAGCAAAGAAGAGTTCCAGGAATGTTTTCATCTGAATAAAGTCTCAATCACGAATTTCGTCACAAAAATACAAGATAGCTTATCACGTAGCCTATATGCAAAAGAGTTATATGTTGAGGCAAATGGCCAAGTACTAATAGCTTTTAGATTTTATACAACTTTTGTGAATATGATCGTGTTCATATCTAGATTCCCGAATTAATGTCATGCATCACTAATTTCAACCACCTGAATCTAGTAGAACTATGTCATCATCATCGCGTTAAATCGTTTAACAGTTAACAATTCATTGGCAAATTAATAGAAGTTTCGAGAAACCGAGCTAGTAATTTTAAGGATTAGTAACTAATGAGTGACCTTGTCTTTCGAGTAACAGGCCATTACACAGTCTTTTGTTATTTATTTATACCTGTCTATACATTTACCCAGTGGCGGCTCGTGAACTTGTGGATTGGGGGAGCTGCAGTAGATTTTGGTACATACAAATTTCACTTCTTGATATCATTACTAATAACTATAGGACAAAATAAATGCACTACATATCGAAAAACCAAAACTTCTTGACTTAGTTGGGAGACGTCTGTGGCATCATTTGCCACAATCGCACAAAAAAAAAATGTAATACCATCGATTTCAGTCTGAATTTCAGATCGGCAGACACTCAACATGCAATCTAACAGTTCATTCTGAATTGTTTTAGAATTAATTTTAAACAGTGGCATGTTCCAAAATGATTTTTGAAAGGCTCGTTCAGATTACTCACGAACTGTAGCAAACCACGAAATACACCAGGGTTCTTCGAATCGTTTTTTCATCATGTCCCCTAAGGGGAAGTTCATATTGGCCACAAAATTTGATACAATCAATATTTTTTTAATAATTTCACCATTTTTTCTCACTTCTTCGTTACGTTTGAGAATGTTTGTTCTGTTTGCTTCACTTAATTGCGCAGCAATATTAGTTAGGATGGTCTAATATAGCCAATGAAACAACATTTTTCAAGTGAGACTGCGAAGATTCGTGCTTTTTAATTTTTAGGAGCAAATGTCCTAAATCTGTCACACCACCCCTAGTCCATGCAGTATCACCACCGAAGAGGAGACAAGGAAAACAAAATACCGCATTTTTTGTTCACATCCACGTAACCACAAATGCTTAGCGTAAATTTCATTGTTAAACTTCCTTACATATTCACTATTTCAGCTGGATGAAACTTGAGGAAGATTTAAGTCGGGTAACGGACAACCCTTCAATTTCACTTCAATCATCTCCGCAACGGAAAGTTGAGAAAATAAAATTAATATTCTGTAATTCACACACACTCATGCTTCCACATTTGCACTGGTTAAGTTACGGTACTAAGATGTCACACCAAAGCAATACTCGAAATATACTGATGGTCAACAATTTTCTGAAACTGGAAAAGAAGTCTCTCTCGTATTTTACGCATGTTATATATCATTTATTTTATTGGGTTATTTTACGACGCTGTATCAACATCTCAGGTTATTTATCATCTGAATGAAATCATAAGAAAAATTTGCCATTTTTAGTTGTTTTTAACCTAAAGTATTTAATATACTAATACACAACGTATAAGGTGATAATGCCGGTGAAATGAATCTGGGGTCCAGCACCGAAAGTTACCCAGTTTGCTCGTATTTGGTTGAGGGAAAATCCGAAGAAAACCTCAACCAGATAACTTGCCCGACCAGGATTCGAACCCGGCCACACACACCGACCGTTACTCCACAGGTGTGGGCTACGTGTTATATCAAAAGGATTCTACTCATGCAATCATTTTAAGTTAAGGTAAATATTAGGTTCTGCTGGAGGCTGGATATATACTTAATAATAAGGCAAAAGAGAATATTAATTTCATTATATTAACTCGATAAGATTCTACAACAATAAGTATGTGAAGAAAAATAAAATTTTGCCATTTAGTTTCGAGGAAATACAGAATCCATTTGATGTAGCATTATAATAGTGGTGTGCAAGGGAAGGAAAGATCTTCCCTTGTGGCCTGGCTCTGCAAGCCACTCCAGCGAAATATGAGTTTTAAACAGCGGCAGTTTCCTCTGTTTCCCTTCACCTCTTCTCTATTCCCCTGACCGTGCAAGACACACTCACTGTGAGCTGTCCCGCCCTGCAGATCCCAAGACGGCTGTATGCAGTGTCCATTCCATTACAGTCGTTTAATCAAAAAAGATTATGCATAAAATAATAGTACATATTGCGGTCAGATGAAATATAAAGCAATTTACTAATACAAGTTGTAACAATTCTTCTACAAATTAAAATAAATATTATTTTTATTTTCCTGTCAAAGTAGGGAGTGCTGCAGCTCTGCAGCTCTTATGGACGAGCCGCCCCTGCATTTAACCAATGAACCCTCTTTGCCCTAGTAAATACAAGATAAAATAATCTGAAAGTTCTAGCATGACCAAGATCTGGTCGGAAGTATGCAACTGGGAATGCAACAATGTCAGTGCAGTTGGCAGCAGCCTTGTACTTTTTCTCCAGTCCCTTTCCAAACTCTCCAATTAATTCATCAATCCCGAGTTTGGAATTATATTCCTATTCCTATATGTATTTTTTTTTCTGGTGTTTCATATTAGCCTTGTCAGACCACGGGCACATCTAGGAAGTCACGAGCGCAGTGATATTGTTGTATCTGGCCTGACATAGGAGATTTCCAGCACAAAAGAAAGGATTATACATAACGTGTATATCACTACCACTATGAATAATTGCATAACAGGTTCAGTGCAATAATACAATGTGATTCCCTCACTAAAGGCCCCAAACTTTTGTCTATAAAACTGCCATTTACTTAAAGTTTGTCTTGAAATTATGTATGCATATACTTTCAACAATGTAAAATAGCATCTAATCCCTCACAATAGGTTTGAACTTTTCCAGTGACCTTGATTGATTTTTGTTCTGCTACACTGCATCTCGGTAGTGTTGGCTCATACGTCTTGAGAGTACACAATCGAAGAGCACAAGTTTCTCGTTTGTTAAATAGTGGCAAATGGGTTCATTTAAAGTATGTCAAAGGGAATTTCAGATCAAATTTGGTGTGAAACATGTACCTTCAAAGTGTTGTATCCAGAAATTGGTAAGAAAGAGACAACAGAAAGCCCTGTTATGCAGCATTCAGGAGGCAGCAAAATGTTTGAAGAGACAATACAGTATATAAAGAAGTGATTACTGGCACCACTATCAAAATCATTACGAAGACTTTACCAAGAAACTAATCTCCCATATTCCACGTGTCAAAAAGCTACAAAAAAAAAAATCAAAACTATGTGGTTACCTCAAGTCATGTGTTCAAGAATTGCAACCAACGGATCATGAAAAACGTGTGCGGTTTTGTTTATGGTTTAACCTGAAATGACCTTTGATATAACTTCAATGAACCCATTATTTGCAAAAGAGGAACACGCGCTCTCAAATTATGTACATAGTTAATCCCTAAACATTCAAGCCAACACTACCGAGATGCAGTGTACTGGAACAAAAATTAATGAAGGAAGAGTCCAAACCTATTATGAGGGGTTAGATGCTATTTTACATTGTTGAAGGTATCTCAAAATCTGTGCTTCAGTGGCTGACCATGATAATATCTTTGAAAAATATTGGAGTGCTAGAGGTCAAATGTCTATTGTCAAATGCCTGGCATTAGAAAACAACATGTGCATACAAAATTTCAAGACAAACTTTAAGTAAATGGCAGTTATACAGACAAAAATTTGGGGCCTCTAGTAGGGAGTCACATTGTAGTTGTATTTCCATGTAACTCGTAATACTGTCTTCTAAATGAAAGAAAAAAAAAACAAGTTATATACTAACAATGTAAACAGAGTTTGATCTTTGAGCAATAGTTATAGAAATAAATCATATTATCTTTCCTTCTGAACGTTATAAAAAACTGATAATGATGATGATGATACATAAACTGACCTTTCTAAATTCATTACACAACTCCTTGTAAATTAAGGTGTTAATTCTTATGAAGTACTATATTACTTTTCAAAGCAATAATGATACAAAGACACAAATTAAAGAAATTAACTTAGGAGTGCACTAATCAGTGCAATTTTTTGACATAAGGAGGTCCCTAACTATAATTGAAGAACATTATCGAACATTTTTAAGTTTGTGTTGGGTTATTTGTTTGCGACAATGATGTCAGTGTTGCATTTAAAACTTTTAGCAAGTCTCATTATGGATGTGAGATGATTGTCAAATGAGATCTCTGTTAGTTTTATTGAGATTCATTCTGGGGGGAAAATGTTGTTCACATGTATATTTGCTTCTAAATATTGAAATGATCTTTGCAGCAAACTTATGTAACTGAGGGAAGCAGGAGCGACTGGTAAAAGGGAACAACATCTTTAGCCTTGTATTGTTGTTCCAGTTTTCTGTCTCACACGAGATGAATGGTTCTAATTGCAAGTTTGGTTAGGCATCTTTTGGTTTGACACTGAAAGACATGTGTACTCACCCCTCCTACATAGGACCCTTGCAGCTCTCTTACAGCAGTGGGAGCAGAAGCGAACTGTATATCTGAGTAAGGACTGGCTACAGTGATCAAATTTCTATAGTGAGTACTCATTGACATGGCTGTTTACAAACTCATTTTCACAGTTGTATTCCTAACCACAAATGAAGCATTTGTTAAAGACAGCTCTTAGTATGACTGATCAATCAGGACATTTATTTACTTCACGAGATTCATCTAACTTTCTTGTGAGATAAATAATTTATTTTCAAAAAATTGTCTGTCCAGGCATTCTGGATTGCCAAAACACAGAATTATAGATATATACAAGAATAATATAGTAGAACCCTAATTATCCGTCACCCTATTAACCGATTGGCAGATTATCTTACCATCTTTCTCTCACCCTTTTTTGCTTCAGAAATAATATAACTTATATGAAGTACTGTTTTGTACATTATATTAGTAGGCTCTATGTATTTTTTCTAGAGAGTGTTATTACAAGCCTTTACCATTACACAGTATGGTTTACTGTTCGAATTGTCGTTCTGTATAACGCCTACATAAAATGTCTTCCATGGGTGTCAACAGAAAACGTGTTGTGCTAAGTAACAAAAACAAAGTGTAAATACATGTAATTGAATGGTTTGGGAAAGGGAAACTCTGGCTCATCTCGCATCAGAATACGAGACTGGAATTACAACTCCGCAATTGAATAAAATAGAAGGATAAAGTTTGTTGTTGTTTTCTAATGCCAGGCATTTGACAATAAAGTCATTTGACCTCTTGCACTCCAATATTTTTCAAAGATATTATCATGGCCAGCCACTGAAGCACAGATTTTGAGGTGTTCCGAATCCATTTCTTGGTTTGAGATGCACAATGGGCAGTTAGGGGACTGATATATTCCAATTCTATGCAGGTGTTTGGCCAAACAATCATGGCCTGTTGCCAATCTAAATGCAGTTACAGACGATTTTCGTGGTAAATCGGGAATCAACTGTGGATTATGATGCTGAGAGTTCCATTTTTTCCTTGAGATTGTGTTATCAAATTTTGTTTGTTGAAGTCTAAGTATGTAGATTTAATAAATCTTTTCACAGAGTAATACGTAGATTTAGTAACAGGTCTGTAAGTAGCAGTGCTGCCCTTCCTTGTTAAAGCATCCGCATTCTCGTTTCCCAGGATTCCACAGTGGGATGGTATCCATTGGAATACAATTCTTTTATTAAGTGATATTAATTGAGAGAGCATTTTAGTTATTTCTGCTGTTTGAGATGAAGGGCTCCAAAAGGGTATCTGTCGGATACAGGGGAGAGCCATTAATTCTTCCCATTGAAGGTTTTAAGGAACCAACCTGGACATATACCCAATGTCCCATTCCTACCTTCCCATGGTGCAGTTGTTAGTAAGATAATTTTACGACCTGAACTAAAGGGAGGGGCTACTCATCAATTAGCACTGGTCAGCTTGATGAGTTAATGACTGAATTTGGTATAATTTTCCTCTATTCAATACCTAATTCCCTCTTTACCCTTTCCTATCCAGTCCTCTGACTGAACTCTTACTTTCTTCGACCCCAATGGCATTAGAGCATTCGAGGCCTAGGGGTTCATTTCACTTTCCTTCCTCCTCTTTCTACTTTTCTGTTACTAGTGCTGACCTGCTATGGCACTAAAATCGTCCTTCAGTGGCTAAGGAGGGAAAGCTGGTGATCAACAAGATCTCCCAGCTAGGTCCAGTGGACCCATCGACCAACAGCAGGTGTGGTCCTCCAGACATTCTGGGGTTGTATGTGAATGATGTAGCCACCAAAACGTTAAAATATGGTGTTCACTTAAATCGGCTACGAATTGCCATTTTCACTCCAATATGAAGGATAAAGTTTAAAAAAGTATGTAAATCTACACGAGAACTACATTACTCATGCTTTTCCTGAGACAGTCAATCCAAGGGGTTTCCTTGTCCCTTAAAAATGTGTCGTTGACAACCAGACTTAAATTAGTGAACTTCTGATCCACTACCTAGCGAGTAAAGTACAAACCACAGAGGAAATTACAAAATCTTCCATGGTAGGGGTTATCTGATTTTTTCGGTTAACCGTTCAGTCCAACCCCTTCATAATAGAGGTTCTATACTGTACTTGATTACAATAAGTAACAGAGACAAATTTACGTGAACACAGAACACGAATTTCAGAATTCATATAAATTATACATATTTTTTTTTTATATTCATAAACTAAAGAAATAGGGAAACTATAATACTTGATATAAATAGTTTTATGCTCGACCATGCCGAAATGTAGTAATTATACACTTGGCAGCAGTCCTTTAATGACCTCATTAAAGTACACCTATTCATTAAAGTTCAGGTTTTCGATTATTCTTGGATATGCAATCAAAAGACGAGGGAAACGTCATGGAGGCTGGAAATCCAATACTGTCGCAGAAGGTTATGTTCTGTTACTATAATAATTAGTGTTAATTGTAAATAATATTCAAATAAATTCAATTTGTCATCTCCTTTTTCAATTCTAAATCAATTTCCAGGTTATACATTCTCTGCATTACATCAAGGTCAATGACATTATTGTTCCTCGGAAAAAATCAATACTTTCGCGTCTGCGCACATCTCACAATTCAAGAGCTATGAACAAGGTCACTTCCGATCTTATGTCAGATACAAATAAAATTAATATTTCTGAATAATTTCAAGTTAGAAATATGGTCGAGCATAAAAAGTCGTATGAAACTTGCCTATAATGGTAATTAAGACGCTCGCTTATGCTCGTTTCATAAACAAACATACTTGCGTCTTAATTACTATCATTATAGGCTCGTTGCATAATGTACTATTTCAGGATTGCCACAGATCCTTTAATGATTGAAGTGACTATTTTAGGAATGATGTCATGGATTCCAATTTTTTTAAGTATTAACAGCTGCTTGTGGATGGTATCCCTCGCTGTGATCATTAAACCATGCATATCCCAGATGCCTCCCATCTGATATTTTTCTCGAAAATACGGAATAGTAGGTTCATAAATTTGTTGTTTTTCTTTGTTGACCTCAGATGGCTGGATCTGACTCATCTCAAATCTAGCTGGTGGGTCAAGTGTAAAGCCCTTATATTAGTCTTGTCTAGAACCACAATGTTCACTCTTCTAATTCTGCTGCCTTATCAGAAACAATTCTCTGATTCATTAGGAATCGCATCATCGACATTAAGGACGATAATAAAAAAATCGCGACTCAATCACTGCAGATGCGACTTCGGGAGGATGTAAGCGCAGGAAAGGGAAGTGTGGTTAAACACGAGGACTTTGAGAACATGTTGGTCGACTGGCTTCATCAGTCTCGAAGTTATGACTTTGCATCATCTGCACAAATTTCTACAGTGTCTTGTGATTGCATTATCATGACTTCCTCCCTCCCTCCCCCAATGGGTTTATTTGCTCAGACTCTGCAAGAGGGTTCATAGTTTTCGGTAATCCCAAGAAGCATTCGGGGTGTATCAGAAATACGGCTATATGTTTGATTGCATTATGTGATGACTGTATTATTGTTACAGGAAATATGACAACAATACTAAGCTTATGCCATTAGTCAAGATGGCACTGAACATACAATGGAAAATTACAGTTGCAGCGTGGGCAATAATGTCTGGTAATGATCGTGAGGCATCAAGACTGTTAAGGCGTGATTTTAACGTAGCACTGCAGCCGTTGACTGTGGATAAGTGGAGGAAATGACTGCTGGCAACAGGAAGCATCCAGAAAGGAAAACCTCCTGGAAGACCTCTTAGTGGCACGGATGCAGCAACAATGGGAAGGATTCTGGACATGTTCGACACTAGTCCACAAAAATCGACCTGCCAAGCTGCAATGAGCTTGGTAACAGTCATACCAGTGTGTTTCGTACTTTGAAACATGAGAAGTACCATCCCTTCAACCGATACACACAGGTGGATGGGAAGAGGAAGACAGACAGAATGGCCAGCCCGTTCCCTTGATCTCACAGTCTGTGACTATTGGTTGTGGGGTTATTTGAAGGAGAAGGTTTATGCCCGGAAACCACAGGAGTCAACATGCTGAAAATAGCAATTGAGGAAGAAATTCATGCTATTCCAATGGACATGTATCCAGTGGTGTATGCTGAACCTGGAGTTTGGGTGTTCTGTTAAAAATATATAGTTGATCTATCTTGTACAATTATTATAGGCCTAAGTGAAATATCGGCTCAACATTAACTGCCATTTTTAATATATAATTTAGTATTATTTATAAATAATAACTATGGGGCGGATGTTGATGACCTAAAAATCTACTTAAAATGATCATTAAAATGCCCTTAAACTAAAGGAAAATGACTTAAAATTAAAAGAAAATGACATTTATATATTATTCAAAGTACTCGCACCACAACTTCTTAAAAATTAATCACCTTGTTTCAATGACTGCCCTGCAAATGCAGGAGAAAGGAGGCAACTACAAATAACGTTATTCAAAATTGCATTATTTATGATCAAACAATAACCATGGCCAGCAAAATAACCTGTTTGAAGTTCCACAAGCCGCTAACTATTCTACAATTTCATATTGTGAAATAGAAAAATGTGTAGTGTATTGTTCGTTTTTTGTTTTATATTGTTGCACTAAATTCGGAAGTGGCTGGGTAGGTCTACCCTTATTCACTATAATGTAATTTCTCTTCTAGTGGGCGAGAAGAGAATAGCTTTTGCAAAAGATATTTTACAGTGTACATTTCAAAGTGCTATTAACATTAAATAAGTAATTTAAATTGTTCACATGCGCTGGCACACAACTAAGAACCCTAGTAAAACCTAAATGCAGTAAATTCACTCACACAAACAGTAAACACAATATTTTGTAACGCTATTGACAAGTTGAGCTGCCTGTATACAGGACGCCATGCGAGCTTGAGAGAAGCGAGTATCCCCACCATGCCACCTTGCGCGCAGAGAATTATAGCTATAACTCTCAGCAGGGGATGTTCTTTTGTACGGACAGGACAACCAGACCAGAACTCATCCCACTTTGTCAGACAGAGCGTACGTTATAAAACGAAAGCCGTTCTGGGGATGGTGCACATTCAACCAGCAGGCATTTAAAATATTTAAATGGTAATGAATTAAAATTAGTCTTGAACTATATACGTTAACTTCCAATGAGATTACCATTTAAATTGCGATAAATTAAAATTATTGTTGCATTATATAAAACAACTTAAAATAAAAAATGAGATCACCGAATTTACAGGGTGTCCAGCGCATTATACGCCCTGCATGTATCATAACTCAATGAATGACTTCTCAAAGTGTTGCCAATTTGCTTGGAAGTGAATGGTGAACAGTTTGAGGCAAAAAAGTAATTTTTGTGACTTCTTTAATTAGGATAATTTCCTTTCCAACAGTAATATTTCCTGTAACGATGCAATCAAATGTATTACCATATTTCTGATACACTCTGTAGACAAATTAGTTTATCAGAGACTATCCAGAGTGCACCAGAGGCAGTGGGTCCAAATTACACTCGTAATAAATGATGATGGAGATTTGTTAGAATGTCACAGGGGAACTGCAGTATAGTGAGGATGATGTAAGAGCAGTTCCTAAAAGGCTAATTTGGCCGTCTCTTCAGTGTTGCCAACTAATACAAGATATCACCAAAAAAGGGTAAAAACACAATGCTGTGTACTACAACAATAATAATAATAATAATAATAATAATAATAATAATAATATAGTATATAAGTATTAACAATAACAATAACCATGTCAATAGGATGGACCACTCCAGACTCCCAATACAAATTCTCTGCTATATACCACATAGAAAACGATCTTTGGGATGTCCCCTGAAAAGATAGACAGAGACCGTAACAGGCCACTAGGCCTAATACCTGCAAGGACGATGATGATGAATAACAATGTCTTGTTTATTTACTTATTTACTACATCTCATTTTTATGTTGGGAGGTGTTTTCTAAACGGTTCAATAATTTGTGAAAGAGTAGGCTGATATATTCCTCACTGGCCTCTTGTACATTATGTTGGAAATTATTAGATTAATATAATCTAATAGTAAAATGTATTTTGTCTGACAACATGAAATTACTGCTTTGACTAAACAGTTTACGATTCACGAGACCTAACCTAAAAATGTATTTTGTTTGATCATGTGAAATGATTAGTACAAACTCCGAAAACCGAATGCCACTTAGAAATATATGCTTAAGAATACTTACTCCTAACAATTTTGCTATTCTAGCTATAATTGCTGTCTCTGAGCACATTTTCTATCGATCACCCAAGTGTATGTATCACACCATATGTTATATTTATTTACACTTATCTGACTATAATCTTGAATTGTAACCACAACGCAACACACAAAATAATATTATGTATTAATATAATACTGATATTAATTAATTATTAGTATGTTCGAATTTCACTAGCTTCCAGTAATCGGCTCAGAAATTTCGAACAATTTAATTTTAAGAATTTTCACTACCGACAACAGCTGTTCCTGCTGTCAAAATAACAGTTAGAAAATCACTACCAGTTGTAGTATTTCTCAGTATCGAAATTCGAAACGAAGTTGGCAAAAGAAAATTCAACCTTCAAACTAGAAAAATCACCATAATCCACTAGCATATGTAGTAGTAATGGGAGGAAAATGGTTAGGTTTCACCCTTGGGGTATTAAGTAAGCTGATCCGGACTATACATGGAGAAAACCTCTCTGTTGACTGGACCATGGGCTTGCCCAACACAAGTTATAAATTCAGGGTAGAGTGGGATTTGAACCCAGGCCCTAGGGCTTATAAGCCCAGCACTCTAGCACTGAGTCAACATGGTGGTTTTATCACGAAAATATTGGTCAGTTAATTTAATTGTATATTCTCTACTGTTCCCTGCAGAATAACATTTCCTAATTAATAAATGGACAAATAATAATATAATAATTAACTTCTAAACTGTTTATATCAGTTGATACGTCCAAATGGATTACAAGGAAGAACTATTGCAAAGTCTTTATAAAAATAATGTCTTCAAAATGATTTACCATATTAATCCAGAGGGAAACAGTGTTGTCAGATACTGACAGTGTAATTACTTTTGTGCGAGATCGTGCATATTTGCTTGGTTTCCGCACAAAACCAATCTGTGGTAAGTCTAAAATTCCACATTCAGTATTCCCAACCTAACACACATAACAATTTCCCTCTTCTTACCGCTTAAGTGACATATTGATTTTACTGCTTTAGGCTTCTAACATATTATTTTTAGAGACGTTCAATATAGTAATAATTATAAATTGGAAACTTACCACTGCAATTTCACCTAAATTGCACTGTTAATTATTGTTTTTAAATATTTGCAAAAATTAAGTAAACTCTACAACTTCACTAAAGTTACTGCACAAATGTAACAATTAATACAATTAAGAATTAGATGTCAAAATATTTTCCAACTAAAGATTCCAGCAAAATTAAACTTGCCGATGTTATTACTGCACTATGTTATATAAATAATATTATTAAAATATTAAAATGAAAAATAAATCATTACATAACCTTACTGTTTGTTTCAAGTTCGCATTTATAGACTGGGGGAAAAAAAGACAGACGTATATCACGGCCTGCTGGAGTATAGTAAACACAGAAAACATTTTAAAGCAACAATGTTGAAGATAGATATTTTTGTTTTGCAAATTTGCCGTCATTAAACAGAAACCAAGATGGAGATTTCATTGCAACTAATTAGAAATTCCTCTTTCAGGTATGTAATAAACGATCTTCGCACAAAATAATGTACGATACACGAGCAGTATGTTTTCTTTCAATTCTCGGAAATTAAAAAAGTTCAACTATGTTTCGCTTTTTCAAACTTTTCCACGAACATGAAAACTTTAACATACTGCTCTTGTAACGCATATTACTATTGTAGAAGAGAGATTTAAAAGTACATAAATCATACAAAAGTTATTAAACTTAATCATTAAAAAAAATATATATGTGAGATGCCCATGATCTTATGCACACTAATCTGAGGTATTAACCACTTGGCTAGACTCTCCTTCTCTTTTTTTTAGTGGTTATTTTATGATGCTTTATAAACTGCTATGGTTATCTAGCATCTGAATGATATGAAGGTGATAATGCCAACAAAATGAGTGCAGGTCCAGTGCCGAAAGTTACCCAGCATTTGCTCTTAATGATTTGAGGGAAAACTTCAACGAGGTAATTGTCCCAACCAGGATTTGAACCTGGGTCCACTCATTTCATGGTCAGGCAAGCTAACCATTACTCCATAGCAGTGGACGACTCACTCTTCACGAACTAGTTGTAACTGATGCATACTCAAATTGCCTTGATGCAAAATGTCATTTTTTAAGTGGCTGCTGCTAGGTACGGTGGAATATACATACTCTTCAAATCTTATAATTTAATATATAAATCGTTGAAATATAGTTTTCAGGTACAGACCTCCCTTGTAGAACAACTTCCTTTGAAAGTGAAGTAGTATCAATTTTCACATGTTGTAGATTTATGACATTTAAAAGAGCCAAAATAACAATGAATGAGGAGCCTCCAGACAAAATTTACTGGCCATTTTCGTCCACCCTATCATTAGAGAATTTCGAATTACAGACCATACTACTTCAAAAAAGCAATTCGAACTTAACATACTAACAGAGTTAAAAAGTTAACGAAAACAACCTATCCCACTCATTTTCTTAATATTAATTCATTTTCACTGTATTATCGTGTCAACTGTCCTGAATAGTTTCTGTAGTTTAAGGTATAATAAAATATTATGTTACATAAAAATGTGACTTTGATTTCACTATGAAATTAATGGAGATTTTAATTACATAAATTAATATATTGATTCCATGCAAAGCTCGCCTTATCCAAAATTTAAAAAAAGTGAGTTACATATGGGATGTTGTACTACTTGCAGTATCTACTGATACAGTTGGTTTTGCAAATCTTGTCTAATTCCTCTTCCATATAGCTCAGAAAACTACTATCAAATGCAAAACTGTCCATATCCATAACAGTGGTTCAAATGCAAAATCAAGTCTGATCCATCTAACAATTTAGAGCAAAACTCTTCTTATCCAATGTTTGCTGTACTTACAACTTACAAATGGCTTTTAAGGAACCCGAAGGTTCATTGCCGCCTCACATAAGCCCGCCATCGGTCCCTATCCTGTGCAAGATTAATCCAGTCTCTATCATCATACCCCACCTCCTCAAATCCATTTTAATATTATCCTCCCATCTACGTCTCGGCCTCCCTAAATTTTTCCCTCCGGTCTCCCAACTAACACTCTATATGCATTTCTAGATTGCCCATACGTGCTACATGCCCTGCCCATCTCAAACGTCTGGATTTAATGTTCCTAATTATGTCAGGTGAAGAATACTGCTGTACTACCATTAAGAAATATGAAGAGCAAAACTCGTCTTATCCAACTTTAAGAAAACACAAATTTATATAATAATATTATTTTGGCAACCCTGCATCGAAAGAGCTTACAGGTGTAGACAGAGTGTCACAAAAGAACAACAGTAAGACAAGAACTATCGGTCAGATCTGTGTGTGGGCAAGACCATTTTAAAAGTGGAAAAAAACTTAGAAATGCTTTCCGTAAGGAATCTGAATATAGGTATTGCAACAAAGGAAGAAAAATTGAAAGATGTAGTTAATTTATTAAAGAAACATTTTGGTAAGAACTGGAAGGAGAATTAAAATCTTGTCTATTACAAAAATGTAATTTCTCTCAGAATACTACTAGATGCAATGAGAGTTTTGCAATAGTTTCATGGACGTTAAAGAACAACAACTCGGAATTTGGAATGAAATAATAAAAAAACTACATATGTGAATATAGAGAGTTTTCATTTATCTTTTTATATTGTGAAAGTGTTAACATACAGACCATTTATCTTGTACACTAATATAATTTTTTTTTTTTGGATAGGTATTGGGATTTTTGTTTTTGAGTGTTATGTTAGAACGAGGGCTATCATGAGTGTGGAGATTTGGTGTATGTAACTACATTATGATATAAGATACAGTGACATCAATTTTTCAAAAAGCACTACATTACTTCAATCATTTTACATTGATTACACACATTAAGACGAGTTCAAAAATGTATCACAATGTCACCTTCCTAATTAATAACAACAAAATGAAACAAAAACGTACTTCCAATGTGATAATATTATGCTTTAGAGTCACAGAAAATGTTCCAAATGGTGACCATTCACATTAATGCACATTCGAAGGCGTTCCCGAAAGACCAGGACTTCCGGCATGTTGCTAGCTGAATGGACACGCAAGCCTGTCGAATGAGTTGCTGCATGTCGTCTGGTGTTGTCAGAATGTCCTGGTACACACTGTCCTTTACAGTTCCTCACACGAAGAAGTGAAGTGGCAATAGGTCCGGAGAACGTTACTATACGTGGATTGTGGAGTCGAAGTTTGCGTTTGTTTCATGTTAAGACAGCAAACACACTTAGATCTAGAAAGTGTATGACGTCAGTCGTCTTTCGTTTTGTGTAAATCAATGCACAAGATAAATGGGGTACCACAACAAATGGCACATTCTGATGGCATTCATTTTGCATTTTGTTGTTGTTATTGATTGGGAAGGTGACATTGTTGTGTAATCAATGTAACATGATTAAAGTATTAGTTCTATTTGAAAAATTGATGACGTTACGTGTATCTTGTACCATAATATAGTTACATGCACCAAATCTCTACAATCATATTAGTTATAACATAACTCTCAAAACAAAAATTTTAATACCTATCCAAACAAAAAAGTTATAAAGGCGCACAAGATAAATGGGACATTCTGTATAAAGAATAGTATGTATTTGCACTAAATTATAAGAAGTTATTCATTTATGTTATGAAACAAAGATAGTGAATAGAAAATGAGAAAATTAAAGCTAGATTTTTTTTTATAAAAGCAATGTTTAACAACCAAAACTTCTCTTATCCACAACAGTACAGTGCAAAACTCACCTTATCCAAAATTAGATTGTGTTTCACTGCCGTAATATTGGTGTCTGATTTTTCATATGATGCATGATTTAGGGCCTTTTAAGAAAATGATAGCATTAAAATACATTTCAAAATCTTTACGGTTTCTCTTGCAGAGGTTTTTCCTGTTTTCTGACAAGTCACTTTACCTGGATAAGGCGAGTTTTGCATTTGAACCCTCATATATACATACATACAGAATATATATATATATATATAGTATATATATATATATATATCCCCTGCTTATAAGTATAATAAAAGAAATAGTTATAATGTCATAACAATGCATGCAAATGGGTTAAGATTGGTACCATTGTAAAGAGGAAATTGGGAAGTTTTAATCCATTGTTGTTACTTATTTTTAGAAGACATGCGCAGATCATTAAATAAGAGAATTCGTATCGTATCTTTAGTCAGTCAGCATGTGGACGCCACAGCAGAAAGCCTTTTGTGTGCTGTCATTAGCAGAACATAGTGTACAGCGCTTGTTTCATTTCAGTACAATCTTAGACCGAGGGAAGCTGTGTGAACGTCTCAATAATGAAATGGGATAGGCAGCTCAGAGAAACAGGAAGTTTGTTGTCTAATGCAGGTAAACATTCCAAGCGTAAAGTGTCTGACGAAAATGTCGAACGCATTCGCGAGGCATTTCAGAGAAGCCCGCGGAAATCCATTGACAGGCTAGTGTGCAGTTGAACATCCCACCAACAACAGTGCATACAGTGCTCCATAAAAGATTGCGTTAGGAGTAACAAGCTGCAACTTCATCAGATGATTACGCCGAATGATAAACTGGAACGAAAACGCTTTGCAGAAACAATGTTGGATAAAGTGGACAATGAACATTTCTAACTCGAGTCTGTTTCTCAGATGAGGCAACCTTCCACGTCAGTGGAAAAGTAAACCGACACAATTGTCGCATCTTCGAAAATCCAAGTGTCGTAATTGAACACCAACGGATTCCCTAAATGGAATGTTTTGTGGGATCATGCGTGACAGAATCATTGGTCCCTATTTCTTTGCTGAAAAGACAGTCACTGCAAACACGTACCTGGATATGTTGCAACTGTATGCTGTGCCACAACTCCCAGATGGAGCAATTTTCCAGCAAGATGGGGCTCCACCACACTTTGCCAACATGGTTCGCACATTCTTAGACGAACAATTCCCTGCAAGATGGATCGGAAGAGGATCACTGTACATCACATGGCCTGCCAGATCACCAGATCTAACACCACCTGATTTTTTCCTGTGGGGGTTTGTTAAGGACCAGGAACAGGACGCCAGTACGTGATTTGGCAGACTTACAAGAAAGAATTTATGCTGCTGTCAACAATGTTACACCACAGATGCTTCATAACACTTGGGTCGAGGTTGAATAAATGATATTTCCCGTAAACCACCAATGGAAGCCATGTTGAGGTTTATGGAACATAAGGTAACAAAAAATTCCCAGTTTTCATTCTTTGTAGCAGTTGGTTTCAACTATATACTTGTATTTTCTGAAGTTATAGCTATTTCTTTTGTTATACTTATAAGCGGAACACTCTGTATAATAATATATATAATATATATTTTTCCATCGAACAAGTCTATTGTGCTATCAAAAGGAGTGCGTTTATGGAAGTAAAAATTTTTAATAGCCTCCCTATTATAAAAAATGAAATTCAAAACATAAGATTATTTCAAATTAAAGAAGTACCTAATTTCTCACGCCTTCTATTCTGTAGGTGAATTCATGACATTCAATAACGCTTCATGAAATTGGTACTAAAACTTTGTGTTGTACTAATAGACTATATTGTAAATCTCTTCTGTATATATTTCATCTAGACTGTGACTATAAATTAAGACTCTATAATAGTATTAAGTTTTTTGACTTGTTCCATATTCTAGCTGTGAAGCAATGTATGAATACCTTGGAATGTTAATAAATACAATACAATATAAAGAATACAAACATACGAAATTAATGCAAATTTGAATTACATAAATTTATATACATATATACAGAGACACACACAAACAATGCTTCTTTTCTGGTGGAACGTACCAGAACAGCATTCCGACATCTTTTTGTTGTATTTTTCATAATGAAACCAGAGAAATGTGTTAATAATCAATTTTTCTTTGAACTACACTTAGATCTAGAAAGTCTTAAAGTTGGGTGAAAAGGAGGTTAAAAACGACACTGGATAGTAATCGTTTCCCAGTATGTTATAATATATCCTACAGAGTTCCACAACCTTTTCCTCTAGAAGAAAAACACTGTATGTGTATATACATATATAAGAATACAAATATCTACTCACCACTTTTATGATTCTTTATGTCACATGACACATACTGAGAAGGTAATGGTTTTCGAGCATCAAATACTTTCCAGTCTGTTCCATCAGGTTTAACACAATGAAAGACATCTAGTATATTTGATGCCATCTGTAGTACACTTACGAAACCCATATTTTGATACTCTAATGTGACTCCGAATTCTTCCTGCAACACAAATCATGAGTGTACAGTGAGATGTGGTGAGTCAAAGAAGGATTGCATGTGTTCTTAAAAGCTATGAAACAATAAAATCCACCTCGTGCGAGTTCCTCGACAGCTCCCTGCACATCCTACTGCCATGTCCTGCATTGGATGAAAACAGGTAAACTAAAGAGTCTTCTGCATATGAGAAGCATTGTTTCAAAACGTATTAAGTCCAACAGTGGACGAAATTAAATTTGTTACTTTCTATTTATTTATCTTTCATGCTGTGAAGTCTGATGGTTCCAAGTCGTCATATTAGTAAATTGTGAAACAAGTACTTCAAAATGATTTTGAGTAGTGTTTTGAAAACTTGTCCAGTTTAGGAGTAATTCAGTTTTTCGTCAGTCGTGTGAAAAAATTGTAAGTTGGACATAATACAATTTGAAACGATGCTCCTCATATTATACCACAGGATGTACATGAACATTGCCTTCCACAGTGCAATTAAGTTCAAGGGTGTTTGTCAGGTATTACATGCATGCAGTTAATCTCTCAGAATGTCAAGCAACTGAAGGGATTACTCATTTGTGCATAATATTGGGTCATTCCATGTCAAACAATAAATAATTATTTTTTAAGAGGACATCTCAGATTTTTAATTTTTTGAGTTCACAGTTTTTCTGATATTAATTTTTGAAAATCAGGAAAAAAGCCAATTTTTCAATGAACAAGGTTTACAAAATGTTCAGCATTTATGAATCTATTAATGCTAGATCGCTCACCTATGGTTCATTTTAAAGCTCATTTAATGAACTTCAATTTGACAATAACACATCTCTAATAGAAGGAAGACATTTTTTTACTCGTTTTTCAAAATTATTTTTTAAAAATTCGGAAACACTACCTTTGACTTTACTGAAATAAAAATATGTTAAAAAGATATATTCTATAAGGACAATGGTCAAATTTCATGATGGGATGGCAGTGGTGTCAAGATATACTGTGCATTTTTCTGAATCGAGGACATAGGAATTTAACATTGTCATAAGAAACCTGAATATAAAAACAACGAAGAAATAAATAAATGAGTGACTCATTTAGAAATAAGCATGCTTTGACAATCTATAAAATAAGTTAACATGAGAGAGAGAGAAAGGGAGGAGGAGAGGGGAGAGGGACGCAGAGAGAGAGAGAGTGTGTGTGAGTGAGTGAGAGAGAGAGAGAGAGAGAGAGAGAGAGAGAGTGAGTGAGTAATGCTCAGGATTTAACAATGAAGTTATCTTCCTTCTTGCTTCCCAATATTTGGATGTAACATCCACAAAAGTCTCAAGAGATTCGAAATTTACTAGATGTTCCATGTCCATATCCTCTTACTTTACGCATAATAAGCCTTTAGGCGAAGTCAATAAGCTGATTCGATGAAGGTGTTTACTGAGGCAATCGTATCCAGTAACTAATCTGAACATGGCCACAGAGGATTTTCGAGGCAGATCAGGAATTAAATTTAAATCTTTCACTGAATTTTCCCATCTTGAATTTTGGTGTTCCACTACTGAATTGTTTTGATGGATGGAGTTATTGGTCTTACTTACTTACTTACAAATGCCTTTAATGCCCTCACATAAGCCCGCCATTGGTCCCTATCCTAAGCAAGATTAATCCAGTCTCTACCATCATATCCTACCTCCCTCAAATCCATTTTAATATTATCTTCCCATCTATGTCTCGGCCTCCCAAAGATCTTTGCCTTCCGGCCTCCCAACTAACACTCTATATGCATTTCTGGATTCGCCCATACGTGCTACATCCCCTGCCCATCTCAAACGTCTGGATTTTATGGTCCTAATTATGTCAGGTGAAAAATACAATGCATGCAGCTCTGTGTTGTGTAACTTTCTCCATTCTCCTGTAACTTCATCCCTCTTAGCCACAAATATTTTCCTAAGAACCTTATTCTCAAACACCCTTAATCTCTGTTCCTCTCTCAAAGTGAGAGTCCAAGTTTCACAACCATACAGAACAACCGGTAATATAACTGTTTTATAAATTCTAACTTTCAGATTTTTTGACAGAAGACTAGATGACAAAAGCTTCTCAACTGAATAATAACAGGCATTTCCCATATTTATTCTGCGTTTAATTTCCTCCCAAGTGTCATTTATATTTGTTACTGTTGCTCCAAGATATCTGAATTTTTCCACCTCTTCGAAGGATAAATCTCCAATTTTTATAGCTCCATTTCGTACTATATTCTGGTCACGAGACATAATCATATACTTAGTCTTTTCGGGATTTACTTCCGACCCAATCGCTTTACTTGGTTCAACTAGAATTTCTGCGTTTCCCCTAATTGTTTGTGCATTTTCTCCTAACATATTCATTCATCTACATAGACAAGAAGCTGATGTAACCCGTTCAATTCCAAACCCTCTGTGTTATCCTGAACTTTCCTAATGGCATATTCTAGAGCGAAGTTAAAAAGTAAAGGTGATAGTGCATCTCCAGGCTTTAGCCCACAGTGAATTGGAAAAGCATCAGATAGAAACTGGCCTATACGGACTCTGCTGTAAGTTTCACTAAGACACATTTTAATTAATCGAACTAGTTTCTTGGGAATACCAAATTCAATAAGAATATTATATAAAACTTCTCTCTTAACCGAGTCATACGCCTTTCTGAAATCTATGAATAACTGATGTACTGTACCCTTATACTCCCATTTTTTCTCCAATATCTGTCGAATACAAAAAATCTGATCAATAGTCGATCTATTACGCCTAAAACCACACTGATGATCCTAATAATTTCATCTACATATGGAGTTAATCTTCTCAAAAGGATATTTGACAACGTCAACAAAAGTGATATTCCTCGAAAGTTACTACAGTTAGTCTTGTCCCCTTCTTAAAAGTAGGTACAATTATGGACTCCTTCCATTGTTCTGGTACAATTTCCTTTTCCCAAATTGCAAGTACAAGTTTATAATTTTCGCTAGATAATGCCCTTCCACCCTCTTGTATTAATTCTGCTGGAATTTGATCAATACCTGGAGACTTGTACTTTTTCAGATTTTCTATCGCAATTTCGACTTCAGAAAGTGTGGGTTCCGGTATAAATGGCTCAGCAGTTTGTATTTGAATTTCGTCCTGATCATTTCTATTTGGCCTATGTATATTTAGTAGTTGCCCAAAATAGTTTTTCCATCTGTTCAGGATTGAATGAGAGTCTGCAAGCAAGTCACCATTCTCATCCTTGATCACGTTTACCCTTACCTGATATCCGTTTTTAAATTTCTTTATCCATTTTTTTAAAGAACATGTCACTAATTTCCATCGTGTAAAAATTAAGAAAATTCTTAAAAAATAAATCGTTTATATATTAAAAAGTCTTCTCAAAATATCACATAAGTACATTATTAACAATCAGAAAAAAATACAATTACTTTTTAAACCTCTTAATATAGTTTTTTGTTGGTTTTAAAAAAATTACATTGATTGACCGATGTCCTTAAAAAAAAAAAAAGAGACAGAGATACATAGGCCTATACTTCCTCGATATCACAAATGTTACAGTATTAACAAAAATAAACCTTGTAATCCTGGTGTGAAGTTTTACAGTACACAGTGAATATAATTTTCAAATTTTTCATTGAGAACGACACCCCGTTACATGGAAGAAAAAAACTTGGGCCTACACATGGAAAAGCTGTGCTATACATTGGCTGACACAGTTGCAGCATACTTGAAATTAGGCACGTCACTTAAATGTACATCTTCAATGACGTCATCAGGCTATGTATTCGATAACACATTTGAAATTTCACTGTAAGTGTGCTATATCCACTGTGTTGACATGACTATGTCTATACGTTCGGTCCAGTAGTAGGATGCGATCCCAGAACATCGACCGACACATTTTCACACGAGTTTTGTCGTGCCTATAATTTTATTTCTATACTACATGACAAATTCAAATGAAGTATAGGCTGATTGATCGACTAAGAATTAATATATCCACCATAACCTTGAGTTGGAGCGAGTGACGTCATCTAGCGATATGCGGGAAAGGGGGGGGGAGGATTTAAGACACGAATTGGTGGGTCGCGCAGCAATTGAGGCAGTGTAACTCGAGTTCCAGAATTCATTTTGCCATCATAAGCACGTTTGTGTTTAATAATGCTTACATGACGCTTTACGTTAAACTCTTAGAACTGTCACATAGCATTTCAACATCTGTCAAGTCTTTACATCTAGCTTTCATTGTAACCGTTTTCCTCGTAATACTCGTGAACAAATCATATATTTAATATTCTCGCCATATTGGCAGCAAAAAAAAAAAAATGCGTCCTCCCATTCTACTTGTAACTTTCGTTATGTAGAGGTACATGGTTTCGAGAGAGACATTGCGATGATACGCCACTCGCAACAGGTCAGAGACAAATACAAATAGAACAGAGTTTGACTTCAGTGAGTGGAGAGGGTGGGGGTTGGAGGAGGTAGGAAGCAAGAGAAATGCATAGCTACCATTGCAAGACACAATGAGCTCACGAGTCACATTTTCGCCATGGCTGTGCTAGAGGTTGGTGTAATAGAGCACACACAAGAGTTCCTCTATAATAATTGAATAACATAAAAGTTGAGATACAGGATCCAAACATCGCCTACCTTGTTCCAGTAACAGCTTTGCTTCCAATAAATTCAAGCTAGCAGCTTTTCCTTATTTCTCAGTGATAAACTAGCTCTAATAATAATTTTTATGTTTAATATATAATAAATTATATTATAAAATAATATAATACATTGAATAATTATGTATCAAATTCGTTTAATATTTTTATACAATATATAGGCATATGGTTTTACTTCTCACAGGAGTTCTGTTTTTCCATTTTCAGCACTATCAAATTGTTACATATTTTAATTGTTGATGGGGTCACTGTCTCAACTCTCAATATAAAGGAACTCTGGAGTCTAGAGATTACAGATAATGGTGGATTTATTATTTCATCGGTCCAATTAAATTTATTTGAGTACATAATGTACCTAGATGTATTAGTTGTATAAGTGTTATATTTCCGCTGTGTCGACTGCTAGTTGGTGTGATGTCAGTGCCAACTCTAGGAAGAAAGCAGAATCACGGTCAAGCTTGTTTGAAGGTCACTGAAATCAGTCACTACTACATCAAAGGTACCGATGTCAAATGTGCACTCTTATAATTCCCTATATGCTGGTGAAACATAGATTGTGTCATTGTTGAGTGATTCATCTTGCTGTGATTAAGTGTTCAACACAGGCCTATCAGTTTCTGTCAGAGTATAAAAATGCTCTCAATAGTGCATGGCAGTTGCAATAGAGGAAAAAACTGGCAGTATATTAGAGCTGAAGTTTTCCCTTGCAAGCCTGCCTGCCTCAGATTCAAAATACGTCTGACATTCTATGACCAAGTTTTAGACAACAGGCAAACTGCGCAATGCCTGGCATTACCCATACTTTCATACCAAGCATAGTATGAAAAGCTCATTGGATTGTTACAAAAGAAGCCTGTGTAGTTGAACTGTACGCTATGGATTCTCAACAAGTGCAAGACAAGTTAAGATGCGGAGAGGAGACTATGTTTTGTTAATGGAAATAGGAATGGATCTGAAGCCTGAAAAAAATTTATCTTGTGTAAATGAAAAAGAAACACTAAAACCAGAGGGTGCTCGAAATGCAATACGATGGAAAGATTTTAAAAGTGAAAACAGATACCTCAGGCATGTTCCGTCATATATTATGTAAAGTGGAAAGAAATGTATCAAGATGGCTAAAATATTTTGAAAACTGATAAAGATATTTTAGTGGAAAAGTGTGTGGAAATGCAATGAAAGACTTGAGACCATTTTCTACTGTGGAAGGGGAAAATTCTTAAAGTTTGCCCTATTGGATATATTTTTTTCTCCTTAAAAACAGAATTTATTTAGACCTATTTAAAAATTTAAGTTTTACGACAAATAAAGAAATTAACAATAAAATAGCAAAAAAAAAGTTAATAGTTATCTTGAAAAAATTTTGTCAATTCATCTACAACACAACTTTTATATTTATTGAATCCAGTACTGACTGTGAAAGCTAAATACACGTAAAACAAAACAGAAGAGGCACGATAAGAGCCTGCCATCCTGGAGCAAGCTCACGTGAACCCGACACACAACACAACACACAAACTTGCTTCTACTGTTGGGTTAAATACGCTCTTGCCTGTTCACCAGCCCAAGCAGGTCAGGCAGCATGAATGTTGCTGTTTGCACAGCTTTACAGTATATACACTGAAGTGCTGCAATCCCTTCTCAGAAAAAAATCAAAGCATCTATAAGAGCTTTAAGAAAAGTAATAAACTGGATGTGTTCATTACATAATTTTTAAATCAAAGAAAAAATGAAAATAGTAGATGCAGAGAAGCATTTGGGAATTCAAACAAAAGAAAATCTCCGTGAACAGGATGAAGATGATGCTCTCAAAGTAGCAGTTATTATTACTGAAGAAGTTATTGAGTTTATCAATTCTGAAACATCATTAAAGTTTTTAAACAAGTCACTTATATTTTTAGGTCAATGACCAATAAAGAAGAAAAAATCAACATCATCAATCATCTGTAAAGTTTGAAGGAATTTCAAAATATGAAGACGATATGTTGAAACAATCTTTCTTCTCGAAATAAGAAAATAACCATTCTCTCAGTGTTGCCTAAGAGTTGGTTTGTAGCAAAAATTAAAGAAGAATTTGGTGTCACTAATTACATGGCACAAACAGTTAAAAAATTGGTGGCATGAAAAGGAATTTTGTCAATTCCTGACTCTAAACCTGGAAAAACACTTGGCAATGACACTGCATCATTACTAAAAATCTTTTACAACAATGATAAAATAAGCAGAATAATGGACAAAAGCCAGAATATGCAGAACAAGAGGCAGATCTTCAACAGCTGCTTCTGTATGGGGCAATTCCTGGTCACTCACCAAGAAACAGACATTAAAATTAGGAAGATGTCAAAGAAGAATGGAAAGGAAGAGACTCAGAATAAGTCTGAAGGACAGAGTCAAAAACAAAGAAGCATGACATCAAGCGGCAATAGAGGACATTCACATTAGCTACAGGCCAGTTACTTTATTGGTGACAGCTCTGGCCTGGCGACGCAGTGGTTTGGGAAACTGTTGGTTCAAGGGGTGTTCCTTTTAGTCAACCCTGGCTGCACTAGAGTTCACATCTTGGGAGCGACAATGGGCGTACAGTTTACTTGGACGTACTACACCACCACTGTCTTGTATATTGCAATTTAGTGTGTTTGTTACTACATTTCATTTAGTTACTTAAATAGTTGTAGTGCTTCTGTTTTGTATTGTTTAGTGTGTAGTATTTATTGTCTAGATTCACTGCTATTTTCTGTTTGTGAAAAATGCTGCCTGTTAGAAGCAAACTGAAAGGTCGGATATTGCATTCGCAGTCGCGAGAAGTCGTGTACACGTGTAGCTTTATGAAGATAGCTCGGAAGAAAAAACGTAATAAATGTTGGAAGAACTTGTAAGGTCCCTCCAACTATAACTTGTAGCAGAGTTTACTGCTGTGTCTGAGAGCTGTGTTAGCCAAATAATAAGGAGACTAAAGACATTGATAATCGGCGCCAAAATCAACTGTGGACAACTTTAATGAAGCTGTCATAAGATGAACCATAGCACGAGTTCTATATTTCACAGAACAGCGCCCACACTTAAAAATATATTATTGAAATTGAAAGACTATCTACTTTCAGGAGGTTTCTCGACTTTGAGGAAAGTTATTATGAAATTAGATTTCATTAGAAAAAAAAACACAAAATAATCGCTAAATTCTGGTGGAGCATCACTGCATTAGGGCCAAAAGTTTGCAGTATTTGAGGAAAATAAAGAAGTACAGGGAAGAAGGCCGCTCCATCTTTTACATGGATGATGATGATGATGATGATGATGGGAAAGGTAACTGATGAACATTACCGGTATTTCTGCATGAGTATATTTCATTGTTAATTTGTGATTACTGTTAAATATAGTGATTCGACTGCTGCTCATTGTATTTCCACATTAGTGTTTATTAGTGACTATTGTTCCGCACTGCTGCTCATTGTATTTCCACATTAGTGTTTATTAGTGACTATTGTTCCGAACTGCTGCTCATTGTACTTCCACATTAGTGTTTATTAGTGACTATTGTTCCGCACTGCTGCTCATTGAATTTCCACATTAGTGTTTATTAGTGACTATTGTTCGGAGTATGAAGTGAACACAATCACAGGAGCTCAAAATTATGCAGATGCTGCAACGTGAAATCATTTCTAATATGACTGTATTTCCCTCCCCTCCATTCGCTCAAGCTTGATTATTTCCCTCCCAAGTCGAAGGGTGATATTGATTCGACGAGCTGTCACCATAAAATAACTGAGCTGTAATAGGATAAAATGGCACTGGGGAGGACACGTGGTATGAATGCAACCTACCAGATGGGCACACATCGGCGACACTGTGGGATCCAAGAATTGGCTGGAGAAACCATGAACAACCGAGAACCAGATTAGATGGGGACGAGTTCAAGTTGCAGCTAGGAGGACTGTGGACCAGAATAGGACATCAAAGAACAGAGTGGAAGGATGCAGTCAACCATTTTGAGCAGCAGCAACAACCAGTGCTAGTGAAATTGTGGACAAAAAAAAAAAAAAAAAAAAACTAGGAATGTAAATAGACCATCAAGTCAGTTCCTCTGATGGTCAAGACTTGAGCCACCCCTGCCCAAGCAGGAGGCCTTGCCCCACTGGGGATTTACGGCTTTTATTATTATTAATTATTATTATTATTATTATTATTATTATTATTATATCGAAAATGCCTTAATAGACATCTGGTAACCGAATTCCAATGCTGATTTATGTTTAAATTAATTTACTGGTAATTCTGGACAGCTTTTAGGATGCGTCACCTGTAGGTGACATTGGGAAATCAAGAGTACCAGGGAAGAAAGATGTTATTCCTGTAAAGGAAGGACATACTCGTATAAACGTTCAGAAAAAACTTGTTCTGGCAAATTTGCAGGAAATATATCAGGCTTTTAAAAAGCAGTACCCAAATATTGTAAAATCCTTCATATCTGGTACCCAAATAACTGGCAATACCAAAACAATGGCACTTTTGGCTAGGCCAAACAAAAAAAATAGTCATTCATGCAAAAGGGAAGAGTCGGACGAAGAAGTAAGTGATTTTCGTGGATTGCACATGCCGCATGTTGTGTTTACTCTTTACATTGTTCACCCGTGAAAACAGAGACAAAAAAACTCGTTACATCCCTGGAGTATAACGGGTAGCATTGGTAAGCTGTCACTTGGACCTTGCAAAAAATGCGCAGAGACGATATCTTCAAATTTACCACTTGAACTCGCCCATTTCGAAGGGGTGTTGGATGAGTCTAAGTAGGAAAGTGTGAAATTCTCTGTTCCTACAGCATGCAAAAATTTCATTCAAGTGATAGATAATATCATGGCTATTATTGCTAAGCGATGCTGTTGCACAATGGATTCCATGAAATGCAAGTGAAATCTTCTTACACTGAAATCATCAAGCGCTACTTCATTGTCCTCATAGTTGTGACGTTGGCTACACTGCTCTTCACGTCACATGACTTACATGACCGCCATTTAAAATTGTCATAAGATTACGAAAACTTTTAGTATTTTTTACGCTATTATTATGTCTTACTATAATTATGAACTGATGAATGTACAAAACCGTATTCAGTACTAAAAATAAACATTGTACGTATTTCAAAACTTTATTTTTAAATATCTATATGAAAATTACTAAACTTCAACATGGAAAAAAAGTTTGTGCAGTACAGGGTGTCTTTACATGACCTATAAACGTATTTTCCAATTATCTGGCAAAATCAGTTATCCGACACTGGCTTTGTCCCACAGTTGCCGGATACGAGGAATTCTATTATATACAGACTGGATTTTCAAAATTCTGTGAATTACGACCAAAACATTGCAGCTTAGTGACACACACTGTTTGCGTTTATTGTACTCGACAAAATATCGAATTAATGATAAGTGGTGCTCATTTCGAAAACATTGTGTAGAAGGATGATGAAGACCCTATTAAATCTTACAAAATGTGTCTGGCTAAAATAACATGTGACTCTCCAAGTCTTGAATACCACTCAAATCAATGCAATGGATATCCTGGGGTACATGGACTGAAAGAAAAATTGATTCAAAGATTTGAAGGAAATTTTGTGGATCAAATCTCTTGTAAACAATGAGTTACTTAGATCGCTGCAAATCGCAAACAATAGTTAAAGGAGTTGATGAATTTGTAGATGAATTCTGCGAGGAAATGGAGTTTATTTCTTGTCACAGGAAGAGAAGTCTTACTACAATTAATTGAAAAACAATGTAAATGAAGATGTCTTGTAACATGTGACTTCACAAAAAATTACTCCATCTTACAAGATATAATCATATCATTGGACGAGATCACAAGCCACAATTCACCCTATGTTGCATACTACAAAAGAGACAGTGAACTGAAGCACTTGCATGTTATTTTCATTTCTGACTGCCTGAAGCACAACACTGCAGCTGTTTATACACTTCAAAAGAAACTCACCACTCCTTACTACACTAATTAAAAATCTTAAATGGAAGTGCTGCCTGATATAAAACTATAAAAACTTTTTGAATCTGTGACACTGCAGTGAGGACTTCTGCATAGATACAGAGTGACATTTCTTTGCCACCACTCATGGCAAGAGTGCATGTGATGAATTAGGAGAGACAGTCAAATGACCTACTGCTAAAGCAAGTCTTGGACGTCCTTGCAATGATCAGATTTTGACTTCGAGAGAGTTCCTTTGAGTTTTAAAAACCTTCAATTAGAAGTATCCATTTTGAATATACAAAGACATCATTTTATTTTTACTAACATTTCTAACATTAACCTCGCTATACCTTTGCTACCCCCTTCCACGACTGGAGTTCGATGATACTGGTGTAGTATACAAACAAATCACTTTACTAGGTATAGGAGGGAAGAAAAGTAGTTCATCCATTTACGTAAACTAGGAAATATCACGATTTTGAGTTTGATCATTTTCATTAGGTTTTTGTTTAATCAAAATACAGTATAGTATTAACAATAAGTGTTTTTACTCATGAACTGAGCTGTCCATTCGGACATATTCATTATGCAGTGTATATTATACTGTCTACAACACATTAGCGTACAATTTAGAGAATGAAGTTAAATTGAAAAATAATCATAATATGGATATTTAAACACATTTTTGAAAATGGTGGCTGTTCATTTCGATACAGATTTCAGTTCTTTTGTGCATATTATCGCACTATAGACTATTGTACCTAATTCCAATTACCAATTTCGTCCTTCACACTAGTAACTCATGTTGAAATAATTCTGTACTTAATCTATAAAAGATTACCTGACGTACTGTAAATTCAATCTTCATTTCTGCCCGATCCAAAAAGATAAAATTACTTAGATATGCTATCTACTTTCCATCCAAGTAGTTACGTCACAGGGTCGTAGAAAGGAAGGAGGTCCTTTTAAGTCAATTTTAAACAGTTGTATAATATTACGTAGATGCCCAATTCCTAACAGAAATTAACGTTTTCAGAAAAGAGCTAAGACAGCCCAGCCATTAGCCTTTACAGAGAGACGAGCAGAAGTAGGTGGGGAAAATTGAGATGAGATGTAGGCAAACGAACGACAGTACCTGTACGAAAATATGATTCAATATTGAAAACTCTTTCATCACTGAAAAACGCGAATATATTTATGGAACGTACTATACTCACTAACTCAGTACTGTTTAGTATCACCGTAAGGCACTTTGACTGCATACGCGGCCTTGGTTCTGTTTGGATGACAATTGGAAGTTTACTAGTAGAAGGGGTGGGAGTGAAGTACATTCAAAAACTCAGGTACAATAAAAATTGAAGTAAAAATAAAATGATGTCCCTGTACAATAATTACTGATGACTATCTGGTCAGCAATAGAGAATTAACCTCTTGTTTCCAGGATGAGATACACAATTAGTTACATTGTTTTGTTACAAGATCAAACTCTGAGGTTGTATGCCAGCTTTACTGAAGCAGCAACAAAGAAGAAACACATATAGTTTCTCAACATGCCCTTCTTGAGACTTCTGCAGCTCCTACTGTTTCTGCGTGTTATACAACAGCTGAGTATAATGGTGCATGGTAGCTGGCACACATTGTTGCTACACATGAGAATAAAGCTAAACTCAAAGTCAGTTTTCTACATCCCAGAGAACCATCTCCCTCTCTCACATTTTCAGGCATTCCTGACACACAGGACATCCCAACAAGTGCAATGCTTACAAAAGTAGGATCTGTTACTTCAACTGGACATGTTTACACTCTCAATAAAAGTGACACTAAAAAGTCCTCACATCGTTTATCATTAAGGCAAAACTAGCAGTGTAAATTCCAGTAATACTGACAATTTCAATTTCTTGGTGAGTAATTTGCACTTTCAAACTTTTTAGGAATCTAATCAATGGTTATTGTCTGTAAATATAAATAAATGTCGTCTTTAGTTCATAGAAATAAGGAGGTAAAAAAGTAAATAAATAATAAAATAGATAATTAAGCTTAAAATTGTTAAACGAAATAATCAGTATTTGCGTATTTGCATTTTGAAATTCATTGCAGTCACATTGCAACAAGTAAAACTTTGTTTTTAATCACTGGTCAAGAAAATTAAACATATTTTTTGTTAAAAGATGATGAAGGGGCGATTCTTATAGAATTTTTCGTGGTTTTCAAAATTTTTCTATCATCCAAGGTTTTTGAGTAATTATATGAAATGTAATTCAAGCTTTCCTAGTGTTAATACCTTATAACATTTTACCTAAAATCATGTTTACTTATCTAAAACGTGTGTAAATTAGATTTTAGGCTATACTTGGCTTGAGAAACATCTCTTTTGAGTGTCCAGCAGTAGTCTGACAGAATATTTGAACTCTATTTTTCCTGGCAGCACCTTTCCTTTTCAGAAAAATCCTGATGAAAACACTCCCCATGTTCATCGCTCACTACGCGAAGGTTTTGAGGAAAGAAAAAAATAGATGAGAATCCAAGAAGTTATTTTGATACATGACACCCCATCACATTATACTTCTGAATCAGCTCGCTGACAAGTTCTCTGTAATCTTCTGATCTGTGGTTCCTAGAAAGTAACAGTCTGTTGAATGCTCCTTAAGTTCCCGGCATAACATTGGAACTGGAAAAGGCACAAGACGTGATCCCTTTAGCCAACCAGTTAATAGATTTACGTGGAGCACAACAGATTTCAGGGGCCCAGTTCCTATTCTCATCTATTTTTCAATCAAAATAACACTCGTAAGCTCTTTTAACTAGTATAGTAAAAATTCGCCTGTGTGCTTTCAAAGTTAACTGACCACAAACGTAACAAAAATTGTTTATGTGATTTACACAATATTTCGAGGTATGTTTCACTTTATAAAATACTTTTACCATACTTAAAATTAGGACAAAAAAAACACAGGGTATGGAACTTGTTTCATGTAAGTTCCAACTCAACTGAGAATTAATACTAACTTTTACAGTCTAATGAGAAATAAAATTCGTTGTTATGAATTCTGACTTCACAGGCAACAATTATCTAGTCAACTGTTAAAGCAATAAAATGAAATATTTGAAATATTTTCTTTCCATTAGCATAATTATTAAAGACTATACCTATAGCAATAAAAAAATGGTGCGTGGTAGAAAAATTCTTACTTCATTTTTGGAATCAGCAAATGAAATTACATAAGAAACAGCAGAAATTTTACATTTAACAAAATCACTGTTGACCAGTATTATGATTCCAATGGTATCCATGATGAAATTTTACAGCTTCACTCGTGTGTATCTCATTAACATTTAAAAAAATAAAAAGTGTTTTAAAATTAAAATTTGAAAATTTTAAGAGATCAAATTTCACTCCCTCTTCTTTCAAGGTTGTGTTATATATATCAAATTAAAGATCATAAAAAAAAAAGGTTTTAAAATGAACCCTAGATGAGCTCTCTAGCATTAATAGTTTCACAAATACTGAACGTTCTGTAAACCCTATTCACTGAAAAATTCTTTCCCAATTTTCAAAAATGTATGTAGGTATCGAATACTCTTGATTTAACAATGAAGTCATTCTCCTTCAAAAATTAATTTCAGAAATACTATCAAAACAAAAAGTTTAAAATTTTATATTTTTATTAGCTCCACAAGCACAACTTCATACCAAATATCATAAAAATCTGAGACATAAAGGTTTGGTCACCTGGTTGATTTCACATGGAACAATCCTATTACTTTGTTTTATAAATTGATTGAGAGCACTGAAGAGATTACTCATTAGTGAGTAATGTAGTGCAAGCTATTGTGTTCTTTCTAATTGTGTGAGAATGGTGTATAACATACTCTAGCGATATTTATTTTATAAATTATTTTAATGTCCAACAAGTCATATGATATTGCAAAATTGTCCATCATACTCTTTCATCGTATGATGACGCAGAATATCTGCATGGAAATATCATTAGTCAGTACATTAAAATAATTTATACGATAGTAAATCACTCCGTGATTTAAGATGGCGCTTATTCCGTCGGATCCCGGCCAACTAGTCACTCATATCGAGTGCACCTCAGCACATGTGTGGACTTCGGTCCTGCGTTCATAGATAACTATGACGCAGAAAGAGAGGGCGGCCACATAGAGGGAATCAAGAGTTGGAGCTAATCTGAGAATTCTAACGGCGCCGGAGTTGTATCCGGTGTGGCTTAGTGGATAAAGCATTACAGAGCTGAAAACCCGGGTTCAAATTCATGTGTGAAGAACTCTTTCATCATATCTGAGCGAGTTTTTGCAGTTCTAAGTTATGCAAAATGTCCAACAAATCATTGCGAACATTTTGCAAGAAGTGATTGGTCAGTGTTTCAGAAGAAAATGTATTGAAACAGAAGCAAGAAAGAGAAGAACAACATTCAAACAAGGAGAAAACTTGTAACATATACACAGTATGAATTTTAAAATCTTGAGTTTGATAGTGATACCAGTAATATAAATGTCATATTGTTCTTGTTATTCTATGAAATGATTTAAAAAAAATTGTTTATATTTAAAAATTTGATCAATATTTGCACGTACTTAATGTGTTGTAATCCTTCACAACAAACAATACCATGCTCCCCCTCCAAAATTAAGATTTACTCCTACACAAAATAACAGCAGTAAGATGAAGATATAAACAGATGGTATGACTTTTACTACTTAACAACTAAATCTTTATACTAGAAAAAAAATAAATACAGTGAATTCCGCTTATAAGTATAACAAAAGAAATAGCTATAACTTCTGAATTAATACAAGTATATAGTTGAAACCAACTGCTACAAAGAATGAAAACTGGGAATTTTTGTTACCTTATGTTCCATAAACCTCAACATGGCTTCCATTGGTGGCACGGGAAATATCCAACCGGTATTCAACCTCGACCCAAGTGTTATGAAGCATCTGTGGTGTAAATTTTGACAGCAGCATAAATTCTTTCTTGTAAGTCTGCCAAATCACGTACTGGCGTCCTGTAGACCTGGTCCTTAACAAACCTCACAGGAAAAAATCAGGTGGTGTTAGATCTGGTGATCTGGCAGGCCATGTGATGTACGGTGATCCTCCTTCGATCCATCTTGCAGGGAATTGTTCGTCTAAGAATGTGCGAACCATGTTGGCAAAGTGTGGTGGAGCCCCATCTTGCTGGAAAATTGCTCCATCTGGGAGTTGTGGCACAGCATACAGTTGCAACATATCCAGGTACGTGTTTGCAGTGACTGTCTTTTCAGCAAAGAAATAGGGACCAATGATTCTGTCACGCATGATCCCACACCAAACATTCCATTTAGGGGAATCCGTTGGTGTTCAATTACGACACTTGGATTTTCCGACCCCCAGATGCGACAATTGTGTCGGTTTACTTTTCCACTGACGTGGAAGGTTGCCTCATCTGAGAAACAGACTCGAGTTAGAAATGTGTCGTCATTGTCCACTTTATCCAACATTGTTTCTGCAAAGCGTTTTCGTTCCAGTTTATCATTCGGCGTAATCATCTGATGAATTGCAGCTTTACGCTCGCAAACGCAGAATCTTTTATGGAGCACTGTATGCACTGTTGTTGGTGGGATGTTCAACTGCACACTAGCCTGTCGAATGGATTTCGCGGGCTTCTCTGAAATGCCTCAAAGCAATGCGTTCGACATTTCCCCAATTCAGACACTTTACGTTTTGGAATGTTTACCTGCATTAGACAACAAACTTCCTGTTTCTCTGAGCTGCCTATCCCATTTCATTATTGAGACGTACGTCGGTACAGCTTCAGAACCTCGGTCTAAGATTGTACTGACGGCGAAACAAGCGCTGACAGCACACAAAAGGCTTTCTGCTGTGGCGTCCACATGCTGACTGACTAAAGATACGATACGAATTCTCTTATTTAATGATCAAAGCATGAAAAAAATCCATTGTGAGTCTTCTAAAAATAAGTAACAACAATGGATTAAAACTTCCCAATTTCCTCTTTACAATGGTACCAATCTTAACCCATTTGCATGCATTGTTATGAAATTATAACTATTTCTTTTATTATACTTATGAAAGACAAGAACACGGTGTATATGAATAAATACTGAATTTATCTCAAGAGAATGACACAAATCCACATGAAACTCGAACAATGGACTTACTTTATGCCATGTATGTTACCTTGTATAATTGTGGAAGTTCTGAACACCAAATTCCATCAGGATTTTTGTCCAGTAGTAACATGAACTGTCTTCGCATCTGATGACTCACTAAATCATTACTATATGCACAACTGGGAGGACTGATTTCAGACTGTGATCTCTCTGACGACTGTATTACATTCTTTTCTTTGTTTACAAATGACGTAACTGCAATCAAAACAAAACTTAATGCAGTAATTTCTATTTCTAGTTTAATACTGCTGTTAAATTATTAAAATGTGATCAGTGGAAGTTCTTTAATGTAACCTCTATATTGGAAAGGGAAGATCAGATACAACACATCACAATACTCAAGTGGTACACTACAAATACGTTTGTACAATCATAATGTATAGGGGTGAATATTCTGAAATGGGTAAATGTTGTTGTTGTTTTCTAATGCCAGGCGTTTGACAAAGTCATTTGACCTCTTGCACTCCAATATTTTTCAAAGATATTATCATGACCAGCCACTGAAGCACAGATTTTGAGGTGTTCGAATCCATTTCTTGGTTTGAGTTGCACAATGGACAGTTAGGGACTGATATATTCCAATTCTATGCAGGTGTTTGGCCAAACAATCATAGCCTGTTGCCAATCTAAATGCAGCTACAGATGATTTCCGTGGTAAATCGGGAATTAACTGTGGATTTTGATGCAGAGAGTTCCATTTTTTTCCCTTGGGATTGTGTTATCAAATTTTGTTTGTTGAAATCTAAGTATGTAGATTTAATAAATCTTTTCAGAGTAATACGCAGATTTAGTTACAGGTCTGTAAGTAGCAGTGCTGCCCTTCAGAAAAAAAAGCATCCGCATTCTCGTTCCCCAGGATTCCAAAATGGGTGAAATGTATGTCCCGGCTGATTTAAGGAGTTTTTGAAAATGTTAACTGATTACTTTTGAAAGTTTAATTAACTAACTCTCACATATTTTAGTTGGAAACAAAGCATAAAAGGGATAATTTTAAAATTTATAAGTAAAAATAACGACTAAACGTCAAAATGTAACTACGGTCCCTATGTCCCCAACTACATTTTACTCTGTTTTACTAAGTTTTTCTCGGAATGTTTCGATTTGATTTTATTTCCTCGGCCAAGATTATAAAAATAAATAGTTAAAATACTTATGAAAGACAGGAATTGTTGTTTGTTTAATTCTGAAAGGACACAACTTCAACGTAAAGTTTGTCCCCAAAAATTTCGTAATGCCGGTCCCTCGAAATAAAAGAGCTACACAAAAGACAATTTTGCTTCATGTGGTAAATTTTAACGTTGGTAGTGATGAGAGGTCAACATGGTGCCAGCTGAAAACTTTTCGTCCATTGTCGTAATTTATTTTATGAAAATACAAAAATCATCACTGATGACTGAATGTTATGTTTTCTATTGGTAACACTGGTCCCAGGTGGCATTAAATATAGTTTGTATATACTCAACTTTCGTAGTATATGCAAAACATTACAATGTTTGTCGACTAAAAAGTCTAACCTCCATGATATTTTTAACGATTTATTTTGTCAGAACTATTGCAGAAATTATACTAATTTGTAACAACGGACCCTCTGTAACATCATCGGTCCCTTTATTGTGGGACCAAGAGGTTTCATTTAACATACAATTATTAAATACTGGTGGATAAAGTAACTGGAATATTATTTCATGTGATTATTTATAGGAAAAAAAAAAAGTCTGATGATGAAAGTAGAAAATATGAAAGGGAGAAGATACATAGGCAGAGGGCAAATATGACTGAAGAGGAGTTGCAGAAAAAAAGGGACTATGGCAAAGAATATAAAAAAAAAAAAGAAAGAAAATAGCAGATATGACTGATCGTGAAAAAAGAAATGTTTGAAGACAAGTGAAATCTGAAGTACAGACGTTTAGAAGATACTTTAAACAATGGGGTTTAAGGAAAGATAACAACAATCCCTTGGCTTTTTTAAAATTAGAAAATCTCATATGAAAAATTTTTTTAAGCTCAACTGATACCAGAATCTTCAATAATAGGAGCAAATGTAACCAATGTGAGAAAAAAGTACACAATTTAATATAATATATTTTTTCCAGTTTTGTTATTCATATTTGCCCATTTCAGAATATTCACCCATACATATGTACAATTAAACAAAACATAACAAGTACTGAGCATGTGCACAACAAATAAATAAGTATGCATTATTTTGTATATACAATTAAATGAAAAACGTAACAAGTACGGAATTCTAAAATAATGAAAAAAAAAAAAAAAAAAACAGACCCATTCAATAATTTCAAGACTTGGGCATCGAAAAAGATACTGCCCCTAACTTAAGATTTTTGAGATATGGATTAAGGTTACAAGAAACGAGAATGTAAGCAAATGTGAAATTGTTTACTTTATGATGGGTGGAAAAATTATAGAAAGTAATAACTACATACACAATATTAAAATAATGGATGAAAAGTGACATCTAAAGCAAACAATTAATTACAAAGCTAAATGTGTGACAACCAAAGAAGGGATGCTCTGGAGTGACAATTCAGTTTAATGATTACAAACATAAATAAAATACATTACTGAAATACAGAAACAATTCTAACTTTTATAGGAACTACATATGAGTTTTCAATTTGTACTCGATTTGTAGCATGGCAAACAAGGAGCCAATAGTGTGTTTTTGCAGCCTTACTGAACACTAAATGTTAACACTAGAAAGAGCTAATCAGAGCCATGCATCTCAGTTATTTCAATAGCAGAACCAGTTTTCTTTAGGCAGATAACATGGACGTGAATGAAGTTTACTGTAGGCCTAATTTGGTGTTGAAACATGGTACCTTGTTTGAGATGTACCACTGTGGATGATATTCATCTACCTAGAACAGCTCAAGGTGGATAAATTATTCAGGCCAAAGTATAAGAAGGTTCAGGAAAGAATTTTTCGTCGAGATTCTAACAGATAAATGGTTGAGTCGTGAATACTCTACCAGACGAAAACATTCCATTGTTTAACTCGGAAACCAGTGAAGATTTTGAGTAATGACCACTTTTGAAAGTAATTTCCATTCTTTCTTATTATTTCTCTCACTTTGACCCCACATCTAATGTGAAAAACAAAAAAGTTTACCGCTTATCAACTTTTGAAGGTGTAAATATCTATTCTGAACAGATCACCTCAAAGTTAGTTTTTCTTTTTTCTTACTTTTCAACAAAGAATTTCATTTCGAATTTCTTTTTATGCTTTCCTTAGACATTGAGCTATCAATTAAAAAAAATACAGTGCAATTGATCGACTATCAAAGGAGCTATGACTTTATAAAAATGTTAAAGGAGTGGGAAAATCGTATAATGATTCTTTCCGAAGTTTTACGAATGTTAACATGCGTCATCAAATACGTCATTACTGACATCAACATAGCGTTAATGTATAGCATATGACGAGGGTGCAAAAACTCTCTATTATTCATATGCAGAGCAGTGAAAGTCCGCGCGACATTTTTATATTCCGCATTATATGAAGTATAAAGAGAAAGTATTGTGATGCTGCAAGAAATCAATTTCAAGATTTTCAGGGAAATACACATTTACAAATCTCAGATATTTTCGGTATGTCATCATCTGTTTATGTACATTGATTCCTCTTCAACTATGGCACTGATTTTGTTCACATTCAGTTCCACAAGCCAATTCAACCAGAAAAGATGAACATGAAATATATTGCCAATCAATAACTAAAAAGACAAATGAATGTATGAGGGATTGGCACTGATGAGGATGAGGGGAGAGGAGATCCGTCAATGCCGAACACTACTGTGAGACACTGACGTAACTAAGAAATGTCATTCAACAGACGAGACCTGGCCTTCTCACAAAAGAAATCACCCTTCTGTATGACAATGCAAGACTCCACACAGCAGCAATAATCAATGATATTATCACCTTTGGTTGGGAGCACCTGAATCATTCCCCCTACAATCCCGATCTGCCATCCAGCAACTTCCACTTCTTCCCTATGTGGAGTATACTAGAAGGGTGCCATTTCACTACCAATGATGTTGAAGCAGCCATACGGACATTCGTTCATACCCAGAACACCACCTTTTACCTACAGAGTATTTCAAGCTCGTGAAGTGGTGGGAGAAATGCATCAATGTCGGTGGGGACTATGTAGAAAAACAGATCGTTAATGTCTCTTTTTGCCCACATCATATTGTATCTCGTCAATAAAGTTTCCTGCAGATGGCAGACTAGAGAAACTTATTTTCCGATTATCCCTCGTAACATGAAATAATGTAGTTCACTATGTACCATATTTGGGGACATACTTAGCTCAGATGGTAAAGCAACTGGCTATGGATTGGAAGGTCTTGGGTTGTTACCCAGGTCAAGTGGTATTTTCCTCATTGCCAAAACTTCAGAACAACCCTGGGATCCACTCAGTCTCCTGCCAAATTAAGTACCAGGTCTTTCCTGAAGGTAAAAAGCGATTGCAGCATGATGCAGTATGGGTATTGAAAGGCAGTAATGAAGATGTATGCTGGATAGAGTTCGAATGATTATGTTAACAGGAATATACAGACTTACTCCAGTTAAACATGTATAAAATAATCCCAACTTGGAATATTATAATATAAGAAAATTCAAAAGAAAAAGGAAGGCTAGTGCAAGGAATGTGTTTTAAAACAAGCAAATTTCTTACAAGTACCGAAAGAATTGGTTACTGTGAGAAAGAGCAGGAAAATTACCTATATAAACTTTTTCAAGGTGAACAGAAATGGGTAGAAGGGAATGTCACAGATACTGAAGAAAAAACATGAGAGAGAGAGAGAGAAGGCTCTAATAAATCCCAACAGATTGCATATAAGTTACTAGTTCGTCCAGTAATGGAGTATGGTGCAGCATGTTGGTATCCATACAGAATAGAGCATATTAAGACATTAGATAGATTAAAAAATGGGTACTTAAGCTTTGTTACAATAATTCAACATTAAAATGAGATACACTGTCGGTCAGAACATGAGATTACGCATAATGTTAAAAATGTACAGAGGTGAGCCCGTCTGGAGAGAAATAGAAAATGGGTTGCAGCCGCCAGATTACTCAAGGAACAGCCACTCACATAAATTGAGGAAAAAGAAACAGAGACGGACACTGAAAAGATTTCTTTTCTCAACCCAATTACCAGGGACTGGAATGCTCTACTTGCATGTACTAAAGACTTTACCAATAATCACAAAATATTTTTTTAAATGGGCTTAAGGACTTCACTAATAGACAGTAATATAGCATGCTTGTTATTTGTTAGATTTAGATTTAGAGAGGGAGGGAGGGAGAGAGTGAGAGTGAGTGAGAGAGAGAGAGAGCATGCGTGCGTGCGTGCATGCGTGTGCGTGTGCAGTGCACTTTGGTGAAAGTGCAGTGAGCTACAAAGATAATTTTATATTTTGCTGCAGATCTTGTCATATTGTAAACATTTAAAAATTACGGAAGGGAAATGTATATTTAATATCACAATTTGGACACGTAAATTTGTTTTATTTCAATCCCTCTTTTTTTGTATACCATATTTTGGTCTTTCCTTGAACTAAATATCCTAATCTAATAGTCTAATTCTTTTTTGTCCATAGAATATAATCGTATTTTTACAAGTTTTGTCGTAAAAGACTAGTATTTTCCTGAACCAAAAATACAATAAATATAGAGTAAAAATTAGTATTTTATCGTTGAGCTCACTTGAGTCATTTTACAAAGTGTCATGAAATGATGTTCCTGTGCTCATCATTTATTCATACTTATTTCCTGTGTTTCTTAAATAATATTTATGTACCATGTTCATTCTCATTTGTTTTCATTTTCGTAAAAAATTATGCACAGTGAGGTCAACACAAAAAATTATCTTCATACACAATCCACGCTACATTGACATTAGTTTGGAGTGATTTATTAAAGGATGTATTCAATGCTAATTTAGAAAAATGTTAAACGAATTATACTTGCATAAAAAATGAATGTTCTCTGAACTAAATGATAAGTTACTGTTTTAATTATAATAACAATTAAGGAATTATCTTTGCACCAAATGTGTGCTCTCTGAACCAAAATAGCGCGTTTTAATTATTAAAATACAATTTCAATGAAGGAACATGTGAAACGAATTATCCTTCTACCAAAAACAGATGCTCCAAGGACCAAATGTCCTATTTTAATTACATAATTACTTTATAGTTTCATCTGGTATTGTATGAAGTTGTTATGACTGAGATACGTATTGTTAATTGGAGGCTATAAGTGATCGAGCATATAAGGACTTGCACACAGTGCGGTGAAGGTCGGGGTTTGGAATAGCCCACAAGCCACTAGTTGGGCTAATTATGTTACTTTGCTAATTATCCAGTATGGAGTGTTGTGCACTACAGAGAACTGTTACTCATTAGATATTTAACTTTCTCAGTGACCATAGGATGTCTCTAGAGTGGTGTGTTATAATTTTAAGGTTATTTTCAATTATTTAAGCATGCTTTTTCTCCCATGTGTGGTGTGGGAGAATATCGAAGATGCACCTTATTTTGTAGTATAGGTTGGACATTAATAAATTATACAAATCTGGCTTCAGGTATAGCTCCCTGTAAAGCTGACTCGAATAATTTCAAGGGAAAAATGGTTTGGGGCCAGGTATCAAACCCAGGACCTTTGGCTGAGCGTGCCAACACTCTATCGACTGAGCTATCCAGACCCAGGCTCAATTATTCCCTTTATATCCACATACCTCAAGAGGATTGACAAGATGTCAGACACCCAACACTGAGTGCACACCAAGCTCTGTGTGACTTAAATTTGTGGTTTTATGTTAATGAACAGTGACGTGTATTATACAAATCTGGCTTTCAGGAGTTTCAGCTATAGTTTCCTGTAAAGCTGACTTGGATAATTTCAAGGGAAGAAGAGGTGGACGATCATCCAATCAAAATGGAGGTATCGTGTGGTTAGTAGCATGATGATTCTCACAGCTGTTATAAGTGCCTTTCATAACCGCATTTTGCTACCTATTACAGCTCCCCAAGCTCATCACAATGTTGTTTGAACATTGGTTCCATACACTGGCCAAAATAACATGAGAAAATTTCTTCCCCACGAGGACTTGAACAAGGGTACATTCCATAACGTGAGTCTTAGGCAGGATGCTTTAGACCACGATGCCTAGCGCGGGACCCATGGAAGTCATTAACAGACTGAAAACAAGAGGTCATTTGTAGTAATAAATTAATTCTCAATTAAATACCTTGTGATGTAGTTTCGTTGATCTCCCATAACACATTATTACTTTTGCCTATGTGCTCATAAAGTTCAGCTACAATATCGTCATCATCTTCTTCAGTCAGTTTTATATCTCCTTCCAGAAAACCATTTTGTTCAACAGAAACAAAATTATTCTCACATCCTGAAGGTATGAAGTTCTTGGGGTTTTTATCTTCATTTGGAAAATATGTTACTGGTCTGTACACGGATTGCTTTTCCAACAAAGGATATACCATTCCTCCAGATACCTTTAAGATATGACTTAGATGTGCAAGCAGCTGCTGGATTTCACCACTACGAACTCCATAATTCTGCAGAGTTTGTGCAGAAAAGAATTCTTTCTCAAAAACCTGAATGCGAACTCCCTGAAAGCAGTAGATATTCAGTATAATAAAAATTAGCACTTAGTTCCAGCATTAATAAAATAATATATTTCTAAACACAGAGAGACACACATTACAAAATTTTAAGTGTTCGCGTAGGCAGCGGCTGGTGTACATGGTGTGTGGATAAGCTCCAGGGCTTCTACCGCGTTGTCTTGGTGTTATTGGCTGAATGACTGCTGTGTTGTGGCCATCTTCAGAGCACAGAAATAGTCTGCCAGTACTTATACATATAGTAGTCTCGATGGGGGAGTATTTGATAGGTCGTAGGTTCTCCTTCTGGCATCTGAACAATCTGGTTAGGTCTATATGAAGGGGAGTATTCATATTAAATACTGGCCCTCATAATGCCCGAAAGAGTGACCTTGATACCGTGCCCAGATGAAAATATGCGGAGACCTGGACTAAGTATAGGTTCAGGTTCTTCTTCTGGCACTTGGTTACGTGGTCCAATCGATTGGAGTCTGTGTGAATACTCCCTTCATACAGACCTCAACCGGATTTAGGACCAATCAGATGCCAGGAGGAGAACTTACGACCTATCACAGCAAGTACTCCCCCATCGAGACTACTATATATATAAGTACTGTTAGACTATTTCCTTATCCAACAACTGCTCTGAAGATGGCCACAACACAGCGGTTCAGCCAATAACACCAAGACAATAGAAGTCCTGAAGCTTATCCACACACCATTACAAAATTTTACTCTCCGAAGAAATATACATACACAGAAATCTAAGAACACTTATATTTATGCACACATATAAACAATTTTACACCTGGAATTTTTATGGTACTGAAGAAAAATATGAGTGACTTTCAACTTACTGAAGCTGTTCTTTTTGTTACCATAAAGACTTTATAACTACTGCACAAGACTTAGAAACGAAAACTTTTAAGCAGTATAAAAACAGACATCTACAGTTTTTCAATTGCAGTAAAGAAAATTTGCATAAGCTACCAAGAGCTCTACTGCCTTTTCATATCCTGTAACACTAGAGAAAATACTGAAAATGAAAAAATGTTAAGAAAAAGAGAAAGAAAATTTCACTATTCTTTTTTTCAATAAAAACAACCTCAACAATTTTAAAGTCAGAAAAAGAGGGCATGTCCAGCTAAAAGCAGATGCCTGGCAATCTCGTTATCTATGAGAGTCAAGAACAAAAAATTCAAACATTTGGTGGTAATGCCAAAATAGCATAGACAACAGAATTTTCTCTTCAGAGATTTCACATTGCAAAGTTTGTCAAGTTGAAACTCTCAAACACATACAATTAGAATGATGAACACAAAATACATTTAGAAAGAAAGTAAAGACATGAAATAACTCCAGAAGAAGCTAACTTTAATGAAAACTTAACTCAACCAAAACTCTGGACACAAAAGGAAAGGAATATGAACTTATCATTCACTTTAAAGATAACACAAGAATAGTAACTACATAAAATTCTGAAAATGCAGAACTTTTAAATTCATATTATATGCAAAGACTAATAAAACATTATGACCTAAATATATGAACATAGAAAAACTATATTTCACAAGTGATTATGAACTTATTTCCACCCTAGAATGATACAATATACCAAGACCAGCTACAATATAATTATGACCTAAATCCATATATCAATACTAGACAAGATGGCAGATGCTGAAGGACATATGCTTGAGGCATGTTTCCCATGTAATTTGTTTGGTAAACAGTGTAATGTTTTATTTTTTAAATATTTTTATCAGGTCTACTATCTGATTATGTAGTATAATTATGTAGTGTTTTAATTTGTGACTGTGTGAGTGACAAATTACGATTAAATGGGTCATAAATGTTGTGTCCCTAGTTGCAAGTCCAATTATGAAATTACTGCTTCACACATCACAATATTTAGATTTCCGAAATACTTAACATTGAGGCAAAAATGAGTTAGGAGTATTCATCGGGAAAATTTCGAACCAAATGACAATAATGTGGTGTACATTAATCATTATGATCAAACTGTGTTTTGAGGGAAGATCTAATTCCTATGGAAAATGGTGGTACAATTCATGTGCCTCGCAAAGCATCTAAACCAACATGCCTACACAATTTTTCCAAACCAACCTTCTTATCTGACTGCAAAATTTCCAGAACAAAGAAAGAAATCCCGATATACGTGACCAACAATTGCACAGAGAGAAGGTTTTAGACAATGGAGTGAAAATGATGAAATTCTCAGTTTTCAGTGCTTTAGAAGTGAAATGCGAATAATAATAATAATAATAATAATAATAATAATAATAATAATAATAATAATAATCATAAACCCGTTTCTTGTAAGTGAAAAAGATGGTTATGTTCTGTTTTATAAACTGTAAGATAGTGATGTGCCATGAATTCCAGTAAATTTTAAAGTCACAAATGCTTAGGCTGATTAGGTTTTTATAAAAACATTTCATTACCAAGTGATCAATTTAAGTGGATTTTGGAATCTGAAAGACAAGAAGGTTTGAAATGCAGTAGGTGGAGTACATTAGAAACTTTGGTTAGTCATCTCAGTAATTATTCACACACTAGCATTGAATAGCTTAGTTATTTTAATTAAGTATTTGAAAGAAGCCCTCCAATTGGACAGTTATTTGGTTTCTAATGAACATAAAACTAATACAATAAACTTTGTATTAGAGCAACTAGAATGTTGTGATGCAGGACAAGTGTGTTGTTCTACAGAACACTTGAATGGGTTATTTATGAAAGGGCCTCAGTCATGAATACTAAATTGTTGGCAATTTAAGAAAAACTGCTTATAGGCTGAAATAAAAATTTTATCATAAATTCTACTTTGAAACGAATTGGACCAGTCAGGTATTAACATTTTGCTGATTATATTTTTTTTACAAAAAAAAAAAAAAACATTTTGAAATCTGAAAACTTAGGCCCTTTCATAAACAAATATTTAATGACCATTTTTTTTTTAAATAATACTTTACTTTTTCAAGGGAAAACACACTTATATACCATTTTCACCTAAATGCTTACTGTGCACCAGAGAAGAGGACATGGAGATGGAGCACCTGGCTAATTGTGAAACTCGTAGGACATTTGTGGACCTTTCTTCAAAATATTGGGAAGCAAGAAGGATGATGACTTCATTGTTAAAAAAAAAAAAACACGCACGCACACACACACACACACACACACACACACACACACTCTCTCTCACACTCTCTCTCTCTATTTTTGTGAAAATTGAACTTTTATTCGCTCAAGGTGACCATTTAATTCCGCGCATCTGTACTGCGATGGAAGTGTGTCCAGACAATTATTTCTTCATACCATTCTTTGCTTTCGTCATTTATATACTTCATTGTTTTCTTTATGTCTTCTATCTTCTCTTCCTTGATCTCCACCTTTCCATTTGGATACACATTCTGAATGGGCAACATTACTGTAGAGCCTCGTAAACCAAATAAAAATGTTTGTTGAAATCCGTCAATAAACTGTGAAGCAATGATTGTAACTTTTCTTTTATGATCATACCAGAGCGTTCTACCCGCTCTGATCATACTGAAACTCCATTAATTTACTGATCGTAAAACACTGTCCCTTGTCCCTAGGTGTCTCAGGACCACTAGTTTCTAAGGAGTTACAACTTTTTTTGTAGTATTTGGGCCACCAGTCCTTAAATTGAAAACAGTATTGAGGTTGCACCATATGAACTGTGAATTTTCCAGGGTATGCTGATTTGTTTTGGTGCATAATAGCGATCATGCTTCTTCAAGACTTTCTTTATGTGACTGAAATCCCGATCACACGGGAGAAATGAATGTCCCCTTATAGGGAACCTATGCATGATTTTCTCAAACATATTTAAATCAGTCATGGCCAGACAAAACCGTAACAATGTGTGATTCTTGTTTTGTCCCCCATAATATCACTATAGAGATGAAGTTCTTTTACTGTACTAGGGACATTGTTCTTTATGTAGTGCAAAAGAAATGAGCAAGTTTCATCAGGTCCTTTCTTAGCCTCTCCCTCATGATAAAGACAGAAATGTGCTTTACCATCCTTCAAATTGTGTATACAGAAAGGAAAAACCGATAGCTGGCGGAGGTAAAATAGGTCCTGGAAGGGGATGTTTGATAAACTAATGTTCTGTATTAAGTCAAAGCAAAGACTTAGCACCAGGGGCTATGTGCTACAGTACAATGATAGTTTTGGCTCAAATAATGTATTTGTAATACCACCATAGTATTTGATCTGTCATTTGACAACACACACCGTGGTTATGTTCATGACACACGTTATAAAGTGTTTAGTCTTGAACCTTCTTTGGTGCCTCAGGGGTCCATTTGTCCGCTATCAAAGCTCCACATGAAAAATGTAGACAGTTATGACGCATGTGCGAAGCTGAAATCACTGCTCTGATTGGCTATTTTTACGCGGGAAAGTGCTGTAGTCAGCTTCAGCACAACACTTTCCATTTGGAGATTGCAAAAGTAAAGCGTAAACGAAAGAATGCTTGTTTGTGGAAGAACTGTGAACTATGTACAATGTATTTGGTAATTCATGTCCGACTGCTGCTGCCATCTACCAGTTGAAGTTGCTGTCAACAGCTACACTATACTGAACAAAAGAGTGTTCCAGATACAAGTTGCATTTCTATACGGAAGATCTGACTTCCGAAATATAAATGGCTGTTCAATTGTCACAATACATAGTATCCAACAATTTACAAGATCCATTCTGTGAAGTATCGAAGTTGTTAAATATTTTGGTTACAACACCAAAGACCACTGCTGAACCAGAAATATGTTTTTCTTCCTTGAAACACATAAAAACTTTTTTAAGGAACACTATGTCCCAGGATCGTCTCACTGCTCTTGCAATACTGTCAATAGAAAAGAGTATGATGTCCAAGATGGAGGGGTTTAACACCAAATGACAGGTTCTGCAGTATGATAAAAAGAACGTCTTTATGGACTTCAAATTTCATCACAGAAAGACTCCAAAAAGATAAATACATAAGTGTAGGCCTCTAAAATAGGTCCGACGGGAGTTTGATAACACTCATCATTTTGACCACCAGCCGCTACTGCCTAGCACACGTTCATCGTTTTGACACACTTTTTCGGTTTCTTTCATGCACTTATAGAACTTTTCACTTCTCCTTTTGTGTACAGCCTTGCAAGTTTGATTTTGTCGCCTTTATAATCACAAATGTTTCTTACACCTCTCTTTCTTTTTATATCAATCTCACTATTCATCGTGAATTTCCGTACAGATATAATAAACTCTCAATTGCAATACAGAATAACCAATTCGCTTACCCAACAATAACAAAATAGCAATTTAAGAGAAAAAAATCGAATGTTTTTTTTTTACATTTCAGTGATGCCACATGCTGAAAACTTATATTTAGTTTTTAAACGATCTAAGTCATTGACTTAGTTACTTTAAAAATCAAACTACAAATTCTAGGTCATAATACTAAGAATTAGAGAGCGAAACTTAGTTCTCTTCATATTTAAATCGATGTGTCTACACCCAAAGAGCAGTATTCCATTAAAAACTCATTTTCACAAAATTAGCGACTTAGGCCCTTTCATAAAAACCCATTCACTTAGTGTGGTCTATAACTCTTTCATATTCATTTCCTGATGCTTACCACTTACTGAGACACTCAAATGTCATGACATTACCTAACCCAGTCTATATGAGAAAATTTTTTAGTAAAATTGGTCCCAATAGTCCATGCTCTTTTTCCTGTGAAGAATATGAATGCTGATGCATTGTTAAAACTTAGTTGAAGTATTGAAATTTTAAAGTGATGAATGAAATAGGATTTGACATTGTCTGTTAAATTTATCTCCACGTAGATCCAAGCAACAAGGCAATGTCACACTACTTTCATTATTTTCAGTATTTGTAGATTTATTTAAGTTTTGTTGGCAAAATAGTTTAATTAAGCCTATAATGTCTTAAATATGTTTATACCAGTAAGTATAGTTTTATTAGGCCTACATTGTATGTTTCCACGTTTTAATGGTGAAATAATATTGTAGGATATTGCATTCACAGCAGAAGGATTGTCTGATTTTTTTAAACACTGTAGACGTAGTTCATATATTACATTTTTATATGGTGCTGTATGCAGTAGCCTGATGTCACTTTTTTTTTAACAAATAACATAGAATGAAAAATGTTACAATTTCAGTTTAAATGTGTGTAAATACAAAATTTCATTGTGATTCCTGATTTTTATTATATGAATATGTTAGGAAAAGAAAACTGCAATCACTTCAGATATTCAAATAAGGAAAATCTCATCCAGAGAATTGATGTTTGGAAAGGTTCCCAAAATGCAGGCTGCATTTCCACGTTGGATGGCTATTCCTATTCATTGCCGTAGATAATTGGTGCAGTGAGGGTCTCCAGTAACAGTCACCAAACTTCTACCAATTTCGGAAACCAGGTCTTTTGCTTCTTTACACCAGAAGCCTATTGTTTCGACAGCAAATACGATGAAGATATAATTGTCTACTAGATGTATGTATTTATGACATTGATGTCACATGCAAATCCCCTTTTACTTCCTATATTTACTGTGGATTTTTATAATAACAACAATAACAAACTATTAATTATTCGTATTCTATGCCAATTAATTGTCTTTCGATAAACAATTCTTATCTCTCCTTTAGATAATAACAAAAGCAATGATACTTATTGGGATGTATTGAGCCTCCAGTGCCCACCATATTTTTTCTGTGATACAGTCTGATATAATGTAGTTGGTCTTGAACATACATTGCTTTTAATAAATTTTGGCAATATAAGAACTACAGAATATGTTGTTATTGTTGTTTTCTAATGCCTGGCGTTTGACAATAAAGTCATTTAACCTCTTGCACTCCAATATTTTACAGGAGAATATGAAATCCATAATAGAACGTTATTAAATGTCTCTGATAAGATTCTGTATGAAATATTTAATATTTTCAATAATATTTTGAAAACAAACTTTTACCCTAAATTTGGAAAAAATGCAATAATTATAATTCTACATTTAAACTTTGTAGAGACAAACTGGACTGTAATCATGTACACTAACATCTTTAATATCTTGCCTTTGTATATTATTTGAATACACTCTTCACAAAATAATTGAGGCGTTCTGTGGAACAAGAACTTAACTACAAAACCTTGAGTCAGAGATACAGGGCATCAAACATTTTACGTCTGATATAACAGCATTGTGCAGACAAAGTTTAACTGTTTCTAGATGGTGCTTGTTTGTTGGAGGTAAATAATATTTTGTCAAGAGAGAGATGTGTTATTAAGGAATCAATACATGCTGGAAACAGAAAAACAATGCCACATACGTTATTCCATGGAACACCTCAATTATTTCTACAGATGTTAATACATACAGAAAAATTAATTTAGATCACCTGTGGATTATCACGCAAAAACTCGTTAATCCTCTGCTGCAGATGATGAGGAATAAAAATTCTCTGTGTACTGTCAGCACTGTAACTGCGATTTCTATGACTTTCTGGATGTGCTTTCACAGAAGTTCGGCGTGTTAAAAAGGAAGCTCTCTTCATTAATCTTTTTGGTACAGAAACTTTCTGCTTCTGTACCAATGCATCAACATGTGACGACTTTGCTGACTGCACAGGTACAACAATTGGACTTCCTCCTTTTGAGGTAGTTCGAAGCTGAAAGAAAATAAAGGCCATAAAAATAAACAAGATACATGAATATTTTTTACTTGGTTATTTAATTACGAATATCAACTACTGGGTTTATTTAGCATTGATGGAATTGATGACAGCAAGATAAGGGGATAAATTGTGAAACAGCAAACGCCAGTAGGGGAAGTTATCCCCACTCTCACCGCTCGGCAATTCACTCGCCTGCTCTCTCTCTACTATATGTCCCGCTTTGGTGGATCACTGCCTACAGCCTCGCACATATTTCATAACACGTACTGATACACAATAGAACCAAATTAGGGCACATTAGACAACCACATGTACTAACACAACAAAACACAACACAACACAATGCCCTACAACCAAACTAGGGTGCATTAGACAACCACATGTAATGTGATTTTTTCATTAAACAACACTCACCTGTTAACTTTGCACTGTCCTCGAAGTAACACAATAGTCACCAGAGCCTCGTATGCTCTTCAAATTTTCCCTGCACAATTTGAGGAAGAAGTACACGTCTTCGGTATGGCTCAACACGACACGTGGTTCCATCTATACACGAAGCTGGACACGGACACAATGAAGCTCTACCAGCGCGCGTTAACACTTATACCACCCCCGAAGTCAACCCCTACCAAGCTAAATTCACAAGCCCGCCACTTTCTACCCATGTTATTCGGTCATTGTCCCCCGCGCCATTCCCCACAATATGCTATGGCACTTCCCTTGAACATAAATAGATTCATTTTCCCTTCTACCACCAACTCACCTCGGTAGCCGAGTGGTCTAAAGCGTGACCAAAAAGCGTGCGTTTCGTTAGGAAGGTACTCGGATCGAATACTAGTCCCTGCGAAGTCATAAGAAAAAAAAAAAAAAAAAGAGAGAGACAGGAAGCAAGAAACAGAGAAAGAGAAGAGAGAGAGAGAGAGAGAGAGGGTGACAGGACGAAGTTCCTCTTTTGCTTCGTAGATGCCACATTCACTCTTTTTGTTCCACTTTCCTCCACTAGATGTCACCCCACCCAAAACCCCTATTTCCACTCTTTCCCACTAGAGTGTGTGGTAAGCTTGTAGGGGGAAAAGTGGAAAGGGGTCGTGGGTGGAGCTTAGCGTTCGCTGTTTTACGATTTGCCCAGATAAGGCTGAGAATTCACCACAGGTTACCTACCATTTGCATTACAGTTAGAGAAAAAGCTCAACCAGGTAATTACCCTAAGAGGGAATCAAACTCACACTCGAGTGCAACTTCTGATCAGCAAGCAAATGCGCAACTGCCTGAGCTATGCCGGTGGCCAATACATGAATATACAGTGAAACTGACAGGATAATAGCTTTGACAGAGTTTAGCAACAAGCACCAAATCAGGCTGCCAAGTGCAACTGTTGAAAACTTTATACTATCCAGTCTCAATATATAAATATGACAGAACTAACAATAAGAAATACAAAGTACAAAGCAGACCTACCTCCAAGTTGGTGCACCCTGCGACAAAATGGTCTACAATTTCGGCAAAAGATCTGATTCAAGCCAAGTGAAGGCAGCCCTATAAAGCGTTTGATTGCGTTGATCACAACTTAATTTTATCAAAATTAGAATTTTATGGTATTCGAGGGAATACACTAAATATTTTTAGAACCTATCTTCATGGCAGAAGGCAATTAGCCTCAATAGGTGAAAATTGGTCAAGTCTCTCCAGTATACATTATGGTGTTCCACAAGGCTCAATAATTGGTCCACTGCTATTCTTAGTAGCAATAAATGACCTTCCTAAATTCATTAAAGCTATAACAATTATGTATGCTGATGACACTACATTCTGATGTTCTAGCTCTATTCTGAATGAATTACATGCTCTAACCAATGATATTCTATCACAGATGGCTTTATGGTTTGAATCTAATGGTTTTTTGCTTAATCAAGAAAAGACTATCAACATAACTTTTACTCTAAATCATGTAATAAAAAGGACAACATACAAAACTATACCAAATTTCTAGGACTTTTTATAGACTCCAGTTTAACATCGGAAAACATATCGAATATATATGCACAAAATTATCAAGAGTTATATATTTATTAAAGAAATTAGTGACTTGTGTTTCTCAAAATTTTTAAGATGTGCCTACTTTTCGTTCTTTCAGTCGATAATTAGGTATGCCTTAATTTTCTGGGGAAATGGTAGCAAAATTGGGAGTGTCTTGATTTTGCAAAAGAAAGCCATTAGAATTCTATGTCAATCAAACTATTCTTGAACATTGTCGATCTCTTTTCAAACAATCACAGATATTAACTGTCATAAATTTATATATATACGACCCAGTCCTTTACACTCGACAAAATACAGACAATTAATTACTCATTAATAGCCAATATACATGATCATGAAATTAGAAATAGTGAACAAATTAATATTCCATACTGTAGATTACATAAAACTAGTACAAATTTTTCTGTCATGGGGATGAAATTATATAATAATCTTCCCAGTCAATATCATAAGTTACCAACCAATAGTTTCAAAGCTAGATTTTATAACTGGCTTTTAATTAATCCTTTCTACTCTGTAGATAGTTTCTTAACGTAAATTCATACCAAATTGTTTTTTAATAAATAAAGTTATTTAGATTAGTTACAATTATTACATAAGAGTGAAGTGTTTTAATTAATTTTAGAGTTTCAAAATATTTTGTTTTCATTCTAATTACTATTTTCAATTATATGTGTATTTTCAAATGTATCTTTTTTTTTGTGACGAAGCCTATCACTGTATGTTTAATGGCTTAATAAATTGAATTGAATTGAATTGAATATACGTTCTTCTCAGAACGAAAATGCATCCTTGAGAATATTACAATGGAATGCAGTGGGACTATCCCAAAGCAAAAGAGTAGAACTTTGCAAATTACAAGCTAAACACCAAATCGACATCTTCACAGTCATGGAAGCTAATCTCACACATAAAAGATTTGACTATTATCAGTTCAAAGGCTATACACTACATCTGTTAGAGAAATATATACAAATCGCTAGTGGCATCCTCTTGGAGTCAAAACCGAAATTACATCACATTTTACTGAACTGAAGATAATGGGGGACGACAAAAGTAAATTAAACTAGACATTTGAAAGAATAATGATCACTATAAAATTTAAGCTATATATAGTCCACCAAATAATAAGGCAAATTTCTCAACACTTCAGTTTGATAACAAAACAATCTTCTTAGGCGACTTTAATGCTCATTCTACAAAGTGGGGTCAAGCCAGACAAGAAGTTGAAGATATTTTAAACACAACCCATCCAGAACTGGTATACAAGAAGGATGATCCCCACACAATTTTGCATTACAATGGAACTCAAACTACACTTGATCTCCTACTTGCATCTTCAGATATATACCCCAGAATCACACGAATATCACTGATGACCCAGAGTTCGGGCATAGGCCAACTAAACAAAAGCAGACAAACTAAAAAATCCTGAACTTCAAAAAAAGCAGACTGGATCTTCTTTCAAGTCTTACTAGACAGAGATCTTCATGCTGATAATTTTGATTTCACTCTGCACTCAAGCAAAATTGATAAACAAATCACACAAACAATTTTTAAAGCCGCCAAGAAATTCATCCCCAGGGGATCACCAAAAAGTTTCAAATGTTTTTGGACAAAGGACTTGGAACTACTTAAAATAGAATGCAACACTCTTCGTAGAAAAGCAGAAACATGTAAAATGAGTGAAGATGTAAACAAATGGAAACAAGCTCCTGCTCATCTAAAGAGATCAATACTAGAAGCTAAAAGGACAGCTTTCGATAAACTCGTATCTACAATCAATGGCAACCAGGATAATAGCAAAACCTATAATTTCTTGAATAAAATGCAAAATAAAAAAGCTCTTCAAAAGAAACAGCCTATAAAAGTAGGAAACAGAACTCTCAGCACTGATACTGACATAGCAAACGGCTTTACCTCATTTTATTCCCAGTTACAAAGGAAGTTATGCACGGAAGATGACAACAGTCACACAAAAAGACTTATCAAAATTGATAAATGATAAGCTTCACTATAACAATTCACTTCCGTCAAACATGGTTTTTGAAGCTCCATTCTCCAATCAAGAAATGCTTCTAGCAATAAATAAATACTGAAGCTTAAAAAAATCACCTGGAGAAGATAACATACATCCAGAGTTCCTGAAATGTCTTGGCAGGAAAGGTAGGAAAACAATACTCACATACTTCAATAAAATATGAAAGGAAGAAACTATTTTCTTCATGGAAAAGAGCAATACTCATTCCAGTTCTAAATAAGAATAAGGATCCGACATACATCCAAAATTACAGGCCATTATCACTCACCAGTATTTTGCCAAAGATGATGGAAAGAATGGTCAATGAGAAGTTAACATGGCACTTAGAAAACGCTAAGAACCTGGAAAATTAACAGACAGGCTTCCGCAGAAATAAATCAACATCTCAACAAGTTTTAAACTCGCCCAACACATCAAAGATGCTCTGGACATCGGCAACATTCTTACAGCAGTTTCATAGACTTCCAGTATGAGTATGACTCTATCTGGAAGGAAAATGAGTACTAAAATTGGCAAAAATGGGTATACACAATAAGATGCTTAAATGGTTTAAAGCTTTTCTTACAGAAATAACATATAAAGTAAAATATGGAAACATTTTCACATTGCAAAAACTACAAACTGGTTTGCCACAGGGCGCAGTGACCAGCTGTACATTTTTAACAATGACCTTATTGGAAAACTCAAGTCAGTACCAGGTGTCAAATGCCTCTTGTATGATGATGACCTAGTCTTCTGGATAGAGACCCCAAAAAGAAAGGAAAAGCCAAAGCAGAGCAAATATTAAATGAAGCTCTCTTCCAACTATAAGAATGGTGTGATATAAACAACACGACTGTCAACATGAATAAAACGGAATTTCAGTCATTCTCTTTAGCACATGCAACCATACAATTGGTCCTTACTTACTTACTGGCTTTTAAGGAACACAGAGGTTCATTGCCACCTTCACATAAGCCCGCCATTGGTCCCTATCCTGAGCAAGATTAATCCATTCTCTATCATCATATCCCATCTCCTCAAATCCATTTTAATATTATCTTCCCATCTACGTCTCGGCCTCCCTAAAGGCCTTTGTCCCTCCAGCCTCCCAACTAACACTCTATATGCATAGAGAACATGCTACATGCCCTGCCCATCTCAAATGTCTGGATTTAATGTTCCTAATTATGTCAGGTGAAGAATACAATGCGTGTAGTTCTGTGTTGTGTAACTTTCTCCATTCTCCTGTGTAACTTCATACCTCTTACCCCAAATATTTTCCTAAGCACCTTATTCTCAAACACCCTTAACCTATGTTCCTCTACTCAAAGTGAGAGTCCAAGTTTCACAACCATAAAGAACAACTGGTAATATAACTGTTTTATAAATTCTAACTTGCAGATTTTTTTGACAGCAGACTGGATGATAAAGCTTCTCATCCGAATAATAACAGGCATTTCCCATATTTATTCTGTGGGTGCTATAAAAACAACTCCAGTGGATGCCATGTTGACCCTCACAGGCTTCAGACCGATACATAAATTGATAGTAGAGAGATCCATGCTGTTGTATGAAGAGCTAATCAGACTATTAGATAATCAATACCGGTACAAATACGAAAATAAGGAAAGATATCTCAAAACACAACATGGATTTGTGCAGAAAGTACATCAGCTAAAAGAACAATATCCAATCACATCAAATGAAGCTCAACCCATGATATAAGCTCAGAATCCAACTGAAATAGAATCCCATGACTGCTTCACAGACCTAAACCAATGTGTGTTTAAAAAGAAACTGACACAATGACTCTAAAGCTTTTGGCCTTGCAGACTATCAACAACAAATACCTAGAACCCAAATAGCTCAGAATATACACAGATGGCTCACAAATACATGGTTAACCAAATGCAGGAGCACGGATATACAGTTAATCTTCGCCTTTTATAAATTCATCGAGTCCACACCTGTGGAGTAACAGTCAGCACGCCTGGCCGTGAAACCAGGTGGCCCAGGTTCGAAACCCGGTCAGGGCAAGTTACCTACTTGAGGTTTTTCCGGGGTTTCCCCTCAACCCAATACGAGCAAATGCTGGTTAACTTTCGGTGCTGGATCCCGGACTCATTTCACTGGCATTATCACCTTCATTTCATTCAGATGCTAAATAACCTAGATGTTGATACAGCATCGTAAAATAACCCAATAAAATAAAATAAACTCATTGGATTATTCAAAACAGCATTTGATGGAGAAATCAAAGTCATTCAAACAGCATTAAACCAACTTCTACTGCATCTTGAAAAATTCTCCAAGACTGTCATCCTGAGTGATTCAAGATCCGCCATAGAATCAATTGGTGCAATCGAGCCTGCTGTATCATTGGAGATTCATGACTCGTAAGACACTGAGGAAACTCAAATTAGCTCAGAAGGAAGTTGTATTGCAGTGAATTCCTGTGCATTGGCAATGAAGAGGCAGATGCATTAGTGAAAAAAGCTGCCAGGCTCACTAGTTGCTTCAAATCAGTAACATCATACCACTCCTCTAAACTTTACATAATGAAGCAAATGAGGAACAATACCTTATGAGTTTAGAATCAAACATCACAACCAACCCTGGAAGACTTACATAGCACACCTGACTGGCCAAGACAAGAAGCTGTAGCGAAGTTCCGGCTCCAAATTGACACGACATTTTTGTCAAACACATGTATTGGTTTGGGTTACTTCAAATGCGCACCTGCAAGCTCTGTAATCTGGATGAAGATATGGACAGGGACCACTTAATGCACTGTCTGGCCATTCGCAGAACATCCGAGACCAGAAAATATTGGGAAGCCAGGATTAAGATAATAAATCAGATGGACAATTGATGACTATTTGCTAATGTTCCATGGCATTAGAGAAATAAACAATAAGAAATACTAAAATCCTCAAGACACAAGAATAACAAAACACCATAAGTTTGCTTCATGTACTGTCAGCAAGGCAAATGAAGAACATGCATTTTATTCCATAAAAATGTGAAAACAATGGGTAAATAAAACTTCGCAAAATTATTTGCAGAGAATTTTTTTCTTTTCATTTGAATGTATAGGGTAATTATGAAGAGCTGGGAGGAATGTGATAGATGGAGGATGTTATCTCATACGTGACACTACAACCAGGGACATGAGTCTGAAGATCAGGCCTGCAGAAAAGTAGGGAAACATGATGTCAGCCTCACTCCACTTCTATTGCGGATGATCGAAAGCGAGAATGAATGTTGATGCAGCCGAGCATAACTAGAACGCCGTGACCGCACAGGTAGAAAAGGTAAGAAAGGGGAGGAAAGAAGTCGCTCTCAGGAGCTACAGTTCTGCAGGTCTGCTCTAGATGAAGATGACAAAGTACAGGGTAACATAAAGTAACTAACACAGCTGAAATTATTAATATACCTGAGAAACAAATTGAGCATAGCATGTCTGTTGTCCATATTCAATAATACTGACTCCACCACTAAGAGTATAGTAAGCCTCATCTGTCCACAGTATTTCAGGTAACATTCTAGTTCAATTTCTGACTGAGTTTATTCAGGTATCGAAAAGTTGCATCTTTTTTCATAATCAGTTTCCTTCAATCCAAACATCAATTGCAGTTTATAAGAATATACTGTATTTTCAAAAGATTTTGTAAAATTTTCAAAACAGTGCTATGTGGCATTTGCAACTGCTTACATTACATTAGCAATGCCGACTGATAATGGGTTTTCTCTAGCTAGATTATTATTATTTTTTTTAATTTTAGTAGGTTATTTTATGACGCTTTATCAACAGCTTAGGTTATTTAGCATCTGAATGAGATGAAGGTGATAATGCCGGTGAAATGAGTCCGGGGTCCAGCACCGAAAGTTACCCAGCATTTGCTCTTATTGGGTTACCTCAACCAGGTAACTTGCCCCCACCGGGAATCAAACCCAGGCCACCTGGTTTCGCAGCCAGACATGCTAACCGTTACTCCACAGGTGTGGACTCTAGCTAGATTATGACTGTCATGAAATTACTCTGTAACCTGAATATTTTATCATGAACTGAACCAGTTTCTTCAAAATTCTTAATTAATGTACAATAACGAAATATAAAACAAGGACAATCTCTCAGATGCATTTTGTCTGACATATTCTCAATCCAGCAGTTAAGATTCTACCATACGAATCTTGTAAAGTATAAATCTGTAAATGAATCTGTTGCAGATGCTGCGCTCAGAAGTTTCTCAGGGCATTTGTGGTATTTCGAGTGAAATTCTATATGGTATTGCATTTTTCAATAAAGATGTGCCTTTAGAACTGAAAGTAGCCATGATAGCATCATCAGACAAGCAGGAGAGGACCACATTTAAAAATGAATTAAGATTAGTGAACAAAATATTGAAGTAAAGAAACTATCAGACATTGTATCAAAGAATACCAAGAGCAGTTTGTGGCTTTGAATGTTTCTGATGAATTTCTTAAAACAGATCCTAGGACATCGGAGCAAAATGAGGACTTCAATCTAGCCAAACAGAATGTCAATCATCTCCAAGTTGCTAACAATTCAGCAGGATTCGCTGATAATCTTTCAACACTGTGCTAACTAATCAAGAAGAACAGAAGCAGTACTTCACTTGTGCACAAACTAAGGTGAAAGCAATAATTGTAAATGTTCTTGCTGATTAGCATACGCTCAAATAAAAGAGGAACTTTCAGAAGCCAAATATATATCAGTAATGGTGGACTCACCTAATTACAAGCATATTATAAAAGTTGTTTCTGTATTGGTTCGTTATTTTTCCATCCAAGAGGATTAAAATTAAAATAATCGCTTTCTCAAACTTGACAGTGAAACATGTGACATGCTAACTGATCACATAATGCAAGTACTGATGATACCCAGCTAATCAATAAAAATGTCATTTTCAGCAGATAATACAAACACTAACTGAAGGGGAGCAAAAAGGAGCGTGACAAATAATGTATACCACAAACTTAAAAACAAAATGAAGAGGGAAGTAATTGGTGTAAGTTGTGTAGCACACATACTACATATGCTGTACAGACAGCTGCTGACTGTTTACCAGTAGACATTGAATGCATTGTGGACAAAATTTTTCAACATTTTCACATTTACACAGTCAGTGTTCAAACATTTAAGGAGTTTTGCGATTTTGTAGAAGTGGAATATAAAAACATATTGGGACACACTAAAACTATGTGGCCTTCATTAACACTTACTGTAAAGAGAATAACTGATATGCGAGGCTGCCTATGAAACCCCACCTTGAGTCGGAAAATATCAATTTTCTGTTTTTTAATGTATTAGAAAGAGAAGAAAATGCTGAACATGTTACAAAAAATATCATGTTTGTAGGACAAAAATTACATTTTTCATTGAATTCTGAAAACTTTACTTTTAAAAAGGGCATTTTGAGTACATTGCATTTAAAGTTGAACTTACTAAATTGGATGCTACTATAACATGTTTCAGCATTGTTAGCACCCTTATGGCCGGTTTCATCAACCTTCGTTATCATTATAACGTCTCGTTAAATAATTTAATGACACGTTAGTCAGTTTTTGTGTTTCACCAAGTATCATTATTGCTAACGCATCTTTAAATTCATCATTAATTTATTAGGACCTATTTGTAGCGTTAAAACAGTAACAATGCATTAAGAAGTTAACAACATGGTGGACGCAATTATTCGATGATGAAGTTCTTTATTTAGAACTTCAACATAACGACGAACTTATATGTTGTAATAACACTCGGAATAATCATTTTGGAGATTTAAGTGATAAAGAATTCCACGAAAGCTATACATTAAGGAAATAAGTAGTAAGAATGATTCTACAAGAAACTGAAAACCGGTATATTGTATAGGTTAGAATACGACAGATAGAAATCACCCACTTAACGCCTCTTCAACAGATTCTTCTCATTTTAAAATAACGTTGGGAAGTTTTGAAATAGTAATTGATGATATGAACGGGGTACCAAAAGCTGTATTGTCTAGATATGTGAATAAATTATCAGACATATTATCAACATTGCAATAGTCATTATTTCTATAGGCCTAATATGCTTATAGCTAAATTTTATGTTGTCATAGACAACATAGATTGTGTACATGTTCCAATCGTATATCCTGGCAGTAATATAGCCAAAAGGTTCTGCAATAGAAGATCCTATTTTTCCTTCAATATTCAAACAATTTCATAGGCCTATGTAACACTCCCATAGAAAATTGTGGCTAAACTAGCGCTGAAGTAGTTTCCTTCGTACTTTGCTTATACACCTTGCACATACGAATCTGTGACAGGTTAGTTTGATTAGTTTAGGTTTTTGTTGTCTTGCATATACGATCAACTGCATACCACAAAAAAATCCCTTATAAGTTCAACGATTTTCACTTCTACCTCAGCGCTAGTTTATTGAAATTGTAATAGGTTAGAATACGACAGATAGGAATCGCCCACTTAACGCCTCTCCACAGATTCTTCTCGGTTTAAGATAATGTTACGGTCTACACGGATACCACAATATTCCAAAGGAGGATGCCTTTTAAATGAAAAGGGTGCAAAGAGATTTTCTTTTAGGAGACAATGGATACCCCTTAAAATCCAATTTAATGACACCTCTCCTGAATCCTGCCACACAAGCATGGCAAAATTGTTACAGGGTACTAATAAATCTACATGAAATACAGTGGAAAAGTAGTATGCAATTTATGGACGAGGCGATTTCCCGTCCTAAATTTAGGCCTAATATAACTGCTTAGAATGCTTTGTATATAATTAATTGTGGCATCAATTTTTAAGCTGTCAACCTTACAGTCCGCTAAATTTTCTCAGATTTCCTTTAGCACCTACAATTTAACTGCTCTACATTCCTATTATTTACATTTGGAAGCAGCTGTCTTTTATTTTTTTTAATTGCGGTATGACAACATACTGTATTTAGGAAGATGTTCCTAAAATTACAGCCTCTTACCCGTTTGCCTATGATTGTTTCCTCATGCCAAACAAAGTCAGCCATGATCATATGTAACCAATGAAATTCGCGATTTCGAAGCCATGGTCGTATGAAAAACAAAACATGCAAGATATAAGTACAAAATCCCCTCGTTAGTAAACGCCTGTTAATTTTAAAGATACGAGGCTTGGTGAAACAGTCAACTTTTAAAGATTCCGTTAAAATTAAATGATCCATTTGTTGACAAGTCGTTGGTGCTGATTTAAAGAAGTTTGGTGAAACCGGCCATTAGAGCTATATTTTATATGTAGTGCATGAAGTAATCTAACAAATGGCATCAAGATCTAAAAATCGATTTTTTTTTGTCCTGATTCACTTTATTTTGCTCTACTTAAAAATTGTGTCTACCGACTTACGGTGGGGTTTTCCAGACAGCTTCACATATATATCCAGATCTAAAATCGTATTTCTCATCAAAAGAAAAATGTTCCACAATTCTAAAAAAAAACCTTCGAGTCTGAAACATCATTGTTGCTCCTTACATTCTTGCATTATCAGCATGATTTGTTTAACTCTGTAATAAAAGACCTTAAATATGATGATACTTCAGGAGCAGATGTACTGTGGAAAATAAAAGATCTGATCATGAATACAGATTTATTTAGCGTCAATGAAATTGGTGATAGCGAGATGGTATTTGGCAAGATGAGGCCAAGAACTCACCACAAATTATCTGACATTTGCCTTACGGCTTTGAAAAACCTCGGAAAAACTCAACTAGGTAATCAGTTAAGCAGGAATCGAACCCGCACCTGAGTGCAACTCCAGATCACCAGGCAAACATGCTACTAGTATCTGACCTTGGATCTTGGGGGTCCAAAGCTGTAGTTAAAATTGGTACTGAAATACAGGACTGCAGAGAAAGAATATTGACCTCTTTCCATCTAGCGGGAAGATCTGTCTGTTTTTTATGCAAATCAGTGAAACAGTCAAGTTTTTTTCATCTGTAGAGACATTACTAAAAGTCAGATTTGACGGATTCTTGCACAAAAGTGTGCAACATATGTTTATCTATGCAGTGCATACTAAATGTCGGTTTTGAAAAAAAAAAATTGTACTGAACTGAAGACATTTATGGCTATTGACTTAGTGCTGCAACTCACACCTCCACTCAATTCACTTTCGTCAGAAGCCACTACTGTTTCTCGCATATTCAACCTTAGCATAACGGTACTTTATGTTGCAGCGGTGGCACGTTATTTTTAAATAATATTCTTGATTATGATAAACAGAAATATCCATGCGATGATTATGCGGTGGAATTTTAAAAGTCCTGATCAATTTGTATATAAATAAGAGTGCGACCATTATACGATGGCAACGATTACACAATGAAATATGGTATCAACAACATTCATGCTCTATGTGGGACTTAAACCCACAACAATTGTGGCTCTCACAAGCTGCACATCTTTATCACTACATAGGCCTGCACCATAACTGGATCTAGGCCCACTGTGTGCAGAGCCAACATGCTAATAATTTTAATGTATGTAACAGCATGGTTTCATAAAAAAACAAAACCCACACCATATCTCAGCAGTAACAATTTTTTTAATCATAATACAGTGAAACCTGTTCAAATCGGAACCTGAATAATCCGGAATCCTGTCTATTTCGGAACAATTTATTGGTCCCGGCGAAATTTGTATGTATTTGTGTAATTTTTCCTGAATAAAACGGAAACTGTCTGCTACTGTTCAAAACAGAAACAATATTTTGGACACACTATATTTTGCAACTATATTTTGAAACAGCGTGTAATTTCAAGGAATATACAAAATATATAGGTCACTAAGATAAAAACAAGTTTTCTTTGCAAAGTTCTAAAGGGTACGAGGGTGTGTTGGCCTGTCGGTCATAAATTTTATTACCCTGTTGACTAGACAGACGAGTCCTTCAAAGATTTTCAATGCTTCACACTTGTATACTGTCGTAGCTAAACAGAGCGCAAGTGTAGTGATTTCCAGGTAAAAAAAAAAGTTGCATAAAATGTGGCATTAACATTAAGTGGTGAAGTAAAAGTTATCGAGATAAAGGAAAATTAGAAACAAAGTCTATGTGAAATAATATTGAAGTACAGTTGTAGAGAACTCAGGTGTGACACTTTAACAAATAAAGATCATAATGAGTGAATGGCGTGTGGCCAATATTGGTGACACAAAAGGAACCAGAAAGCAACTGTTTATGTGAAAATAAATGAATGGGAGTGGGTTCTTCATGACCTTTCAAAGAACAAGCCAATTTCTGGATCTATTCTGCAAAGCAAACTGTTGAACTGGGAAAGAAATTAAATAAACCAGAATTCAAGGCTTCTAATAGATGGCTCCTAGTCCAATTAATTAATAATGTGCAGTGATATACAGTACAGTATTAGAGTATAGTGTTAGATATTAAATACATACTAGGTTCAAAAAGTTCCCGGAATTTGCTAGCATCATAGAAACAACGTACCTTAAACACTATTCTACAGCATTCCCTTCAAAATAGTTGCCTTCCGCAACAACACACTTTGCCAACGTGTAGAGTTCCTGGAAGCAGGCCTGGAAGCCATTTTGTGAAACCCGTCTTAGTGCTCAGCGTCGCGTTTGCGATAACCTCTTCAGCATTGAATCTCCGTCCTTTCAGATGACTTTTCAGACGGGGAAACAGAAAGTAATCAGGTGGTGAGAGATCAGGAGAGTATGGTGGGTGATCCAAACCAGTTATGTTGTGCCTGGCAAGAAAATTCTTTACAATAATTGCGCGATGAGCAGGTGCATTGTCATGCATAAGGAACCAGTTGTTTTCTACCCACTTTTCTGGACGTTTCCTTCTCACTGCGTCCCAGAGGCGACGGTGGGTTTCTACGTACAATTCTTTCGTTACAGTACGACCTTCTGGAATGAACTCATGGTGCATGAGACCCTGAGAGTCGAAGAAAACTTCCAACATAACTTTGCTTTAAGTGTGCTTAAATGCGACAGGCTCATGTCAGTAGATTTACTGGCATGTGAAAGAACTCCTGCGGGACAAAATTCCGGCACATCCGGCGATGCTGATATAACCTCTGCAGTTGCGAGCGTCGTTAAATAAAACATAACATTTAAAATAACTTTGCCTTTGGAAGTGTCCCTAGGAAATTTTTGCTTCCGAGGAGATGTTTTCGATTTCCACTCAGATGACTGTCGTTTAGGGACTGGGTCGTACAAGTAGCACCAGTTTCATTTTGTTTAAGAAATCACCATCTTCATCAGCCATACTGATCATGTCCCCAGCAAAACACAGAACTTGATGTTTGTACTTTGCTCTGTGGACATAATTACAAAATGCGACGAACAAACAAAACACTATGATAAACAATTGCCTACAACTCAAAACCAATAATTGCCATTATCAGCAAACTTTAAGGAAATGACATCATGAATGTTACCAACAAAACAAATGTATAATATCCCTTGTTATATATTAATACGAAAAATGGTAGTAAAATTCCGGGAACTTTTTGAACCTAGTAGTAGAATGAGATTAGTAAACTTTAGTAATGTTTAATGACTAATGAGTGAATTACGATAATATTTCTACAGAAAATGAGATTTTAATCAAGTTTTGTCACCAACGTAATAAGTGACAGAAAGCTGATTTAATGTGATGAGTGTTAAATGGAATATTTTGTACTTCTTGCAGTTTGCCGCATGCCATTTTGTTTTTCATGTATATGAATGACAAAATATTCAATTTTAATGTCACACCTGAATAATACGGAAACCTGTCCACAACGGAAAAAAAATTAGGACCATGTCACTTCCGTCTTGAACAGGTTTCACTGTATAAGAACTCAAAACTTACGATGACAGTATCAGGTACAGAAAGCAGGAACTGCTGAAAACTGCTGAAACCAAGTTTTCGGTAAGGTACATCCCGACCTTCCAGATTTCTGTAGTCCCTCTGCAGCTGATCTGCTGTCATAGACGTTGGTGAGGATATGAGAATCCCACGCAGAAGTGTTTTCACTTCCTCTCGCTCTGCTGTGAGAGCTGACATGTTTGTGCTCTGTAAAATAAGAATGTTTAAGTACCTAATTAATTATATTAGAGAAAAGCCTATGTATTACATACCTTAAAAGCAAATGTGTCTCTTCGATTACTAGCAAAAAAAAGGTTACAATATTAACAGTTTCTGAACTATCATCTAGGCTACAGCAGTGTTGACCAATACAGTGCCTGTACTCTCAATAAGCTTTCCTGATCCTCCTGGTTATATATTTTTTATTTTAGTGGGTTATTTTATGACACTGTATCAACATCTAGGTTATTTAGTGTATGAATAAAATGAAGGTGATAATGCTGGTGAAATGAGTCCGGAGTCCAGCACCAAAAGTTACCCAGCATTTGCTCATATTGGGTTGAGGGAAAACCCCAGACAAAACCTCAACCAGGTAACTTGCCCCCACCGGGATTCGAACCCTGGCCACCTGGTTTCGCAGCCAGATGCGCTGACCGTTACTCCACAGGTGTGGACTCCTGGTTATATATCTTATACATCCTTCATGTTTGGCTGACCTCATGCGCTTGCTGTTGCTGGTAAATGAACAGCTTCCAGATTTTCTTCTATTTTCTGCCTTGAACTTACGATTGATGAGAGAGTGGACTTCGGGATTCGAAAGTGTTCTGCCACCTGCATTTTTGTCTTCTCTCCACCATCGATCATGTGTAATATTTCCTGCTTCTGTTTCGGCAACATGTCACGTAAACGGAAAACAATCGCACATACAAGCAGCATCAACAGCCCAACATAGACTGCTGCAAGTCTCATGTTAATGTCTGCTCTGCAGGTTCAGCCTCTGTCCCTCTCAGTTTCTTCAGATTAACCAAATGTTCAGTTTAACAGATTATGGATTAACGAGCATCTACTGTATTTTAACTTATATTTTCTATTTCTGTATGTTACAAAATATTTAATATATTCGCAAAATAGACTTATTCAAATATCAAGCGAATTCTCATCTCTTTGGATAATTCACATTATATCGACAAGCTCAGAACTTTTGTGATATTACCTATAAGACTGCACCTGCCCAATCTTCACGTCTCACGAAGGTTTCTTGCAAAATATCGCCACAGAGCCAGATTTCTGGCTTTTCTCAAAGCTAAAATCTTCCTTGACAGGGAGGAGACTACAAACCATGGACAAGACTAAGAACATGATGACGCAGCTGAAGACAATCCCACAAGATAAAAAATTATGTGCATTTGAGGATGACAATACTAACACAAATTTTGGGGCTATGCAAGAAGAGAGAAAACATTTTCAGACAACTAGAATCTAAACTTAATCAACTAATAATAGGCGTTGGCTCTCCAGTCCAGCACATGTTCTATACAATGCCATAGAAATTGTTAGCTAAGTCTCATTACTGAGGTGCAACTATTTCTCAGTCCTTAAATAATATTATGAATTTGTAAATGTGTCTTATAAAGATCTTACAAAGCTTAGATGGCTTACTTTATTTCCAATCATTGTGATGTATGAATTATTGAGATCTTATTTTCTTCTTTTGATAGATACCCCTCAGTTATAAAATCTCTTGATAGGTGCCCCTCAGTTATAAAATCTTTCTTTAATGATATTGTTGAAAAGTTCTACAATATGTTGCCTTGTGTGGACAGATGAGCCTATTACAGAAGGCTATTATTGTAATATTGATACAAAGGAAATTTCAGTAAATTAAGTAATACTGAACGATAGAGAAAATTACGAGAGGAATGTATTTAATTTTATAAGGCAATTCCTACTAAAAACACTTTTGTCAACGAGATCAAACTTTGTCAGAGATGCATGCACATTGTCTGCAATAGTTCGAGGAGAAAAAAGTTTCACTGAAATTACCAACATCTTCATTCAACCTCGATCAAGTTAGTTCATCTGAGGGAGAGAATTTTGCATTTCATTGTGTGAATGAATAGCCACAAATCAACAGACTATACCAGTGTTCTAATGAAGACCACTAATCTACAATCATTTTTTTTTACTGATGTTCTATCCGAGGGTGCTGCACAAGACTGGTAATCTGCATGTCAACGACCTTTCTTTATCCATTCTTTTACATAATATTCTGCATCGAAAGCACTAAAAGAGGGTTCCATTTATGAAATAAACATGGTACGATTGAATTGTTGTTTGCATTATGTCATCTGCCCCGAGTCTGGTACCGTGCTCTGTCTAGGTTTATGATGGCAACATGACTGCAATAACTGACAGTAATTTTTTTTTACGAAAGACCCACTTGAATTTGTAATTAGTAGGGAAAGGGATTTGGAGTATTATAAAGAATGGTGAAACGTAGTATAGATATTTGTAGCTCAGTGACTGTCAAGCGAGCTGCGTCACAGAGCATGCACGAGTACAGTCCACTTCATACACACTTACACGCAATGTGCTGTAAACGTATTTCAGAATAAACATATGGAATAGTTTAATGACATATAGTGGCCTACATACATAATCTGCATCTCATTTTGAACTACATGTGTTTTTCTTGCCAACGCACAAGACACCAATAAACAACATTACAAATATACATAATTAAATATCAACCTCTGCATCCTCGCGTGGAAATGTTGATGGTTGATAGATAGTTGTCTTCTGCATGGAACTCGCCTCTGAATATGTGTGTTTTTCTGTCAGGAGCGTGTTAAATTAAATACCCTTATTTACAATATCATGAAATATGACAATATGTATACAACGTACAGTATACTACAGTATTTACAATATATACAATATATTACAATATTTACAACATAGCCTAATACAGTATCATTAAATGTTGAACAAAATGTAGAACCAAACGACATGGCATTTTCAATTAATGCTATGTTTTGGTGATGAAACAATTATTCCTGCTGTGCCTTGTTATAATAAATTGTAAATATCATTTTCAAATTTTCAAAAGACAACTTTGCTCTGTTGCAAGGAAGGAAATTTTTAACATGGAAACACTCCGCTCTACATCTGAAGAAACAATTGGAGAGTACTTGAAACGAGATACGCCAATTAAATTCACATGTTGAATGACGTCATTGGGATACTACTTTGTTAGTACATCTGAAATCCGACTAAGAATAGTGTACCCATCATTTTTAATCAAAGCTCTGTTCATTTTTTTCACCAACACGTTTTCCTACTTCACCTTCTACTGCACTCAGTTTATTTACAATAGTACTCATAATATTTATTTGCTCAACTAGTTCTACTCCTGACTTTTCTAATTGAATAATGGCATCCGGTAAATATCCATGACTTCTTTCTCGATTGTTCTATCATTTAGCAGTTCCTGGCATATTTGAATCGCAGCGGCATCATCGGGATCGAAAGACTGGATCACTTTCTTTACAGATTGGAGGTGATGTGAGTAATAATTGCAAGCTTCTAACCATGAACTACTCTGAATTGCAAACCCGCACGTTGAGGTTCTTATGCGACAACTGTCCCATTCACCTGTTGTTGACCTGCAGAGAGCTCCGAGTATGGCATGGAGGGGAGGACTTGGTATAAAGGGTTGTAAACAAATGACTGTGTAGATGCCAATACTAGCTTTTACTGCTCCAAATTCCGTTCCCTAGTAATTAGATATTATAATACGAGGTGCTACCCAAATGTTCTCGAAATTTGTATTCTGCAAGCGAATTTGTGCTCTATAGAAACACCTACTGTTAGATGGAGTTTCCTACATTCTTTGTGAATTAGTGTGCCAAGCAGCTTCTATCAAAGTGGACGCATTTGTTGTTGGCAAGCACTTTTCCATTTGAGTACGTCACTTGAATGCATACACAACTGAAATCAAACAAACAGAAGACAAAATAGTTCATGCAGCTGATATTTGAAGACAATGTTGCGAGAAAATGGAAGAAGATTCCTCAAAATATTTGGAGCCTAAATTTTTAGAGGAGCAAGTAAGATTAATATCACAAAAGGTACCTGATTATACACAATGGGCCTGTTCCATTAATTTTTCGAATCCAGCAGCTTAAAAACAAATACATGGCACCAGAATGCTTTCTCTGCCTCATCATAATTATCTCAGGAAACTTTCCCAAACACTAGGTCCTGAAGATTCTTTCAAATCCATGCATAGGCCTATGAAATATTTGTCAGACGAGGTGAAAATGCTCAATGACCACGAAAAAATTGTGAATTTGCTGCTGGATGAAATATATGTAAAACCTACAATTTCCTATAAAGGGAGTAGTAGTCAAGGTTTTTCAGATATACAAGAGCCTACAACGACAGTACAAGCACTTAGCCTATCTATAGCATCCAAGAATAAAGATATTATAGCTCTGTATTCAGTAAACAATTTAACAGCACAAAAACTGCATGAGCAGACACTCTCTGTCACTGATGTTTTAACTGAATGTGGATTAACTTTTAAGTCAGACAATAACAGAGTTAACAGAAACATGTTTGAGAAATTGTGTGAAGGTTCCTTAAAATATAGTTTTAAAAATCCTAAGAAACCAGACGAAGATATTTTCATATTATTTGATACAGTTCACTTACTTAAATCTATACGAAATAATTGGTAAATCAGAAAGATAGCGAGCAAACTTTCCACATTCCATTTCCACCTCAGTTTAGCATCGAGGTTGGATTTACCACCACCGCCGCTGCCTCCGCCACCTCATCATGCTCCTACCATGACCACCATTATTACCACTACCATTACCCCAGTACCAGCACAATATTTAAAAGTAAGCATTGGAATTTTGAAAAAAAATGTATGTCAGTGAGAAAGGAAGTGTTGTAAAACTAACACCTGCCTTTCAATTAAAGTACTTCAACAGCTCAGCAAAGACGATTTTGATAGAAGAGTAGAATTTTGTGGACAGATGTCTTGAAGATAACCCAAATTTTACTTAAAATACTTGTTTCAGTGCTGAAGCAACTTTTTCTCAAATAGATTTGTCAACAAACACAATTGTAGGTACTGGGACAAAGAAAATCCCTATGTGTTTCATGACGATCAAACTCAGTTTCCTCAGAAGATCAATGTGTGGGCTGGAATTTTTGGAGATGGCATTGTTGAACCATATTTATTAAAGAAAATCTAACTGCAGAATTGTATCAGAGTTTATTACAAAATGTAACTGATCCATTTATCACACTATTGCTAGAAAACCAAGTCAATGAAGAAAACATGGTTTCGGACAAACAAAATTTACATTTTCAACAGGACACGCACACGCGCGTGCGCGCACACACACACACAGAGACAATATGAATGCTGATATCTGCATGTAGGCCTACCATCTGAAGCAGGTTTTTTATATTTATAAGAAATCCACTGCAGAAGGATTTTAAGATGGTTAAATTATAAAATAATTTAGTCTTTTTTTATTTTTCTACAAACTTAGCTTAAAATTTCAAAATTAAAAACTGAGCTATAAAATAAAATATTGAAAGTCACTCACCACAGGGTATCAAATTTTTCTATTGTACTACTGAGTCATTAAACCACCAAACACCACTTCTACTTCATGAAATGTTTTGATTGTTGAGTGTACGGAAAAGACATGCAAGTTTGGCACCCTTCTCTGTGGTACAAGTAATCATTCAATCATGATCACTTGCTCACTAATCGATACTCAACAGTGGCATCATAAGAAAGTAGAAATCCAGATATTCAGTTTGACTAGAAATGGTTGATCTGGTTGGCGAGTTGGTATAGCGCTGGCCTTCCATGCCTAAGGTTGCGGGTTCGATCCCGGGCCAGGTCGATGGCATTTAAGTGTGCTTAAATGCGACAGGCTCATGTCAGTAGATTTACTGGCATGTAAAAGAACTCCTGCGGGACAAAATTCCGGCACATCCGGTGACGCTGATATAACCTCTGCAGTTGCTAGCATCGTTAAATAAAACATAACATTTAACATTTAACTAGAAATGTGTCTTTGTGTTTCTGTTGTGTAATCTAAGTAATAAATGGTAAATCCAAAGTAATAGGTGTTTTAAGTATGCTGTCTAAATATTTAGAGAAGCGAAATTCTGATAATGATTAAAAAAAAAGTGTTTATTTAAAAAGGTGGAAAGATGTATACAATTAGCTTGTGCCCAAGTGGAAATAATCCCTCTTAAGCTCACAATGAACCACAAATGGTCAAACAGCAGGAACAAATGCCCCACTGTTTTAGAAATCAGAATTATAACTTTATACCAATTCAAAACTGGACTGTCAAAGTTTTTTATAATGTTGTAAAAAATTATTTCTCACTGGTGCTGGTAACAGATGACAGATCTTTAGAGAAATATAAGCGATCAAACTGAGGTAAATTTGAAAATATTTTTTATGAAATTCACTATTAAGTTTCATAAAATGTATTTTTTTTTTTTAGTTAGTAGGATATTAATTTTATGAATAAATAACCTTATTTAATTTAACAGAACAATAAATTTAAAATGTCTGAAATGTTAGTTTCCCGAATTTTTCTTTAAAAATCTGGAATTTCGCTAATTTTTATAATACCCATCTGACAACCCTACATATTAAACATGTTTCATATTTTTAAAAAATGTTAACAATCATTTTCAACAGTTAAAAGATTAATCAACTCAAAATATTAAATCATAGAAGATGGAAATGGTCCACACCTATGAATTAATGGCTAGCCGTCTGGCCGCGAAACCAGGTGGCCCGGGTTCGATTCCCGGTCAGGGTAGGTTACCTGGTTGAGGTTTTTTCTGGAGTTTTCTCTCAACCCAATATGAGCAAATGCTGAGTAACTTTCTGTGGTGGACCCCGGACTCATTTCACTGGCATTATCACTTTCATCTCATTCAGACGCTAAATAACCTGAGATGTTGATAAAGTGTCGTAAAATAACGTACTTAAAAAAATATAAAAAAGATGGAAATGTTTCAGTATACAAAATATAATTCCTGAGTATCCAAAGAAAAGTGCAGTTGCATCCTTTTGATTACTCACAGGGTATGACTATTTGTCGAAATACTTGAACAAAATTGGAATTTTTTCTTCACCACTTTGTCCACTGTGCAGTCTTCAGAAAGAAATGGATCAGAATCATAATATGTCCAGATCTTTCCTCACTGTGTGTAAGAAATGTAGGACAGCAAGCGAGTTAATGGCTTTATTGCCAAGAACTCAGTATTAGTTAATGACAATCTCGGCAACACATTTTTAAAATGCACTATTTCATGGCACTGTTTAAAACAGTACAAAAAAACAGTTTAAAACAAAAAAAAAACATATTTCTTTATTTTTTTTAAATAGAACTGTTTTTTTTTTTCAACCCTGCTGAAATGAACATAAATAATAATCAGACAGTTCAAATATCTAGATACAAAGTTACATCAAATCTTCATTTAGAAATTCAATGTTGCCTTTCATTCCATCATGATCTTGCCCTGCAGGCTGGACTCCCAAAGCTCTTTGTAGAAATCAATTTGATCCTATTCATGTCCCATGACCTGGAGCAGTTTTTGATGTCTGATATCTTAGGCGAACTTGTTTTGTTTGAAGAGTTGATGGTCCTCAGAAAAAAAAAAATCTGTTCCTTAGAAGAAATGTATGCTTCAAAATGTTATGTGTAGCTAGTGCTAATAGCAGAGCAGTATGTACTCTGTTGGATGAAGAGTCTGGAAGTCCCAAAACTTTTGCGTCAGTGATTTTGAAACCTTTATCTTTCTTTAAATGCTTCTCACACCCTCTCTTTCAATCAACAAAATTAATGTCAGCTGTTGTGAACAGAATTCCCACTTTTGAAGGTTCATCATACTGGAATGGACACAGAATAATTCCTGCCTTCTTTTCTTCCTATCCACTAAACCAAATGCAAGGTCGGCAAGCATGTAGGAATGTCCGTGTATGGAGAAGAATCATTAAAACTACAGTTTGGGAGAAATGAATCAAGAAAGTGAGCGTGGTGTAGTTCTTATTTTAGCCAACACAAGAATTAGAAAAAATCTAAGTCCGATCACATTGTTCAAATATTTCTCACTTATTACGAGTAGGCCTATATTGTTGAGGACGTGATTCAAATAGAAAGTTACTTACTCATTGCAACCTCTACCGTGCTCCATCTCTAACCATCTGTAGAAGAATACAATATCCTTGTTCAATGATTCTGGTGTATTTATTACTGTGTACCAAATGTGACTGAAGAGAAAGCTTATCATAGAAATCAGATTTATTGATTTTTTTTTCCCCAGATAGTAGGTTTTGGAAATGAAATGTAATGCTAGGTTAAACTTGGTTTTTAGAAATAGAAGGTTTTGGAACAAAAAGTAGATAGCATGATATGGACACAAAATTATACACTCCATACAATTGAGAATAGTAGGTTTTGGAAACAAAACGACTTTCTAGCAGTATTTTTCAAGATGAAAATTGACAAAATTATTAGAAGTGCTGTGAAGGAAATTATGATGCTGCCCGATGATACGCCAAATTCAATGTTATACACAAGTAAAAAAGTCCGAGGTTTGGGAATTCTTTGTGCAGAGTGGGATGCCAGCATTCAACATTACAACATCTGTAATCATCTTCACCGTATTAATGATATGCATCTTAAGTTTGTAAGGAACCTGCACCTTGAACAGCAACTGAGTCTACGTAGACTAAACATCAATAAGTCTTTTATTGCTCCCAACACTAAATTGAGGGAGATCTTGCAGAACAGAAGTTTTGAATCATGGTGTAAATTACCTCAAAAGGGCAAACGTGTTATCCTGTATTCTGAGTGCCCCAAGACAAATTCCTGGATGTCATCAAAAGCAAATTTATCAATTTCAGAATACATTAATGCAATTAAAATGTCCAGCAATCTATCTGCAGTTAGATCTGTGCCCGGCAGAAGTTTCAACACAACCTGTTGTTGCCATCCCGACTGCAACAAGACGGAAACTCTTGGTCACGTGTTGGGATTCTGTCGAAATATGGAGCTGCTGCACAACAATCGACACCATAAGGCCAGGACCGGTATTGCTGATGTCCTCAAGAGTCGTGGATTGGAAGTATATGAGGAGATCCACTGCGTTTCATCCTTAGATTCGAACAGAAGAGCAGATATTGTAGCCATCCACAGGACTCAATCTAAGGGATTAGTCCTTGATCCTACAATCCGGTTTGAGAGGGATGCCCTGCAGGCACAACACGTTGATGAGGAGAAGAAATCCATCTATGAGTCCTGCATCCCTTATCTAAGTGAGAAATATAACATTCCCACTATAGCGGTTTCAGAATAAGAAGGCATATGGGCTAAGCCAATACAGTGCTCGCTGCTGTATAGCGTTGGCACATGTTACGTGAGACGTGAAAGACAGAGTCAGCAGATACGTGTGACAAGGACGGAAAATATCCACTAGCGCAGGGAGCGTCTTGTCTCCATCATTGTGTCTTATGTTTAAATACTCTTACTGAAGTCATTTTTATCCCAATTTTCATTATTTAGTCTCTTTAAAAATCCACAGATTTTGGAATCACTAGCTTGCAGAATAAATCGACAGATATGTAAAAATGTAGTGTACTTTGTTGCTCGTAATGAGAAACAGTGACTTAATTTAAAAAATTGAAGGTTGTATTGCACTATCTGGCATGTAGATATTCTCGCCTGAAAAATTGTAAGCTAGAAAGTGCATTCAAATGTCCAAACTTGCTTAAGAACAAAGTGAAGATTACACAGAATATATACAGTAAATAATTACTGTTCTTTTCCATCTGTCGTTTTTTTATTGTAATCTTGAAAAATTTAACAGTCAGATGTCATCATATCCAATACCTTCAAATATTTTAATAATATTCCCATCGATAAACAGAAAAAACCAAAACCTCACTTATAAAAACTCTTTTTCTGGTCTGATATTAAAACTCAGTTAGCTTTTCTTATTATTATTTGTGCTATTTTTTTAATAGTATGACTGTTACAATAGTTTTTGTATAAATGTTTAATAAATAACCAGATTTACTTTAATGGTCAATATCTCAGAAAACAGGTGTCTGTCGCTTAGTCTCTTATTGCGTAACTTCTCCAATTCATTGTTGTAATGTCATTTGAACAGACAAAAAACATTTTCCTAAGTGTCATTGCCTCAATGCAATAGTTCGAATTTTGTTATTTTGTTACTAAAGTAAAATGACTTTGAAGTTCTTCTATGTCATTAAAATAAAATAAAAATTATAAATTCAAATTTCAGACTTTTTGACAAAGAAAGGTGACAAAACTATACGAATATAAAGCATTTCCATATTTATGCGTTTAATTTTAGGAGTGTCAAAATTTGTATTATTTGCTCAAAGATATTTGTAAATTTTTCTCACCACCCCCTCTGTGCCATTGGAAATGTAATTAATTATTGTTTCATCTTAAAAAGTTCCAATGTTCTTAGGGGGCTTGTTAATACTCTTTCTTATAATTAATAATTGAAAAAGGGAGGAGGGTGTTGATCTTTACAATATCAACCAATTACATCATACTTTTTGCGATATTTCTTCTTACATTGTTTGTGTTTTCTTAACGATAAAAGAATAAATTCTAAATAGCCTACCTTTCTTTTCCATTGTCGAATTTTTATTGTAATCTTGAAATAATTTAGATCCACTTGACATCTTCAAAAGAATTGCTAATATTAATAATATTTATTGTTCAATAAAGGCTCTTCAAAACACACACTTAAAAAGTCACATCTGAATTTGAAAAAAATCAAATCTATCTCTGTTTCATTATTATTTGAGATTTTCACAGCATATTACCAGTTTAATAGTTCTTGTAAAATGTTTAAAAATACTAGTTTAGTAGTTACAGTTACTAGTTCAGAATATATTTCAAGCTCTAGTAGATTCTGTTTTTAAACTATTTTACGTAACTCTAGTAACATTGTGACAATTTTTCACTAGTCAAATGATCTCTTTCACTAGTCAGCTGATTGAGTTCATTTGTTATAGCCATTGGTAGGTATTGTTATTTGAGGTTAGAAGGCTAAGTTCTTTGTGTTTTGGTTCTTAAAATTCCATCAATTGAAAGCAAATTAACTATACTCAATATGATTAATGAATCAAAGGATATATCATCTGGTGTTTTTAAAATAAAATAAAAATGATAAAGTAAACGAATGGACAAAAAATTTGTAAAATATATTATAAAGAACTGATATTTCAGAACAAAGATTATGCATATGTTGGGAAACTTGGGCCCAACATTGAGAGAAAGTTCAATTTTGAGAGTACCAGTTCAAGGAAAGTATTTATGAACACATTATGTAGATGGGTCTACTGAGACATGAATGCCACTTATGACTTGAAAACTTAGCTAATTTTTTTTTTTTTTTCAGTTTTACATTTGATCTATTCGTAAATTAGTGTCGTTTTGTATTTAATTTGTAAGCTAAAGTTGACAATGTCAGAAGAACTGGCAGTGGAGGAGGAAAGCCAGCAAAAATTACTGCAGTTGATGAATTGGTATCAGATTATTAGGAAAAAGTTCTGCATGTGTTGCTGGTCTAGGGCAGATAAAAACCAGATGGCATTGGAAAATAATCAACATCCCGATTTGTAGAGCAATTTGTATTTGAAGCTTTGCTGATAATGCATGACTTCTATTTGTTTGTCTTGTTTGGCAGGTACTAATTTAACAACTCTCCAAGTTTTTCAGCACTTTATTTAAACTGTTCATTATATTTAAACAATGTCCTGTAAATGAATAATAATTGTTCCTTTCGACATAGTGTTAGCTCTTTCACAACAGGAGGGTCTTTACTACTTCAATCGGAATATAAACCACATATATTAAAAAATTTTTACGATATTTTTTTTGATTATCTGTGTAAAGATTACGTAATAAAAGTATAAAATCACCAGTCTTTAGAGTCTTGTAGGAATATTTCTGTTGAATACTAGTATAATCAACTAGATTAGCATTTTGAGAAATAGAATCTCTTAGGAATTGAAATTGTTCAAATAATTACTAGTCTGTGAACTGGTAAAACTACTTCACATCTTGAGTTTTGAAACACAGACTTCAAAACAAACTATTTTACTACTGTACAGACTAGTGTTATTAGTCCATGAGTTTTGCGATAACAGGTCCCAGGTGACATACGAATTTCGTTCTTGTACCGTCAGATTTAGATTTCGAAGCTCTACCGAATGATACAGCTTAAAATACAATCCTGGGTATAACTATTGTGCGCGCAAGAAAGAAAGAAATACGCGACAGTTCAGCGAGGCTTCGCGACGATTTAACTGGGCAACACCGCCTCACTAGCATTGGCTAGTGGACATAGACTGGCCTGAACTAGCTCCGCCTTATATGCCTTCTTATTCCGAAAGCGCTCTAGTCAGTGGAGTGTTTCTGATCTTTTGGTTGGTGCACGTGGCACACTTCCTAAATTCACATGTGATATTATTTTAAAAGCAATCGGACTCCGATTTTTTTAAATTCAAAAAATTTTGTTGAATTTTCTTAAGGATTCAATCCAAATATTACATTACCATTTATATTTTGGCCATTAATGATTCTATTGGATTTGCATTTCTCTGAATTATTTACTAAACAATTCCTGTCTTTCTAAATTATACTGTAGTGCTTTTATTCAGGATCTTTATGGTCACCCTCATTGAGGGCAGATTATTTTCTTTAAATATTTATATGTAGATTATGGCACAACATAACCTCACCAATGTATTCAATACGTGAAAATCTAGAGTTAGTTATACAGTGTAAAATCGAGTATTTTAAAAGATACCAGGTTTTGGAAATAAGCTACTCAAATGAAAATATTTCAATCGTTTTTATGACGGTAAAATACGGCGCAAATGGAAGTTTGGAAAAAATTGGGAGAAACTATAGTGCTCAGGTAGTTTCGTTGATTTAAGAAATGAAAATCGTTGAATTTATAAAGGATTTTTGTGTAGATGTTGTTGATCGTATATGCAAGGCATAAAAAAAGACTAAACTAACCAAACCTAACCTGTTGCAAATTCATATACGCAAAATGCAGGCTATAACCGGAGTACGAAGTGAACTACTTCAGCACTAGTTCACCTCAAAAAAATTAGTTAACACAATTTCGACTATAACCTAACATAAACCTATGACAACCTAAACTAACCCTAATTAACCCAAGTAAAACTAGCTAACCGAATCTACTCCGATAGTCACCAAGCATTAAAACATAATCTACCAACCAACATAACATTACGCTTCCGTCCAGAGCTACGTAAAACTTTAAAAAATCTAAAACGTGTAAAACTATACATCTCCCGCAACAGTCTACGCATATAAATGACGGGAATTCGGTATATAGAATAATTACACATGCTCAGGATTTCTAAAGACCATGGATTTTCCAGCAGAGTTAATAAAATTAAAAACTCACCTCAAATAATTACCAATGTCCACAACGCTATTTATTTTCCCTCCGACATTACATGAGAAAATAACTACAGTAGCAGTCGACTGTCATGATGTATTTTTTTCCCCCACGAATTTAAGGTTAGTACTTCCAAAAAAAAAGTCCAGATACAAAAATTGCAAAAAAAGAACAGAAACATGCAAGTAAATAAAATTCCCACAAAATGATACTTTTTCACACGTTTCAAATCACAGCAATATGAGTATAAGTAACAATGCGTCCTAAATGTTGTCCTTCCACTTCTTAAGCGCCAATATTTTCTCAAGTCTCGTCTCAGCCAACTAGATGCCTATGTTGCCCGATTCCAGAGACCGTCAAATTCTTGATTGTCTGTATTGATTTCGTTCCACCTCGTAAGAGTGCGTTTTGAAGCACACAGTTTAGGACCATATTATTATTCAAATCTAATCTTTCAGGTAAAGCTTCCTGTAAAGCTGATTTGAATAACTTCAAGGGAAAAATTGTTCCGGGGCCGGGTATCAATCCCGGGACCTCTGGTTGAACGTACCAGCGCTCTTCCAACTGAGCCAGCCGGGAATTGAATTCAAATCTGCTTTACAGGAAGCTTTACCTGAAAGATTAGATTTGCATAATATATACGTCACTGTGCTTTACAATTACTACATTATTTTTCTCGAACTAACAATCCTCTTGATATCCATATATCAAATACAGTGAAACCTCCCTAAACGGACACCTCCTTATAGCGGACACCTCTTCTTAACGGACGATTTTATTGGTCCGTAGGTCAATATATCAAAACTCCACATTAATTAACCTCTTTAAGACGGACACTCTCTATTACGGACACGGACAAAAAATGTACCAAAAATGACTATCAAAATCCTCTCTTAACGGACACTGCTTAAAAAAATATTGGAATAAATGTACATTGGAACTTAACGTATTATACGTAAACGTATTTTGAAGCAGCCTGTACCACAGTACTTTCACTCCAGGCTTCTCGGGAGGCTTGACTTCACCCCTCTCAATAGTCCGCAAACCTAACGGGACCAACTGCTATTATGTGTGAGGAATACAGTAACTTGACAGAGGGATCGTATTTTTGTAGTAAAGAGAGACAAAAATATTTGACTCTGTTTTCTTGTAAGGTTGGTGAAAACCGATCTTAATAGGAATAAACAAAGTGTGCCAAGGTCACACTGGTGGTTGAAAAGTCCCTTGCCTCGGTATGTATAGTCTGCAGCAACAAACGAATTGGCGAGCACGTGTTTGTGATGGCTCCGCGTAAATCTTTGACTTTAAAAGAAAAGGTAGAGATGATCGACTATCATAGGCGTGAAAAGTGCGGAGTAAGAAAACTATCGGAAGTGTTCAAGATAGGGAAAACACAGGCAGGAGAAATTGTGAAGAAACAAGACGAGCTTCTCAGGGATTGGCACCTTAATGGAAATGAGCAGCGCATCCGACAGTTTCAAAGCGGGAGTGGTGCCCTTATTAACAAGGCTGTCATAGAGTGGTTCAGCAGAATCAGAAGTCAAAATGTTCCTGTATCGGGACCAATGATTCAAGCCAAAGCGTTAGAATTCGCAGCTGAATTGGGTGATTCCGAATTCAAAGCTTCGAATGGCTGGCTTGAAAAATTTAGAAAGTGTCATGACATTAAATTCAGGTCTAATTGTGGAGAATCGTCTAGTGTTGATATGGAGACTGTTACGAACTGGGAGGAAAAGTTGCCTTCACTCATCAGTGGTTATTCTCCTGAGAATATTTTTAATGCTGATGAGACAGGGTTGTTCTTTCGTGCTTTACCTGATAAAACTTTGTGTTTCAAAGGGCAATCCTGTGCTGGAGGTAAAGTGGCTAAGGAACGACTAACCGTACTGTTTTGCGCAAGTATGAGTGGAGAACGTGAGAAACCCTCGTCATAGGCAAGTCGTTAAAACCACGTTTTAAGAACATGGATGTAACGACGTTCGGCGTGGATTGGAAAGCAAACAGAAAAGCATGGATGACGAGAGAGATAATGACGGAATGGCTGGAACAACTGGACAGGAAAATGATGCAGCAAAAAAGAAAAGTGTTTCTGTTTCTGGATAACGCCACTTCACATCCAGACATCAAATTGAACAATGTCAAGGTCATGTTTTTCCCACCCAATGTCACATCCCTCTCTCAACCATTAGACAAAGGAGTGATCCAAAACATTAAAGTGAAAACAGACATTGTTTCAAGACTTGATGAAGATGGAACGTCACTTCAAAGTCTTACGAAAGAACTGAATGTTTTCCAAGCAATTTGTTGGATAACAAATGCATGGAAACAAGTTTCAACAACAACAATTCAGAGTTGCTTTCGGAAAGCTGGTTTCCCTGCTGGTAATGGTGAAATGAATGTGGAGTCAGATATTTCTGACGAAATGAACACCACACAGAACCTCATAAATAGTGCAGGATACACCATCGGTGTGAATGATTATGTTTGTATCGATCTGGATTTCTAACCGAATGTTCTAATGAAGATGCAAAAATGATCCTTCAGTCCATTCAGGAAAATGAAAATGGTGACGATGACAAGCCACGTTTTTTTATATTCCTAATCTGTTCATTCCTTTTCTGTAACTCACCTTCCATTAATGTCAATCTTTTCTTGGGACTGAGCATATCATTGTGTTCGGCACTAACAGCATCAGGGACGTGTGAACAGTTCCCAATAAGTTACATTGTCTGGTTCTGAGAATCCAGTAGGCTAACTTGCTTCTTTTCACAATCCTCATAGATGTTTTTCTACCTAAAAATAATATTATAACACGAAAAAAAAAAAAAAGAAATTCTACAAAATATACTTTTAAATGATGAAGTTCAAGCCAATGGAAATTAGGTCTATGTGAATTTAACTTGTTTCAACACTGAACCTATCCGCAAGAGATGTTCTGTAAAATTAAAGAGGGATGAAACTCGCCTTCCTGGATCTTTCAGAAAAAGAATAACTCTGACCTCTTTTTCTTACAATATTTATAGTACCACAAACGTCTTCTTGTCCCATATTATTATTCAAATTATTGTATTTTAGCCATTTACAGTTATTACAACCGATAACGAACATTTCACAGTTTACAAAACTTTTCACAACAAAGCGAAATACGGCACAGTCAATGCCTTTTCAATCTAGACCAGGCCGTAATGTATGTTCGGGTTTTCTATTTCAGTGTATGGAGCTCAGTGAAATATTATAACTTTATTCCATATCATTGCTAAGCTTTATTTAGTGTAATGTGTCCATAAGTTCCGTTTACTTCTTGTTGCATAATATGTTGCAGAAATAATTACAAAACTGTGTTATTTTAATGTGAAGAGAATTTTACGTGTTAACATAATCTGTTCGCATCAACATTTTAAGTTTAGAATGGAAGCTATTTTGAGGTTCAATAAAAACGAATTTATATTGTGATTTTAATTTAGCACATCTACCTTCCTTAATTGTAGACAGAAAATTTACCATACCACTCCTATGAAATTAGTGTACGTACGATTGTATTACTTCGTCTCTTAGGTAGTAGATAAATACAATAATTCAATATTCAATTGTAGTATTAAAATACAGACAAATAGAATGTGACGGGTGTCATACATGACATTATGTTCAATTATAATGTATAATTGCAAATATAGGATAGATAATTTGTATAAACAAAAGCCGCCCTAAATAAGGGTTCGATAGATCGGCCTACTAATCAATTCATAAAGAATAATAGGTAAACAAAACAATTTTGTGACACTTGGAAAGAAAAATAACATTAAGATAAGAAAACAAAGGAAATCATTTACAATAAAAATTTTGTTGGGTACAAATGATTACTAATTATAGCTAAGGATGATTTTAACACGTGAGATCCTATGGCATCAATCGTTGCATCAGAAATTTTATGTTTTTGATTTAAAGTTTCACGTGGGATCGTGCCACGGGCACCGAACATGAGCCCAAAAATTGTCCAATGTGTGATGTGGTATTGTGCTCCAAGATGCTGACAACAAGGCTCATAGATGACTTGTTTTTCACGACACACCTCTTGTGGCTGTTGCTCATGCATCTCGAAACGGATTGTGGGATCAAGAATGACACCCTTATCCTTCTGCCGATCAATTATGATGATATCAGCACGTCTAGTAGAGCCATCAGAAGAGACGCAACCAACCTCCTCATAAACCTCATAGGAAGCATTCTGACGGATTGAAGCTGCGATGAGAGAACGAACCGTATTATGTCTGTTGATTCGGAGCAATTCTCCATGATGGCAGAAACCCAAGACGTGAGGAAGTTAAATATAGTAAACCTAACCTATAATATCCATATGACATAACATACATATGTAGTGGCAGGGCATTGGAGACCAGTAAAATAAGACAGAAAGGGGCAACTGGTACAGTAAACATAACCTATAATTTCAACATATCTAAATATTCGTGCGGTGCAACTGAAAATTATTGAATCGTGCATAAATGAATGTACAAGAATTTCGCAATATTTAATCGAAATAAAGGCAGGTATTATACAAACGAACAACGTAATTTTCACACCAAAATAAATATTACACCTTAACTCGCAAGGAATTATGTCTGAAGTGTCCCCTAATCATTGTTTTAAATTTTATTAATGCAATTACACCACATTTTAGAGAAATATATGTTACTCTTTACGCATTCCAATTAATTTATATGGTTGAAACGCCGTCCTTCGTGATCGGGTTAAGTGAGTAACATGGTCTGCCTTACGGTCTGTATTAGATCACGATGGCAGTGACACAGTCTATTGTTCCTAATATTCACAGCGCTCCAAGCGGCTAGCAACTATCGCAAGAAATGCAACTCGTTGGCAAAAATCATCGCAAGTTTCGTGACTGTATATAGTAGACTGTGATATTCTTCTCTTTCTAACTCGTTGGTCTCAAATATGCCCATAGACAAATAAATAGAGTATACCCATCAGCGCAGCCACCTTGGAATCCATCACAGAAATACGTATCGTCTGAACCGGGCTTTCATCACGGCCGACTTGATGCTCGCTTCGCTTCTCTTTACTACTATCAATCTAGCCCGGTTCAGACGGTGCGTGTTTCTGTGATGGATTCCAAGGTGGCTGCGCGGATGGGTTGCCTGCGTGGTCCCTCACGGAAGTAATCCGCTCTGGTGGCTCCGTGGATGGCTAGCTTGCTGGATTTCGAGGGTAGGTTCCTTGCTATTTTTCGTGATGGTTTGCAGGCTGGAAACCAAAGTTGATCATATAATATCACCACTGAAACCATGTCGCCATGTTCGTTGTTTTCCAACAAAACCTGTTTTTTTTCTATATTCTTTAGTTTCTAAGAAACAACAATTAAATATCGGACTTTAGCTGTTTTGCACTTATGGCTTAATTACTTTATTATGACATTTACTACTGTTAATGTAGGACTTTAGTTGTTTCCCACTCACGGTTTAGTTTCTTTCTGACCATGAGTGTTGGCAACAGATGAAGCATCAGATGATTTTCCTATTTCAAATGTGAAAAGAGCCAGTTCCGTGTGAACTACCATCACCGTAGGCAACACGGGAGCCAGCCAGTCAACACGCAGGCTACCCATCCGCGCAGCCACCTTGGAATCCATCACAGAAACACGCACCGTCTGAACCAGACTAGGCCGTATACAAAAAAGCGAAGGGCCGTGCTTTAATAAGGATATCCTGAACTAGCACCAACAGATAGCGCGCGTGTACTTTGAGGGATGCGCTTTGCTTGTGCATTTATTTTCTGATATATAAACAATGAGGATTTACGTACTCTTAGAAACAATTCAAAATGCCTAATTTTTCTTGTGTTCTTATATTATGTAAAAACCAGGAAAATCCTTTTGTTTTTATTCAGGTCCCAAAATATTCTGAATATATGCTTTAAACCTTAAAAAATTTCACTAATTAAATTGTGCCTCGAAAGTGCTAGCTATTAAACAAAAATAACTACTTCAAGTAAGGAATTGCTGGCTACAGTTTCATTTTGGAAGAGGGAAAAGAAAAATTAATAAAACCATTGCGGCCTCGACAGCAAGCTGTGTTAGCTTTAATTATATTCAGTACTTCTAGGAGTCTCCGAAGTTTACGCCTGCAGTAAACTCTCGATTAACTGGAATGTTTATTATCCAGGACGGCCCATAGTGAAATCCATTTCGTGAATAATGTTTTTAATGTGCTGTAGACTAATTATTAAAGCCATGTATTTACTTCTAATTTTCAAAATCATCCTACATAGTATTCAAAACTGCATGTCCTTAACCTACAAAACACAGGAATAATCGTGATACTACCAGCGAATAGGGATTATAAAGAATGGACACTGAGCGAATTTTCCTGTGTTTTGTTTCTCTGTGCGCCAGCGTTTAGTTCCACTTTCAAGCGCTAGAGCTTAGTGTAATCGAGCATACGCTAAGATAATAATTGAGTATGGAGTTGAGACACAGGATCCAAACATCGTCTACCTTATTGCATAATCCAGTAACGCTTTGCTTCAAATAAATTCAAGTTAACAGCTTTTCCTTATTTCTCAGTGACAAACTAGTTGTAATAATAATATTTTATATTTCAGATATAATAAATTATATTATGAAATAATATAATACATTATAAAATTACGTATCGAATTCGTTTAATATTTTATATAATATAACTAGCTGAAAACACCCGGCGTTGCCCGGGTTTTCCTTTCTGCTTCTATTTTTAATTAAACTGGTTATTAAATTTTCGGAAATCTCGGAAACCTAACTATACACAACCAAAACGAATTGTCTTTACTAAGCTTTCTTCGCCCATAAAGATGAATCTTTACTTAACGTCACTTACATGAATTAATGAACTCCTTAGCCAAATGCCTGCCAGGATTAACTCAATTTAAAACAGTTGTAAATCAAGCACCGAAAAGAAAACATGTCACCATGTGCCTGACGTTAAACTGTTGTTTTAAATTTATTTATTTAATTGTTTGTAATTATTTATTTGTTTTTATTTATTTATTTATTCTGCTGTAGTTAAGGCCATTAGGCCTTCTCTTCCACACCGCCAGAAATACAAATAAAGTAATAGAAAAATCAAACTATAAACAAAGTAAAACCCAACGAAAATATAATTCCTTCTCCTCTTTCTGATCGTTTCAGCATCGAATCAATATACAGTATACATATATAATTTAATTTATATTGGAAGATTTTTTTGCCTCTTGACCGCTGTACACCCACTTAGATCATAGCCAGTTTTTTTAATATAACTTGAAACTATATCTCATAAATTCAGAACATAATATATATTTTTTTAATTTTATACACAGAATACAGATACAATATAAACTCGCAATGTCATTTTTTAACATAAAGACTAATATTCTGAGAAACGTATAGGCCTACCGATATTTTAGAAATTAATAGATTTTTATTTCCACAACGCTTAACATACTAAATTTGCAACGTGAACGACAATATTTTGAGAATTAATACAATGTTATTTTCAGTGGGCTTATGTACATTCACATACTACATTAGCAACATGACAAAAGTATCATTAAATTGCTTATTGATATGTGTAAATTTTTTTCACTTCTTTGTATAAAATATAGTTGAGGATGTGAAAAACACGCAGGTTTAAGTTAATGTCTGCAACTTTGAGCGACTGTCCTTGAGCTTAATTTAGTATGGCCATTACAAATGCTAGTGGCATTGAAATTGCAGTTGCTTAAAATTGAATGAGTATCCTAGCAATACGTGGAATAAAAACATCTCCTTTTATTTTTTCACACCAATTCTTATTGATGCATAATTTTGGTGGGTCAATATTTCGCAATAGTACTATTGGTTATTCATCATTAAGTAAATTATGTGGTAGCAATCCTTGTAGTTTCAAATAATTCTAGAATTCAGTGCTCACTATCTACAAAACTGCATCGAGGAATTCATAATACGGTCCTGGACTGCGTAAAGATGGTTATTGCATGAATTATCTAGTTTTAGCCTTCATGATCTGTAACAACAATGTAATTTAATTTCGTGTTAATTTCCAAGGCCTCATGAAAGTCGATGTTGAATACAACAGACAATAATAAAAAACAATTGACTGTAGAAGATTTTGTATTTTAATATTATACATTAAGATTTGATCTATTTTTATTTTTCATAAATTTAATGAATTTAACTTCCATTTGCACAATTTTAATGTAGCCTATGTTCTTCTCCTGGTTATGAAGGTTAAATGTGCAAACTTTGGCACATATTGGTCAAAGCGTGTAGATTTGTATAGAGAACACACATACATACATACCCACATTCAATTTTATATATTAAGATATAGGTATATGGTTTTACTTCTCGTAATAGTTTTGTTTTTCCATTTTCAGCGCTATTAAATCATTACATATTTTAATTGTTGTTGGGATCAACGTCTCAACTCTCATTATAAAGGAACTCTAGAGTCTAGACATTACAGTTAATGACGGATTTATTATTTTATGGATCCAATTTACTTTATTTGAGTACATAATGTACCTAGATGTATTAATTATGTGTTATATTTCCGCTGTGTCGTCTGCTAGCTGGTGTGATGTCAGCGCCAACTCTAGGGAGAAAGCAGAATCTCACGCTTTAGCTGGCTTGAAGGTCATTGAAATCAGTCCGGCTACATCAAAGGTACCGACGCGAAGTGTCCATTCTTTATAATCCCTATTCGCTGATACTACTGCGATCATATTATATCATCTTACCAAACGTTGCATTTGATCTTTCTGCAACTAGACAAAAAAATACTAGGAAATGAATCTCGATAGTCTCTTCCCTATAAAAAACACATTGATGGCTGCATATGCTGTTTTTAGCGTACGGTACTTACAGTACTAATGATTAAAGAAGCAATATTCACCTTCGACAAAGTTCCTATTTTTTATTTTTTTTTATTCGTGCACCTCGTTCTCAAAGTTCTCGTTTAGGTTAACGCATATTCAATTTACTCTTATCTATATTCTGCATACTGCAGATTTCCCACCCATCTCTTAAGGGGAATCGCTCAATATTATACAAGTTTACGCTATTATTTATTGTAAATTAAATTATATTATGAGGTACGAAAATACTGAATTATATTAAATTATACAAGGTTATACAAAATAATTATAAATATAAATTTTACACGCACAGAAAACCAACAAGCGGGAGAACGTATTCAACTGTAGCATATGACATAATATAACCCTGTGCCGCATGGAACGCTCCTGCCACCTAACGGTAAAACTTCGCATAAGATATCCCTATCCGGCTTATGAACTCCTCTCATATAAATAGTCCTCTTGCTCTATACTGAGCTCCAGCTCTAGTGATCACAGTTCGAAGACTAAACTGCTTACCAGCTGAGACCAACGAGCACGTGCTCGTTGGATGAGACAGTCCAATGGCAAGTTCTTTACTCACTGCGTTCGCTGCGCTTATGCTACCTCTACCTAGTGACAAAACTAGGAACAACTACACCCGTGAACTGTGAGCAGTGAGCTATATACTGAACTCGCTGACTGTGAGCGCCCGATTCAATGTAGTCACCTCAATAGATTTCAGGCTGATCCTGGCAGATTTCAATTTCTTACAGCCAGAAAATGAACTATTGTCAGCCGACAGCCGAAAATATGGCAGGATTTTACATTGCTTAATTGACTCCATTTTTTTTAAGCAGTGAAGTGTCTACACTATTGAACTACTAAAACTACAAAAATAACAAAATTTTATCAAACATAACAATGGTTTAAAAAATAACAATGTTTCATTCACCTTCTGAGTGATGTAGAAATTATGTCAAAATTACTATACTTGTTTTCTTGAAAGATGGGACATGACAGGAGCGTTGCGATTGGAAAAACAACTGAATGTCACATAGCGTGGTAGGCATGTTGCTATGGTAACAACGGTTGAGTTGCTAAATTTACCGTTCCCTTTAATTGCTCCCTTGGCGACATTTATTGTTCACACAATGTTAGCATTGGTACGTTTCGTGTTTGATTCTCTGTCGATTTTTGTATTGTTTTCTTGCCTTCGCGTCAATTGTCAATGAATGTTTTAACGTCAGTCATCTTAACGTCAATTGCTAGCTTCCCCTCAACTGGCAATGTGGTAGTCCATATTGGCAACATAGCACTGTAGTTCCAAGCTCGGCCGCTTAACTGTCATGTCCCATCTTAAAAAAAAAACACAAAAAAAAAAACAAGTATAATTTTCCGTCTACCTATATAATATTTTACTCAGGAATACTGGATAAGATCAAATGAACAATCATGTTCGGTACCCAGACGGCAAATGTTCAGTTTGTCTGTAACATTAAATTGAATGAATGAATAAATAAATACTGACTTTCAAACCTTTAATCTGTGTTTAAAGCGATGAAATGCCTATATTTACAACTCAGTATTGCGTTTACACTTAACTTCTATGAAGTACAAACGGATAACCTCAACATTTCTCGCCTTCTCCTACCATGTGCGAAATATCAAAAGTATTTTTTTTTTATGTTTAATATTGGTCGACCAGCAAACTTGCTATACAGACCACTGTTAAATGATGGAATATCAAAAGTATTGAAACACCGCAGTGAGACGCTCTGATGGGCGGGGAAGAACAGACTGTTGAGTTCACTTCAAACAAGTTCGCAGTTCAATCACTGTTTCACTGTGATCACCGTAATCATAAATGAGAAATCACAGGTCGAACAGTGATCACAAAAGAGCAGTGTTTATCTCATCACTAAAGTTGACTGATCGTTACTACACAAACATCTTATTGGATAATTAATGGCATTATAAATTTGAAAGAAAACCCATTCCATTGTTGTCGAATAAATGTATAATAAAAGTTAAACGTTCAGAGAAAAATGTGCATAAAACCATCTCAGGTACTCTACTCAAGTAAAACAATTTTACAACTAGAATATGATATTTTGGTATCAATTTTCATTGTTGTCATTATGATAAAATAACTTTGCGCTGCTCTTTTGTGAGGACTGAGTGATGCCGCACACCACGTGCACGTGTTACCGTATACGACACGGCTGTCGGCAAGGACACAAGGCAAGCATTGTTTAAAGCTATGCTGGATTCAATAACATAGTCCGATTCTATGAAACTGCCGTGAATAATGATCTGACCAGTTCCATGCAGGCTGCAATTAATTGGGCTTCTTTTTTTGCGTGGTGTTTGCGGGCCTTTTAAAACCCCGGGCCTGCCTGCATTGCAGGCCGTAACATTACGCCGCTGATGAACGAGTGTGTCTTAATTTCTTAAGAACAAATAATGGACTTTTAGTGACGTGTAATATACAACGTTATATCTCATCCTACTAGTTATTGTAATTATTTTTCTTATATAATGTAATATTAGGTAGTCATAATGAAATTGTTTAAAGTCCTAACATGATGCGAAAATTCCTTTGCTGCTAAGTTACAATTGCGTATAAATGAAATGTTTGTTTCTAATCAACAAATTTCTTCACAGGACGAAATATTGGTAACTCAGGTAGTATCATTATTTCGCATTGTCAAGTAGGAATAATAAGCTATCTCTAACAGTTGCTACAGTTTGATAAATAGTACATAAGGACGCAAATAACCATAGTAGCTGACGCGCCCTTTTTAAACCTCACTAACTATAAAGTACACTATGTTATAGTCGGACCATCGGATCTGTGCCCCTGTAAGATATGCGAACTGAATCCTAATTCCTTCTCAGCCTCGGTAATTCATTTCTCTCCCTGCATTCCTATCTCTCTCCCTTTCTTTTCCCCACTACTCACGATTTTGAGCCTTCTTGCGGGACAGTTTATTTGCACTTGCAGTCCAGTGTTGTCAACTCAACATGAATATTGTAGCATGGAGTGGTGAAAGAAATATTATTAAGCAAGTATGTAATAGCATTTTGCGATTAAGAGAAACAAACAGGTTAATATCTGTTTCCTATAAATCAGGTAACGAAAAGAGCAACTGATATCACAGGTGAGGCTTATTTTATTTCAATTGATTATGTATTAAAATTACTTACTTAACTAATACTAATAATACAACATTTTATGTAATTTATATAGACAGGTCAGAGCTCCTAATAAAGAAAATCAGGAGAGAGGGAGTCTGTGCAGGAGATGAAAAGCTAGAATCACCAGAGAAGAACAGACCAAGGGAACTTTTAATTATTGTAGATGATATGAATCGATGTATTTTAAGAAGAAAGATATAAAAATTTTATACCGTTCAGAAAGAAGTTTCAACATTGAAGAAATTACTGAAGCTTGCGAGAGAAGCAATAATTTCCAAGGTTGGAGAGAAAAACTACGGAAAGTGATTCGAGACATGGGATTTAGGTTTAAAAAATGTAGAAATACAAGATGTATTTTGATTGAAAGAAATAATATTGTAGCATGGAGGACCAGTTATTTATGACACCGTTTGACGGAAGTTTGGCAACATCCCTATTCGGCAAGGTTCGTGGCCTGCTGTTTAACGTGGTGGGAGGAAAGCGGGTGGAATGGAGTGAGTACAGGCGTTAACTATTCCAAGAACGATGACAGCGCTGAAGGGGCACAGATCCCATGGTCCGACAATACTAGGGCTGCTGCCAGAAAGTCAAAAGAGGATAGTAATGTTAAAGGAAGCTTTTAATAGAAAAAGGGGTATCTTCTGGATACCTCTGGAAAAAGAACTAAGGAAGAGACCAGTAAAGTGCTTTGTGTGGAGTGTGGCATTGTATGGGGGCAGAAACATGGACATTACGACGAAGTGAAGAGAAACGACTAGAAGCATTTTAAATGTGGATATAGAGAAGAATGGAGCGTGTGAAATGGACAGACAAATAAGAAATGAAGCTGTGTTGGAAAGAGTGGGTGAAGAAAGAAAGATGCTGAAACTGATCAGGGAGAGAAAAGAAATTGGCTGGGTTACTGGCTGAGAAGAAGAAACTGCCTACTGAAGGATGCACTGGAAGGAATGGTGAACGGAAGAAGAGTTCGGAGCAGAAGAAGATATCAGATGATATACATACAGTGAAGATATCAGTAACGATATACGACATTAAAATACAGGGTCTTTCATTTAAGTGTGCTGAAATGCGAGTCTATCGAAAAATTAACTATTTCCGGCGACGCTGATAACCTTTTTGTCGTTAAATAAAATGATTTAACATTTCATCCTCATCGAAAAGAAAGAACCCTTCCCGGTGCCGTTTAGTCGATTTAGAAACAAATAACCCCTCCCCTCGCCGCCAGAGCTATTAAACGAAAGAATGGTTAGTGTTTTAAACCTTTATTAAAGCACATAAATTTAAAAAAGTTTCAATTGTTGACAAATTATGGTGTACAATTTTCAAAATGTCTTCCGTTCTGCTGAATAGACAAACGTACGCAACATATCAACTCTTCGTGGACTGTGGTGAGCATGTAAGACATAATCATTTGTATCGTGTGTTCAATTCGTTCAATTAATCAGGAATGGTGCGTAGCTTAGTCGAATAGACACGATCCTTCATGAATTTCCAGAAAAAGTCCAGGGGAGTCAAATCAGGTGATCGCGGAGGCCAACGGATTAGGCCTGTGCGACAGATCCACCTGTCTGGAAACATTTCGTCTACGGAATAAACGTTTAATTTGAGGGACACTGTTTCCAAGTTCAAACCAGGCAGCAATTTTTCTATTCTGCAATAACGTTAAGCGGCTGCGTGGCATTTTATCATTCCAGAATATCACAACACTGTCTATAGTCATGACGGTGTGCCATTGTCCTTGGCGTATTATCAAGTCGCGGCAAACTCTCACGCGGTTTTCTCTTTGATCATCTGTGAGCAAGCGAGGAAATTTTGCAGACACCCGTCTCATGTGCAAATCTTCAGTTAAAATTCGCTGGACAGTGCTCCATGACAGGTTCGTTTCCTCAGAAATTTCGTCAATGGTCTTTCGACGATCATCATCAATTGCACATTTGATTTTGGCAATGTTTTCGTAATTTTTTCCTGTCAAAGGACGCCCGGGGCGTGGCATGTCTTCAGTTGACATGTTGCCATATTTGAAATGGGAAAACCACTCGAAGACCTGTGATTTCCCCAAAGCATCATCATTAAAGGCTTGCCAAAGCATCCCAACGGTCTTGGCTGCAGTTTTCCCTAACAGAAAACAAAATTTCACACACACTCTTTGTTCCTTGTGGTCAGCCATGTCACTAATCGCCAAACAGTTGAAACAGGAACGCAAACAACACAGCACCACAAACAAACCACTTAACTCAGACTGACGCCAGCTCACTAACGGTCGTGGGAGACCCCAAACTAACACCACCTAACTGCACAACAAAGCATACGCACGCAACAGTTCGGTTCTGGTTACTTTTGGGTCCACCCTCGTATAGTTGGTCTGAGCTGCATCATTACTCAACTAGTAGAAGAAATCATCATCTTATTGAGTCTAAGGTCAGACTAACCAAATCCAAAAGGAGGTTTGAGTCCATTGCAGATTCTATGTTCAACAAATTGTCACTGAATGCACAGAATATAGATTGTGAAGTTTTTAAGCAAACTTTACATAGTTGGCTTCTTATTAATTCATTTTATATAAAGGAATATTTTGACAGTTAAGTAGGTGTAATTACATTTTAAGTGTTCATTTTTTAATATGTATTTTAATTATATTCATTCTATATACAGTAAAACCTCGATAAGACTTATTATGCTTTTTTTGTCCGGTCCCTGCACATTTCATATATAACATTTTTATAAACTATCCCGTTTGTTGTGCTCAAATCCCGCATAATATGCTATTTTTGTGGAATATTTTCGATATAATATTCAGCAATGAAACATTTTGGCTATTGAACTCAACTCATTAACCTGAAAAGTACTGGTATTTGACTTTTTACCTACGCATGTAAACCTTTATACTGTACAATAGCCCACCTTCTTGTTACACTCTCTTATTCGACTCTACCTCATGCTTAAAGCCTACATACAGTTACAATACCCCACCCTCTTACTAAACCTCTCTCTCAAACAACATTCCTCACTCAGACGTAATAAAATTCTGGAAATTTTTGCTGTTCAGTTTGTTGTCCTTTAGTGTACTGAAGTGTCTGTGATTGTGATTACAATGAGTGTTAAACGAAAAGTGCTTTCTGTGTCAGAAAAATTTGAAATCTTACGAAAGTACGATGAAAACAGTACTTTTAATCAGATTCATTAGGAATCCTATCATCGACATTAACAATAATAAAAAATCGTGACTCTATCACTGCAGCTGCGACGTCGGGAGGATGTAAGCACAGGAAAGTGATATGTGGTAAACATGAGGACTTGGAGAACACGCACATGGCAAACAACTATAAATGACTTTTTTCAAAGAATTAAGTACAGTACATATTTGTAAATGTCTTTGATGTACAGTACAGTAATTACATAATAGAGTAATACTGTATTACCTTTCTTGAATCATGTATTTCAATAAAGTAAAATATTAATAATACTATATATAAGTCAAAAATAAGTATACCCGCCTGATATGCGGTTCCGGTTAGTATGCAGTTTACACACGGTCTCGGTTAATACACGGTTTACACGCGGTCCCTTGAACAGTATCTTATCACGGTTTTACTGTGCATGTATTTTAAGATTTTTATACTATTATTTTAATGTACATGTGGGTTTTCCTTGTAAATAATTTTATATTTGTTATTATATGTTGTTACAATTATTACTATTTAACTATGTCCATAACAGCACCTTGTTGCTTTATGAAAATAAAACATCTTGAATCTTGAAATCGTCATGTTGGTGTTGTGTCAGGACACGTGGCACTGTCTGGGTAACACACATGTTCAGGTCATCAGTCAGAATTTTGTGGTTCGTACCATGGCTAATCCCTACTGTTGCTGTGAGATCATCTACCGATTGGGAGTGGTAGACATGTACGAACATTGCTACTTCTTCGATCTTGCATACAGTTCAGACCACTTTTGGCAGACCAGTAAACTCATCATCCTCGAAAACTGTCTCTACTCTGCACAAAACGTTGGTGCCACTTAAACATAGCACTGCAGTCCAAGGCTTCTTCCTTATGCTTGTTAATTTGAAATGTTTTGCTAGCGGATTTGCCTAATTTTTAGCAGAACTTGATGTTTTCCCATTGCTCAAACTGCGACATTCTCGAGTTCTGGCGCTTGCATTCAACTATCCTTCACAACAGAGACTGCAGTTCTACTTATCTGCTGTAGTTCATCAAAACTATGCAGCCAGTCCACGAGCTTATTGCCATATGAAGCACGTAGCTGGTCGGTTGGGGCAATCGCAAACAAAACATTTGAATCATAGTTATCAGTGAAATCAGGAGAGAACATCAGTTGTCGGTTTCAAAGTCACAATCACAATATTTAGGGACAATTTTTATTCAAAATTATCTTGGAAAAATCATATTGAAGCAGTAGTAAACAAATCAACAAAAAGACTTCCAATTTTAAAGAGATTAGCTGGAGCCAAGTGGGGTAGTAATCGGCAGACTTTGAACATCACGTACAAAACATTCATCAAGCCAATACTTCTCTACAATGCGGAGGTACTAATTACAGCAAATAATTTCAACCTGAATCGACTAGAAGTATGCCAAAATCACGCCCTGCGACTAATAACTGGTGCAGCAAAATCAACCCCAATCACGGCAATGCAAGCCCTAACCCAGAACCCTCCAATATATCTCACTCTAGAGGAGCAGGCACTAACACACCATGGAAAAATGCTATGGTTAACAACAACAAAATGGGAAAAAGACTGTTACAACCAACCAAGTTGAAAACACAAACAAGTTTCCTGTCCAAAGTCACGGAAATAAAAACAGAATTGAATCTCCCTAAATCTAAAGAAAACATTTTAAGCAGAGAAAACCCTCTAACCTTCGAACCAATTAACATTCAACTAGATTTAGAAGAACCAGTTACAAAATCTGAAACTTCCAAACCTATACTAAAAGTGCTGGTATTAGAAGCTGTGAACAATAGATACCCACCAGAAGAATGGTTACATATCTACACAGATGGGTCTACTATCGATAACAACTCAGAATCAGGAATTAAGTGTGCGTTATTCTCATTTTATCAACCGGCAGGACATCATACAACAAATTTTGATGCGGAAATAATGGCTATTCATATCTCACTCCAACACCTACTATACAGAATAGATAAATTTCAAAATGCTGTCATTCTCTTTGATTCTAAAGCAGCATTATATGCAATAAATTCATATAAAATGATGTGAATCCAAATTAAAGAATGTCACAAAATGATCCAACAACTTCAAAACTACAGAAAAGAATTCAATTGCAATGGATACCTGCACATTGCGGAATTGCTGGAAATGAAACTGCTGACTTCCTTGTCAAAAAGGATCCAATTTAATTTAGAATACAAATACAAGCCTACCTTTTACATCCATCAAAAGACTAATTAAAAATAAATATAAAATCAAGCAAAACCAAGCACTATGTACCAAAGCCAAAGATAAAAATGGAGCATTTTAATAAAAAACCAGAAATTATTCCAGAAATCCCACGTAAATCTGCAGTAGCAAAATTCAGACTGCTTACAGAACACGATTATTTGGCCAAACACTTGAATAAAATAGGAATTTACACAAATCCAAATTGCCCTCTATGCAACAAAGAAGAAGAAATGACTGAAGATCATCTCATAACCTGTGAAGTTCTACCTGATGGATCCACCACAGAGAAATATTGGAGAGCAAGAACGCTAATGGCTTCGTTGCCAAAGCCCGGCATTAGATAATAACAACAACAACAAGTCACAATCAGTCAGTGAGCTCTACTGTTACAGTATTAGGGTTCAGTGGTGACAGTCACAGTTAACATAAATGTCATCTGACCCGTACATAAATTTACAGCAATTTCAGCAATACGCAACATTTGTTTCTTGTATGACGATGCTACATGATGTCTAATGGATTGTAGTTCGTTAATTTAATTAAGTGATTTTGACGGGAAGATAATTGAATCTCTGTCTAATGTAGGCTAAGAGTGGAGTTTCTCGGTACTGGTTGGATCCTAGTGCGTTAAGGTCAAACTACATCACACACATGTGGCATGTTTTCAGTCAGTCTGAGTCATTCAACAGTTGTAACAAGGCTTTTTTATTTAGAGTGCAGTACTTCATTAAAAGTGTGTAATGTGGCTGATTTTGGATTTTCTATCGTGTGTTCATGTGATTCATATGTAGGTATAGAGTCTGCTTGTCAAGTTCGAAAACTATTTGCTGAAAGTTTTCCTAGTGTAAAGGTTCCAGCTCATGGAACAATCCATAAATTAGTATGTAAGTTTTGGGAGACTGGAAGTATTACAGATAAAAAGTGCAAAAAGTGAAGGGAGAAAGGTGGGATTTTGAAAAAAGAAATATTATGTAAAGATTAATAAATAATTTTTGGTCCTATAGAATCTATCTGTTATGGTAACAATGAGGACTGTTTTTGCAAAACTTGCTAACTGCAAAATTGAGATTTTGGTGCATTCGTTAACATAAGGTAGGCCTCTACACGATGTTAAAGGCATTTTAGTAAAATTGAATTATTTCTCTTCATTGTAGTGTGTCTAAGTGTGATCGCTGCACCCATAATCTACTTTTCTCCATTCAGTTTTTTGTCTCTCCTTTAAAATTTAGTTTTTTCAGTTAGCAAGTTTTGCAAAAACGATCTTGTTATTAGAGGATGTTGAACATGGAGTAAGGCCACAAAGGGAAAAACACTAGAGGAGAGGGGTTCGATCTGTTGCTGTGGATTGAACTTCGGCATAGCTCAGTGGTTAGAGCACTTGGACCAAGGACCCAGGTTCGATCCCCGACGCCAGAGGGAATTTTTCTCCTGTAATAAAAAAAAGAAATGTGAGATGATACTGGGTACTGCTTGAAAAATTCAACTAAAAATCCATTAGGTAGTTTGTTCAATAAACGAGAATTTCTCATTATACCAAATTAATGTATGTCATGTCATACTTACGAGAAAAATTAGACGATCCTGGAAAAAAATGTACATTTTATGAATGGGTTATGAAGAGAGCTTGGACTTATATGCAAAATGCTTACTGCATGCAAACTAATCTAACATATGCAAACGTGGTTTTCTTCGATTATCATAACAATAGTAATCACTTAACACATATCTGTTAGTGCATATGATTGCATATTTTAAGATTTATTCTCATTGCATGTATATTTTCCTATTTCAGTATTAAAATTACATATTCTGATTATATTTTCTTTTGTAATAAAAAAAATGGCATATTCAGTGACTCTCCAAAGCAAAGTATATCATTAAACTAGGCCTACTGCTAATTGTTAAGTGAATCTTTGGAAATATTGTGGCCAAATGGTATACAGTATGATCGGTTCTCCTCTCTGTCACTAACAATGCTCCCTATATTGTGAAAGCAGGAACTGGACTTGAATTGTTATACTCTAAAAGAATGTATTGGACTTAAATTGTTCATAGACTGCACAATGTGATAGATACTGTCAGACTGCTTTATCTGGATGTGGATCAACTCATTCCTAATGTTAAGAAAGTGTTTTTGAAAGCACTATCAAGGCTATTAAATTTCAAAACTGGCTTCTGCCACCACAAACAATACTGACTCACTGGGGAACATGGCTCCATGTTGCATCCTATTACATTCAATATTTTCAATCAATCAATCAAACTCCTGTATCTCCTCATGAGGAGCATAGGGCATTCACAAAGTGCCTCCATCGGACCCTATTTGTAGCCAACTTCTTCACTCAATCCATGTTTTCCCCTCCCTAGCAATTTCCTCCAAAACTGTTCCCTTCCATGTATTTTTTGGCCTTCCTCTTGTTCTACTGCCCTGAGAGTTCCAATCCAAAGCCATTCTTTCTACTGCTCCATCTTCTTTCCTGAGTGTGTGCCCTATCCAATTCCACTTTCGTCTTTTGATTTCTTTCCGATTTGTTATCTTGCTTAGTTCTGAGTTTGTGATTATATCTGGCCATCTAATTTTAAGATTCTTCGTAAACATCTATTAACAAATGTTTGCAGTTTATTTTGTATAATTTTACTTGTTTTCCATGTCTCACAGCCATATAATAAGATTGATTTCACGTTACTGTTAAAGATTTTAATTTTTGTAGATCTAGGTATAATATAAGATTTCCATATTGGGTACAACTGGACAAATGCACTATTTGCAATTTTTATTCGATTTTTTACATCCTCAAAGGCTGCACCAGAGAATAGGGATTATAAAGAATGGACACTTCGCGTCGGTACCTTTGATGTAGCTGGACTGATTTCAATGACCTTCAAGCCAGCTAAAGCGTGAGATTCTGCTTTCTCCTAGAGTTGGCGCTGACATCACACCAGCTAGCAGACGACACAGCGGAAATATAACACAGAATTAATACATCTAGGTACATTATGTACTCAAATAAAGTAAATTGGATCCATAAAATAATAAATCTGTCATTAACTGTAATGTCTAGACTCTAGAGTTCCTTTATAATGAGAGTTGAGACGTTGATTCCAACAATTAAAATATGTAATGATTTGATAGCGCTGAAAATGGAAAAACAAAACTCTTACGAGAAGTAAAACCATATACCTATATTATATTATATACAAATATTAAACGAATTCGATACGTAATTTTATAATGTATTATATTATTTTATAATATAATTTATTATATCTGAAATATAAAATATTATTATTACAACTAGTTTGTCACTGAGAAATAAAGAAAAGCTGTTAACTTGAATTTATTTGAAGCAAAGCGTGCTGGATTATGCAATAAGGTAGGCAATGTTTGGATCCTGTGTCTCAACTCCATATTCAATTATTATCTTAGCGTATGCTCGATTACACTAACCTCTAGCGCTTGAAAGTGGAACTAAACGCTGGCGCACAGAGAAACAAAACACAGGAAAATTCGCTCAGTGTCCATTCTTTATAATCCCTATTCGCTGGCTCCACCATCCTTATCAATTATACTACCCAAATATTTAAATTCTTGAACAGTATTAATGGTATTTTTATTATAACATTATCTGTCTTTTTACTATTTAATCTCATTTCTTTAGTTTTCTTTACGTTTATTTTCATATGAGCCCCTTTTATTACTTCTAATAAAGTATTAACTTTATTCTGCATATCACCAAAACTATGGGAGAGCAAACAGAGATCATTAGTGAAATCCAGATTTTCCAAGGTATCGTTTAATCCCCATCTTATACCTCTTTTAGCATTGCCAACAGACCTTTCCATATCATTCATAACAATCAGAAATATGATCAGAGAAAGAATACAACCCTGTTTCACTCCGCATACATTCAATATTTTGATGACATAAAAATGTTCTGGAGTTCCTCGACCCTGAAGAGGCACAGAACCTTATTAAGGAAACTGACATAAAAGATCAACTTCAGTACTACATCCAAAGCCGCTTCTCTATCCTATCTGAAACAATAACAATAATGGAAGCACAGTGTTCTCCACTGAAAGAGCCCCTGTCCTTAGTTCGAAATGTAATTGATGCTTTGAACCCTGAAAGGGACAGAATTGTATAAAAAAAATTTAATCAGTGCTTGCAAAAGATTCTGGATGTCATTCTGTTTGTAAAATTGCAAAATTCTTACTATAAAACAACAGAATTAGAAGAGGAGTTTACATAAGAAGAATATGGAGTTTTCCCCCATGCACTTTCTACTTCTTGTGATGTGGACAGGTCATTTTCAATGTACAAAAATCTGTTTTCTGATAGGGATAAGAGCTTCAACATGGAAAACATGAAGATGGCATTAATCGTTTCCAGCAATTTTCAACTTTAATGTGTGTAATAGAAATTGTTTAAAGAAGTAATACAGTCAAACTGTGTTTTATACAATGTTTTACACAATTAAAAAAAATTGTGCATGCATTCAAGTTTAAAAACTGCCATCTTTTTACTCCCTTAAAAAAATACGAGCTGATCTTTTCGAAATTCATATTGCATATTTTAAGATTTTTATAGAGGCATATTTGCATGCATATTTCAACCTTTAGAAATGCATATAAATCCGGGCTCTAGTTATAAATAACGTATATGATCGACAAACAGATCCATATCTCATTTTCTTCTCTGACAAGACTGATTCCATCTCCACGATATGTAAATTCACACAATTACAGCTACTGGTTCACTGAAAAATTAGACATTATTCACGAGGTTTTCCTACATAATAAGAAAGTTGGCAAATGGTATGCCACGAATGGGGAAGGAATTGTCAAATCATTGTTTTTATGAGTTGACCGAGATGGAATGAAATAATTTCGCATTCTTTTAACAGAATACTGGCACTGCTCAAACAGCAAAGGTTTCCCTATAAGAAATAATTCAGTGTTCCAGGACAGAGTCATTAGTGTTAATCTGTGGCTTCCTTGATCCACTATGATCTTTATCTTTCGGGTTCAATGAAAGAGAGGTTGTCAGATTGATGTCACAGTTTTGTATGGGGATTTTTTTGGTGAAAATACACCAAAAATAAAAAGATCCGTGTCTCAGCATTCTCTCCCATAAGCCTAAATTCTCCTGGGAAAAAAAAATATATATATATATATTTTAGAGCAAATGTTTTATTATTCGTATGTATTGAAAATGCAATTTAAAAACATTCAGAAACTTGGATTTTTTTTTTAGTTGACAGAGAATAAAAAATCAAGGGATACATATCTGGCATTTTCTTCAATATAATTCAGTTAAGCCGAAAATAAATTTTAGAAACTCTGTAACAGGGTTGTACATAGTCTCTTCTTGCGTGCATAGACTCTCATTGTAAGCTATACTCCCACGTAGCTACTATCACACTGCAAACCAATTCGTGGTCATGCTGTATCTGTTCCGAGACACAGCTACCACAATACCAGAAGTAGATCTAATGCTTTACATTGTTCTTTCCAGGATTCTAATCGAAGCATTTTAAGAAACAGTTCATGTAACAGAGAAGCATGCTATACTAATTAATGTAAGGACTCACCTACTCCTGGTCCTTTGTAATGGTACACTCACTACAGAACTGTGGATGATAAGTGTCGAAAAAGCAAGGAAAACAGATACACTTCCTGCACCAAGCACACATGAGGTTCATCATCCATATTCACACTTGATTCTCTTAATGTCATTCGGAAAACACATGTCTTTGACGTTCATGACGGCTACTAACTTGCGTACCACATATACAGCAGCATGTCTTTAAAAATTGGAGCTGACAGCTAATTATATAAAAATGTTATGTTTTATTTAACGATGCTCGCAACTGCAGAGGTTATATCAGCGTCGCCGGATGTGCCGGAATTTTGTCCCGCAGGAGTTCTTTTACATGCCAGTAAATCTACTGACATGAGCCTGTCACATTTAAGCACACTTAAATGCCATCGACCAGGCCCGGGATCGAACCCGCAACCTTGGGCATAGAAAGCCAGCGCTATACCAACTTGCCAACCAGGTCGACTGCTAATTATATATAAGGGAATGAATTTTTATTCCATTCTCCCAGGAAGAGATATTTCGACTCCTTTCTAATAGATATGTACATGTTTGGAGACATGATATAAACTGTTTAATCTAGCTGTAAAAATATACGTCACATGGCTGGCATAATGATGTACATTTAGGAGGGATAATTTTTAGAGTACATGTTGGCAGGATGTCATCATTAACAAATTTTCGTCGTACATTATAGCACTGTTTGTTTACCTACTCCATGAATTTAACATAAGAAGGAATTGAGGAACTATTTTTGTTTCACATATGGCTGGAGGACTGTATATAAAAATTTCTCAAAAGTACAGAAGTCAGTTTCCCTGAAATTAAACATGTAACAACCACATTTTTTAGTTCATCCTATAATTCATTAACTCTTACATTTACTCTAGACCCAAAAACACTTTGGATAAAAGTTTTCCCGAAGACGTTATTGCATATTGTGTAACTTTGTATAGGTGCCCAACTTACTTACTTACAAATGGCTTTTAAGGAACCCGAAGGTTCATTGCCGCCCTCACATAAGCCCGCCATCGGTCCCTATCCTGTGCAAGATTAATCCAGTCTCTTATCATCATATCCCACCTCCCTCAAATCCATTTTAATATTATCCTCCCATCTACGTCTCGGCCTCCCCAAAGGTCTTTTCCCTCCGGCCTCCCAACTAACACTCTATATGCATTTCTGGATTCGCCCATACGTGCATACAAGCCCTGCCCATCTCAAACGTCTGGATTTAATGTTCCTAATTATGTCAGGTGAAGAATACAATGCGTGCAGTTCTGCATTGTGTAACTTTCTCCATTCTCCTGTAACTTCATCCCACTTAGCCCCAAATATTTTCCTAAGCACCTTATTCTCAAACACCCTTAACCTATGTTCCTCTCTCAGAGTGAGAGTCCAAGTTTCACAACCATACAGAACAACCGGTAATATAACTGTTTTATAAATTCTAACTTTCAGATTTTTTGACAGCAGACTAGATGATAAAAGCTTCTCAACTGAATAATAACACGCATTTCCCATATTTATTCTACGTTTAATTTCCTCCCAAGTGTCATTTATATTTGTTACTGTTGCTCCAAGATATTTGAATTTTTCCACTCCTTCGAAGGATAAATTCCAATTTTTATATTTCCATTTCGTACAATATTCTGGTCACAAGACATAATCATATACTTGTCTTTTCGGGATTCACTTCCAAACCGATCGCTTTACTTGCTTCCAGTAAAATTCCCGTGTTTTCCCTAATCGTTTGTGGATTTTCTCCTAACATATTCACGTCATCCGCATAGACAAGAAGCTGATGTAACCCGTTCAGTTCCAAACCCTGCCTGTTATCCCGAACTTTCCTAATAGGTGCCCAACAGTAACTACAATTTGCTTTTCATCCAGTCTGGTCGGTATTAATGACGTAATCAGGATCGAATTATGGAAAGAGCGTGGATGCCTGCTTTTAGAAATAATCTACTGACTGCAGTATTTCCTCTGCTGAATAAGTTTCTCGAGTAGAGGCCAGATTCGTTACTTTTCTCTGGCCTATTTTATGTCGTTTCTTAAAAGCAACGACCCAACTGTGTGAAGTCAAATGAAGAATCCCGATATTGAAAGGCCACCGCTAAAACCCACTCCTGTAGTCTCTTGGTTGTCACTTGTTCATTTCTTGGACGAATATACGCATCCACACATTGTGGTAACAGCTCAGAAAGTGTTTTGTTTTCAGTATACATGCTGCCACTGACCACAGTAATCACTATTGCTGATATAATGTATGTCCCTGGCATATCAATTCAATTTGCAAAAGAGGAATACACATAAACATTTGTCTGCTCGAATGAGAAACAGGGTATTCCTCATGGTCTGTTCAGAGATAAGTAGATGGCAGTGATACTGAGTTCTAGATGACTTGGAAATCTAGACAGGAAACGGAGCCCCATAATTGCAAAGAATCATCCGAACACAAAAATAATACTATGACAAAATCGCTATTATCTATCACAACGATTTTTTCAGAGCAAAATGCTGTCACACCCCATCTCTAGTGCAGACGACAACTCCAACTTCCTGAACACTGTGATTACTGGTGATGAATTGTGAGTTTAAGGGTACAACCCGAAAACCAAGGTGCAGTCATCAGAGTGGAAACATTCATCATCTTTGAGGCCAAGGAAAGCATAGCAAGTGCACAGCAAAGTGAAAGTAATGTTTTTGTTAATATATTTCACGATGCTGTATCAACTATTAGGTTATTTAGCAACAATGGGATTGGTGATATCGAGATGGTATTTGACGAGATAGAGATAAGGCCGAGGATTCACATAATTACCTGAGATTTTCCCTATGGTTGAGGAAAACCTTGAAAAAATCCAACCAGAAAGTCATGTTGACCATTTTCTTTGCCTCTTGTGGGTAGTGCATCACGACTACACCAAATACTACTACTATGTCACCCTCATGATGTCGTGCAATGCAAATGACCACACCTGTGAGCAGCGAAAACTTGGCAGCTACACCACAATAATGCACATGGATCTCATTCAGGCTTTCTTGGACAAACACAACATTTCTCAGATTTGTCAGGCTTCCTATCCTCCCAGCATAGCTCCTTCTGAGTTTTGGCTGTTTCCCAAGCTAAAAAAGGAGCCCAATTTGAATCACAAGAAGACAGAATGTGAAATGCCATTCCCAATCAGACTTTCAGACCTCCAGGTAAGTAATTGTGTTTTTCTTCTTGGCCTAAGGTCGGATATATTTGAATAGACCTTGTAATTAAGATATTGAATTCTTACTTCGCAGATTCAACTTACAGATATGTTGTTGTTGTTGTTTTTTAATGCCAGGCGTTTGACAATAAAGTCATTTGACCTCTTGCACGCCAATATTTTTCAAAGATATTATCATGACCAGCCACTGAAGCACAGATTTTGAGGTGTTCTGAATCCATTTTTTGGTTTGAGTTGCACAATGGGCAGTTAGGGACTGATATATTCCAATTCTATGCAGGTGTTTGGCCAAACAATCATGGCCTGTTGCCAACCTTCATTTTTCACTTACAGATATGTATATATTGGTAATACATTAAAACTGGTAGTATTAAAAAAAACCCATTCTGTAAGAACGATAGCTGGAATCAAGCATGCAGAGACTAAGTAAGATAGCACACTGGGATATAAAAGCTTTTTTTTTTTTTTTTTTTTGTAAATGTATGGGAGAATAGTAACTCGCGACATTCTGCAATCAAAACCCAATACATTTCAAGTTGGAAAATGAACTATTCCAGGTTATTCTTTGAAACTATAACAGGAAAGAATTTCAAGGAAGAACAGAGTAAGTAACATAGGATCTTTAAAAAAAAAACCTATGATTATGGAAGGTCAATGAGGTGATAGAATCCCTTGAAACTTGGAAAATCAGGAAATGTACAAGACTTGGTAATATACCAACGGACTTTTAAAATATAGAGATAAAGAACTTAACAACATTCATTAAAATGTTTAAGGAGACAAAAGGTTGCAACAATTATCGAGGACTGAGCATAATGACCTCATTTGCTTAACATAATAGCTTATAAAAGGAAAATATCTGTTTAGGTTTTACTGGCTAAAAATCTTGAACTGATAAAGTTTATCTCTGATAAATAATGGCTAAGTACAGGGCTTCTATTATATGTACTTATTGCGGTGTGTTGCTTCTCTCCGGCTCGGCATGTCGCACTCGTACGTTAACCCCACAAATTAACGTGTATAAAATCATACCTTATAGAAGATGCTGAAAATGCCGTCCTCCCTTGGTTAAACAGGAGTTATATCGGAAAAAAACATTCTGATTGACATGATTAAGTTTGGCTAGTGTAATGTTTCTGATTTCACTTGTTATGTTTTCCTTTAGTTCATCAGCTGATGAAAAAATGGAGCCAAAGTATCATTTTTGTTGTTGTAGTTTTCTAATGCCAGGCATTTGACAATAAAGTCATTTGACCTCTTGCATTCCAATATTTTTCAAAGATATTGTCATGGTCAGCCACTGAAGCACAGATTTTGAGGTGTTCCAAATCCATTTCTTGGTTTGAGTTGCACAATGGGCAGTATCATTTTTGTACCTCTCTGCATTTACTGTCTTCTCGTAAAAAAATTGGACCATTATTCACCTTGCACTAACAGCACACCAAACTCCAACTTTCCTATCATGAAGGATTTCTCGTGTACGATGTGGATTTTAGGAACACCAATAACAAGGGTTTTGATTGTTTACACAACCAGTCAAGTGGAACCACACCTCGTCTGAAAAGAACACAAACTGTGGGTCGATTAAATTTTCAGTCACTGTTGAAAAAGCCATTCACATTAACGCACTCATACTACTGATCACCTTGGTATAAACAATGGACATGTGTACACTTGTAAGCCTTCAGTTTTAATAATTTTGTTGCTTTAAGTGCAGAAGACACTGAAACCTCCACTTGTGCTAATTTCGGGAGTGATCTTGTTGGCAACTGTTTAAGATGTGTGCCAATTTGATCTAATTTGTCCTCTGTTAGAACTGTACGTTTCTACGTGTTTTTTTTTTGTTTTGCACTGAACCAGTAGATTCAAATCTGTTCACAACATCATGAATTGCAGTTCTGGAAGAAGGTAATTGACTAGGGAATGTCTGAATACAGACGTGGACAAATTATTAGCAAAATTGAAGATTTTTATTATATATTTTACAAAATATGATTCTTCAATTTAGACTACAGTTGACATTTTTGTGTATTTCCAAATTATTAGCAAAATTGAAGATTTGTATTGTATTTTTTTTTCAAAAATTTAACTCCTCAATTTGGACTACATTTGATATTTTTGCATATTTACAAATTATTAGCAAAACTGAAGGTTTTATTGTATATTTTACAAAATTCGATTCTTCAATTTGGACCACAGTTGACATTTTGGATATTTCCAAATTATTAGCAAAACTGAATATTTTTTTATATTTTTACAAAATATGACTCTTCAATGCAGTTGACATTTTTGCTAATTTACAAATTATTAGCAAAATTGAAGATTTTATTATATATTTTTACAAAACTTGACTCTTTAATTTAAACTACAGTTGACATTTTTTTGCATATTTCTGTCTTCTGTAATGATGGAAATATGCAAAATTGTCAACTGTAGTCTAAATTGAAAAGTCAAATTTTGTAAACAGAATTATCATAAAAAATCGTCAATTTTGTTAATAATTTGTCCACGTCTGTAAATTCTGCACGAACATGACGAGCTGATTCGTATTTATAATAAACTTTACACGTAAAAATGTCTTGTTCTAGAGTCAGCTGTCTAACCATCTTCGTGAACGAATGTACACTGCCCCAAGAGAATGGCGTATTTATACTGGAGGACCTTGCCACTGCTGAAAAGCAAAATACTGTGCCAGCAGACAGTACATATAATAGAAGCCCTATAAAGAACAAAAAATAAAGAAGTCCATTTGGCATTCGTCAGTCTCAAAAAGGCACATGGCACAGCATCACAGAAAGTTTTTATCTGCTTTGCAGAAACTAAACATTCCCAAAGTATTAATCACAATTATACAAAATTTTTATAGTAACAATCAAGCTTCCCGGTCGGGGCAGGTTACCTGGTTGAGGTTTTTTTTTCGGGGTTTTCCCTCAACCCAATATGAGCAAATGCTGGGTAACTTTCAGTGATGGCCCCAGACTCGTTTCACCGCATTATCACCTTCATCACATTCAGATGCTAAATAACCTTAGATGTTGATAAAGCATCGTAAAATAACCTACTAAAAAAACAATCAAGCCCAAATTTAGGTGGCTCAACAAGATCCAGATAAATGTGCAGTATTAGTAAAAAGTATTATTGCAACATACTTTATAAGTCCTAAAAAGTAGGCAGTGCACATGATCAGATACACAATGAAACAAAACTAATTTTATTATCTCAACTAGTCCTTCTCTTGTGAACCAGGTCGCGTGTCCTCTGATCATGCGCACTGCCTCCTTTCTGGGATTTATAAAGCATCTGTGCGACAAACCTTTTTCTAAGACTGTACTGTATCGAAAGGTTTGATTTCCTACAATGTTAAAAATGTACTTGAATGTAGAATTATAATATTGGAATATAAATGCAACAGAATGGTAATTCCCTTTGGAAATAAGACAATCAATATTTTTCTTTTCGAGGATGACCAGGTTAATACTGCATCACGAAAAAAAAACAAGATACTTGTGGAAGAACTTCATAATTGTGGCTCAGTGTCAATATTTTGAAAACTGAATGGATGGTTTTAAATGGCAATGATGAAGATCTACAAATGAATAATATTAAAATGAAAAATTGTCAATCATATAAATACCTTACATAGCACAGAAAACTGTCACAGATATACATACAGGGTATCCCATTTATCTTGCTCACTCGAAATAAATTTTTTTAGGTCCAAATGAAAAATTGTTTGAAACAGAAGTTGTGCAAGTATAACGGGGAATTAATACTTTGGGTATATCTTTCTTATAAACTTGTTCATTAAGGAGATGAGAGTAATGACTTCATTTCTTTATGCTCGACCATGCCGAAATGTAGTAATTATACACCTGATAGCAGTCCTTTAATGCATGTCATTAAAGTACACCTACTCATTAAAGTACAGGTGTTCAGCCAATGACAACTCAGCTTACAGGTGTTCAGCCAATGACAAGTCAGCTTTGTGCCGTTATAAAACCGCAAGTATCGATTATTCTCGGATATGCAATCAAAAGAGAATTAGCGAAAAGTCAAAGAGGCTGGAAATCCAATACTGTCGCAGAAGGTTATGTTCTGTTACTATAATGATTAGTGTTAATTGTAAATAATATTCAAATAAATTCAATTTGTCATCTCGTTTTCAATGTCGAATTCAATAATCAAGGTTATATCAAGTTTAACGGGATTACATCAAGGTCAATGACATTATTGTTCCTCGGAAAAAATCAATACTTTCGCGTCTGCGCACATCTCACAATTCACGACCTAGAACAAGGTCACTTCCGATCTTGTCAGATACAAATAAAATGTATACATCTGAATAATTTCAAGTTAGAAATATGGTCGAGCATAAAAGTCGTATGAAACTTGCCTATAATGGTAATTAAGACGCTCGTATGAATATTATGATCATAAACATCCATACTTGCATCTTAATTACTATCATTATAAGCTCGTTGCATAATGTACTATTAAATTACACATGTACATTTTATTCAGATATCATTTAACCTCTTCAAAGCCTGTTCAAAAATGTATCACAATGTACCATTCTAATAAACAAAACATTGAGGAGTGTAAAAGAATATCGAACTCATAGTGTATGTACTTACTGTAAATCTGAAGTAAAATGACACTTTGTAGCACTGCAATCCTGTTATTGGGCCTTATTTTATAAATGATATCTAAATAGCAGACAATATGCCTGGTCTGTTGGAGACCATACCTTTGAAGAACAGAATGTTATGTGGCACCAGCATGATGGATGCCCAGCACATTAACGCCTTAAGGGGAGAATGATTTTAAGTACTGAAAAACTGGTGAAATTCAATATTTTTTTCTAAGCAGTGAAGAACTCTGTAACCTTGAAATTTTAAATGCTCAATATATATGCTATTCCTGCAAGTGCATATTATTTTCAGATTTGATAACACTATTATCATTACAGGTAATTAGCAATACATAATACAATACAATATTCGTTAAAACGGGGTTCTACTGCATAATGCCAATGCAACTACATGGTCTGACCTCCACTGATGCAGGAGATTGTCTACTGTGACGACTGAACACCAGTAACTGGTGAATCACTGGCAACACTGACAAAGAATAAGAGGTACAGTAAAATCCCTCATATCCGCCACTCAAATAACCGGCAATACCAAAACAACGGCATTTTTGGCTGCGAAAGAGAAGAGTCTGACGAAGATGTGAGTGGTTTTCGTAGATCACATATGCTGCATATAGTATTTACTCTTTCCATTGTTCACCAATGAAAACATAGACAAAAAAAACCCGTTATGTTCCTGGAGTAGAGGGTAGGATCAGTAAACTGTCACTTGGACCTTGCAAACAATGCACAGAGATGATATCTTTCAATATAACACTTGAACTCGTCCATTTCGAAGGAGTGTTAGATGAGTCTAAATACGAAAGTGTGAAATTCTCTGTTCCTACAGCGTGTAAAAATTTCATTCGAGTGATGGATGGCTATCATGGCTATTACCGCTAAGCGCTGCTGTTGCACAATGGATTCCACAAAACCCAAGCTCAAATCATCGAGCGCTCTTTCATAGTTGCGATGTTGGCTACACTCCTCTTCATGTCACATAACTTGCATGACCGCCATTTAAAATTGTCATAAATGAAAACTTTTAGTATATTTTACGCTATTATGTATTACTGTATTACAATAATTATGAACTGATGAATGTACATTACCGTATTCAGTACTAAAAATAAACATTGCACGTATTTCACAACTTTATTTTTAATTATCTATATTAAAATTACTAAATTTCAACATGGAAAAAAATGTTTGTGCAATACAGTGTCTCTTTACATAACCTATAAACGTATTTTCCAATTATCTGGCAAAATAGTTATCCACCACTGGCTTTGAAATCACAGTGGTCGGATACGAGGCAAAATTCTACTGTATATTGATTTTAATTTCTTAAAATTCGTGATTAGGGAGATGAATATTTTCAGTCATTCATGACTCATGACTTTCTATGCTGTCTTCCAGACTTTGGTTGAGCTTAGGTTTACATAAGAATGAATTTCTTATACATGGAACTTTGTTTTGTTGATTTTTATTGACAAGTGTTATAACTAATCCATAACAAAGATACATAGTCTGTCAGATTGCTGATAGTGGACTTAGACAAATTCACATTACAGGGTAATTTTTGTGACTAAGGCTGTACACTTTTAATATTTGGTTGGTTGTTAAGTTTGTACCCAGAAGAAGAAAATGACCCAAGAATATACGAACAATATTTTATGAATCTGGAGATAGATAATACCAACATCTATGCCTCTGTAGCATGTTCAAGAAAGGTACAGATGACATGGTTATGAATGCTGACGTATATTCATTTGTAAGCCCACTTGCTCGAAAGATGCAGTTAATGGAAGTAGAAAGCAATTTGGTGCATTGCTGTTAGCACATTACAAAGTAATGAATAACGGTTCATTGAGTGAAATCTTTTCATCATTCTTGTAAGATGAATACATTATAATGAAAGAATTACGAAAACTAAGATCTGAGTCTGATTTAAGTATATAAGAAAAGTAGTGCTAAAGTTGGGAGAAAGGGATGTTAAATATAATTTATGCTTGAGGAAAAAAGTTGTGACTATAAAAATATATATTATTCTGATTTCTTTGTGAAACATGAACTTCAAAATGTTCTATTCTAGATCAGAACTTAGAAGCTGTGTAATACTTTTCAAGAAAATGTGTGTGTGTGTGTATCTAATGCTCTGGATTTAACAATGAAGTCATCATCCTTCTTGCTTCCCAATATTTTGATAGAAGGTTCACAAATGTCCTAAGAGTTTCACAATAGCCAGGTGCTCCACCTCCATGTCCTCTTCTCTGGTGCACAGTAAGCATTTATTTCAAGAAAATGTAAGACTCTTAAAACTGGTTATCAATATGCTGATGTAAACAAGCTAAGATATGTTTATCAAGGATGAAAAGAATAAGCAGAAGATAGCATCAGGCACACTATCATGTATGGGTGAGGAGGAAAAAAAAACGTTACTTTTGTGAACAACAACAATAAGAATTTTGACAAGAAAGTGACAGTTATTTGCAACTAAAGTAAGAATGCAGAATGATCTTTGATTATCGCTCATATTAGTTGGATGCCAAATACTTTAATAATGTTGAAGATTGTTTAGCACTACTGTTAATGCCTACCTTAGTTTTCGTTCAACCTAAGAGGATATATTTCCAGGCAAAACCTGTCCTTAGTTTCCAGAAGGATTTCCATAAAGTTTCTATTTTAGATACCAGAGGGTATCAACAGGAGTTAGCTGACATATGATCTAAAGGTGTAATTCCTATGATGCAGCTGACGTAGTGCGTCTGACGCATTAGTAGGCGATTCTACTGAAACGTCAGACGTGTGCGGTCTTTTGGTAGTGAGAGGATACTTGCACAATGAGTGAAAGCGATTTATTGTTATATTTGAAGAACTAACATTCTAAATATCCCAGGGAAAAGTTCCAATTTTTCAAATTTCACTTTATTCAATCTAAGGAAGGAAATCCATAAGAGAATATAATACTAAATTGTCTTTGTCGTAGCTCAACTGTAAGAGATTCATTCATGCGCCAAAAGACGGTGTTATAGGTATCTCAACATGCATTTCACAATGTTTTTCATCAATATCTCAGAAAGTTGTTTCTTGCACTTAGCACATTTAGAATGTTAGGGCCTCATTTGCTACTGGAAGGAAATGAAGGGGAAGAAATTCTACTCCAAAAAATAAATGAGGGAAATGCTGAAGTATATCCCATATTTAGGACAAGGCGTGAGGAAGGTTTTTTACAACACTAATCAATCGGCACATGTTACAAGATCACACGATATTTCGGGAGTTTTTCAGGCTAAACATTGCTAGTTCAACTGTGTTTTCGATCTGATCAAAGACGATCTCAAGAAAGATTCTTCAAGTACATATCTGTACCCTATAACTCTTGACGAAAAGTTAGCCATAACACTGAAGTATGTAAAGTGAAAATGCTTTATAGTAGTATTTTTGTAATATATTTAATCAATTTTTTCTTGCAAAAACTGTAAGTAAAAATATTTTATTAGTATAAACTGTAGTGTTTTAATCAATTTTTATTTTTTAACACTGAAAAACAATCACAGTGATTCAAAATTTTCTTTGCAACGGTTTCAAATCCCGTGTAGTCATATTCAGTATCGGACGGTTGAATGATTGCAGATATTCAACGTTGAAGGTGATGATCATGTCATCCAACTATCACACAGAATAAACGTGATTGTTGATGCTGAGGGTTCCGGTGAAAAAAAAATGAAAGGATTTGTGTAGCGATTTTCCAAATCAAAAACAATCTGCAGTGATCTCATTTTCATCTCATGTATCAAATTTGATCTCAGTTTTTTGACGGACATCCTTTAATAAAATCAGTGTCATCATCGTCAAAGATTCTGATTCAAACTGTCAATTATATTTTTTTCTAAAATGCATCTATCCTCCAGCAAGCCTATAATTTTTTAACAGTCATCTTTGGCTTTTACTCCAGTAAATGAATTCACCGTTCTGTCCATATTCTGTGTTGAATATCATTTGTGATTTGAGAAGTTGATGGTACCAGCATCCTCTGTTGCAGTGTCTTCCATCATTAGTATTCAGTCGTCTTCTTTGATGCTTGTATTGGCACAGTGAATATTGGATAATATTCTTCTGATGAAATTAAAAATAACAATTTAATTGTTAATTAAGTTTACATACTACACTTCACAGTTTATCGTGGCTTAGACTTTATTAAACTAGATCCTAATGAATCACCACCATCTAAAAATCTTATACCACTTGCTAGGTGATGGTTTTAATGAATATTGGTGGGTTTTAGTTTGATTCATTTTCGAAATATTTCAATAGTCACGAAAGGGACAGTTACCCTGGCAAAATAATCGAAATTACTAGAACTCACTATTTTTCTTATTTCTCTCGACAAATTCTCCTATTTCTTTCCAAGCATTGTCTTTAACAATTTGGTCAAGAAAATGTAAGACTGAGCTGGTTATCAATATGCTGATGAAAGACAAGCTATGGAAATGTTTATCAAGGATGAACACCATTTCGACCAGTTTTTCATCTTCCAGAATGGTAAATAAATCTACTGCTTCAGACATTATACAGCAAGGCAAGTAGAGGATTTTTGACAAGAAAGTGATAGTTATACTGCTCTAAGGGGTAAGAATGCAGAATGATCTTTCAACTTGCACTCATATTAGTTCGATGCAAGCGGCTGATGCAGCATAGGAATCATTTCCCTAACATTCCATTGTAGCAGTGTACCAGCAGAAGGATTTCAGTTTCTATTTTAGATACCAGACTATTTTAATCCGTCAGCCGCATCATAGGAATTGCACATATGATCTAAGCCTGAAAATAGAGCTGAAAGTGAAGAATGAGAAGGTCACTTAGGATTTTGTTCATATTAATAAAATTAGTCAATGTAAGAAGATTCTTTTATATGCCAAAAATTCAATGTAACATAGGATCCCCTTGAGCTTACCAATTTTTTTGCTCTTGGAAAAAAAAAACCGAGTATGTGAAACAAAGTTTTAGATTATGGATATACTGACAATGATTTGGCGCTCAACAAGTACAACTGAAGTTATGTCTAACCTACAGTATATTTCTTATGTCTAACCTGTAGTATATTTCTTTTTACTTTTCTTTTCTGTCTCCTGTGAATACCATGGGTAGTCATAATCCACGAACTCACGACTTTCCTCTGTTGTCGATTGTTCAATGTCATCACCTGCAGAGGGGGTTACGTAATCATAAATGTTGATTTCCTCAACCACTTCAGTCCTCGGTGAAACATACTGACTTAAGCCACACACTGACAAATTAACTCTGTCTGTACAAGCATCTACAACTGAGGTTTCTTGTCGAGATATGGACGGAAGAGAAACCCTAGCATCATCTTCATGAATCTGTGAAGGTGAAACTTCAGACATGGGATTCGTTGGACTCATCACTGCTTCTTTCATAAGCGAATCCAAAGACACACTTAATTTACCAGAAGAGTCTGCAGAGGACAAAGTGGTAAATGATTTATCCCTATCTTTTTCCTCATTAATTTCATTTAATTTTGGAGTAGTTGTGTGACAGTCACTAACAATGGGACTACTGTTTGGGTTTTTAGGCACAGAATCAATTCCATCTACTAAAATATCTGGTTCTTTGTTTGTTTTCTCTAGTTGTGAAGAAACATTGCAATCATCTACCTCTTCTGAAACATGACTATTTTTCTCATTTTGTTTATCTTCGTCTAGAAAATGGTGTGTATATTGTGTGGAGACATTTCGTGTCTCTGGCACTGGAAAACAAACATCGCAACCAACGGTCTTTCGTCTTTCTGAATCACAAGTAACTTCATAATCTGTACACTGAGTGAAAGCATTTTTTGTTTGTCGGTCGAGTGAAGAAATATTGCGATCTGCAGATTGTGCAGAACCATTATCGTCATCTTTTCTTGTTAATGTAGCTAGAGAAGAAACATTAGGTTGTATGGAAGTGTCTTCTTCCATCTTCTCTGCTGCAGAAGTTTCTCTCACTGCCCGTTGTTTAAGTTTTTTCTTCTTCCCAACAAACTTGCGGTCTGCAGATTGTGTAGGACCATTATCGTCATCTTTTCTTGTTAATGTAGCTAGAGAAGAAACATTAGGTTGTATGGAAGTGTCTTCTTCCATCTTCTCTGCTGCAGAAGTTTCTCTCACTGCCCGTTGTTGAAGTTTTTTCTTCTTCCTAACAAACTTGCGGCCTGTAGATTGTGTAGCACCATTATCGTCATCTTTTCTTTTTAATATAGCTGAGGAAGAAACATTAAGTTGTATGGAAGTGTCTTCTTCTATCTTCTCTGCTGCAGAAGTTTCTCTCACTGCCTGTTGAAGTTTTTTCTTCTTCCCAACAAACTTTTTCGGATTTACTTCCTTCCTTTTGACTATTAAATGTGTTTTGTCTGTTCTTGCCTGTGATGGTGGTGCTGATGATAGCACATTAGTCATCATTTTCAGTCTCCTGAAATAAACAGTGATCATGAGTATACTCCCAGTAAATATCTGTACTTACAACAGAATTTCAAGTTCTCATAATTAGTTTGTTTTAAAAAATTGCGACAGTTATCGAAATAACAATACTGATACAATATAATTTGAAGCCATGTTATAACGACAATACTTAATACATCTCGATTACACATCTTTTAACACTTTTAATATATAATTCATTTCTTTCACGTGTTAAAGCTTGGTTACCTTGTTGACTAGTTTCAGTCTCTTGTAGGCTATCCTCAGAACTGGGTGGTCCTGGTTTTTGAGCCTTCTGATTACGCTTCCTGTGAGGATGTGTTTGTGTAGTGTAATGTGGAGTCAAAAGTGTGTGTGTTCTGAAATTAAGTTGTGTGTTGAGGATTTCATGGGGATGTGTTTTTGTGTGTCTGTATATTTCGTATTGTTCTAGTGTGTTTAGTTTCTGGTTTTTTGGTTGAATATGTAGAATTTCCATGTCTGTATTTATGTTGCTATAGGTGTGTTTAGCATTTGTGATGTGTTCTGCATATGTGGAATTGTTTTGTGATTTTGTTATGGCTGTGATGTGTTCTTTGTAAAGTGTTTCAAATGATCTGTCTGTCTGTCCTATGTAGAAGTTGTTGCAGGTGTTTCATTTGAGTTTGTGTACGTCTGTGTGGTTGTATTTGTTTGTTGGTGTTGTTTGTAATAAGAAAGGCAAAACTGAATTACAAAAAACATAGCAATACAACACAAACACAAAAAATGCATCACACTAACATACGAAAACAAAAACACACACAAAATTGCAACCTCATTCAAGAAATTAAATTACAACACAGCATACAGAACAAATAACACTCTACAAAAGCATCTCAACACACAAACAACATAAACAAACAAATACAACCAAACAGGCGTATACCAACTCAAATGAAACACATGCAACAATTTCTACATAGGACAGACAGGCAGATCATTTGAAACACGTTACAAAGAACACATCACAGCCATAACAAAATCACAAAACAATTCCACATACACAGAACACATCACAAATGCTAACCACACCTACAGCAACATAAATACAGATATAAAATTCTACATATTCAACCAAAAAAACCTGAGGATAGCCTACAACAGGCTGAAACTAGACAACAAGGTAACCAAGTTTTAACACGTGAAAGAAATTATATATTCCGAAGACAATTCTTTCTAAAAGTTCAATCCAGTTCCTTATAGAGAGAGGTACTTTCTCATATGTTACAACTTCGGTCAAAATTGTATGTTGTAAGAAATATTGTCCCTGATCAAATTCACACTGATTAAATTAAAATCGCCAGATTTCTTGTAGAAATGTTATATAATCTGTTGTGTTGTTGTTGGCTTAATGTAGAGAGATGTTTTTTCCGTTTTTAAACGTTTAGGGTTTTATACTTCAGAATTTATTTTCTTTAAAATTTTGAGTTCATCTAATCTTGAGACGAGACTTCTTGTTTCCCGTTTTGCAATGCTTTTACAATGTTAAAAAAATTAAGTTATTGTACATTGCGTTTGGAAAATGGTAACAGGTATCAATCAGGATGATACGAGGTAGGATAATATGACTCTCGCTCAATATGTAAATCCTCGTGTTTGCATTATTTCAATTAGGGAAGAATGGAAGGGAGATTACTTTAACCGGTTCCCACCTGGTACTCTAGTATGGTTCACAGATGTCTCCAGAACTAACAATAATACTGGAGGAGGCATCTATGGTGTAGGACCAATGGCTAGAATGTCTATTCCTCTCGGTCATTATATTACAGTTTTCCAAGCTGAAGTATTTGCTATATTAGTTTGTGTTAAATGTATCACGCAAAGACACGAACATCTATATATGTTCTGATAACCAGGCTGCTCTGGGTGCACACATCTATATATGTTCTGATAACCAGGCTGCTCTGGGTGCACTAAGGGTCGTATTCACAGACGAGATTTTGGGCCAAAGTTGACTTTGGAAAGTACAAAGTCACCAATTTCCTATTCACAGTCGACACTTTGACGAAAGTAAACTTCAATCATGACTTTATTTCGAAGTCGCCGAAAATCTAGACTTTGACTTTGACTTTTAAGAAATTATATATTATTCTTTCGAGGACATCGACACTTTGAGAAAAGAAAATGACTTTAAATATTTGGAAAAAACTTTGACTTTGAATTTGCCGAAAATATTGATAAGAGGAAACACTGATATTTGAATTTGCCGAGAATATTGATAACATGCAGTAGAGCTATAATATTAAAGCTGCTCATGTTCCTCAGCGTATTATTGTAGATTATAAATTCAAATCAAGCTACAGATTTGATAAACAGACAGTATTAGATATCCTCGTCATGTTTCAACATTCATTGATGAATAATAATCAAAGAGGATTATCTGTTCCACCAATAATACAACTTATTTCATCACGATCTTACGCTATAGGTAAGGATTGATAGCTTAATATTGATTTTGACTATTTAATTCTATGGAGGATAGGTTATAGGCTACAGTTGGATATGCAGTTAATTTATAATCCTTGGGTCGTCATAATAATGTTTTCTGCATATTGATTTTAAATAATTTTTAAGTAGTTTCTACTGACATGCAGGAAATAACTCTGCCAACTGTCAGCAGGATAATATGTCTCTTTCATAGTCTGTCATTGGTTGGATCTATAAAGTGAGAAGAGACAGCACATAACACCTGCACCGGCACCTTGTTCTCTGGAGATCAAGGATCCGTCGGTGTATAAATGAAGCCAGTTTTGTGGAGGGTACCTAATATTAATTGTCTCTAAAGACAATTGTTTCATTATTTCAGTGTTTACTTCTGATTTCAGTATTTCTTCTGTTAAATTTAGATTATATTCTATATTTAATAGAGTTAAAGGGTTTGGTTTAATTTGTAAGTTTTCTTTTAAATTCGGGATATTGATTTTCTGTTTTAATTCTTGAACCATGGATATGAAACTTTTTTGAGTTTTCAATCTACAGAGAGGACTGTATGAATGCCAATTGTTTCCTGGTAATCTGATAAGTTTGATCTAAAATGTTTGATCCTCTGTATCTCAAATTCAAGATTTTGTAGTAAAGTTCTTGTTCCAGAGACACCTCAATTTCTCTGATTCTATGTAACCTCGCAGTTGATACAGCATCATTAAATGAAGCGTCGGCTGGAACAACATTCTAAGTTACAAAATCTTCTTCATTCAGCATGTTACCTTGCTTTCCTTGGTTTGCAACTGTCCATCAATGCAATATGAAATTTGTCCAAAGGTTTGCTACCCTACCTTGCTAGTCTTTCAGGTGAAGCTCCCTCCTTGGTTTGCAACTGTCCATCAATGCAATATGTGAAATTTGTGACCAAAGGTTTGCTACCCTGGAACAACGAACAATTTTTCCCTTGAAATTATTCAAATCTGCTTTACAGGGAGCTTCACCTGAAAGACAATAATATATACTTTTTTCGTTAAGAAAACCACAATTCCAAGTCACTGTAAATTTTCAGCCCATGCAGTTGTGTGGAATGTGAGAAGTGTCTTAGTTAACATTGTTCCAGTCCCAGGATCGATACCTGGCCCCGAACAATTTTTCCTTGAAATTATTCCAAATAACCATTTTTTTAAAAATTTTCTAAATGTAACTTATGATGTTCCAGCCGATCAAATCATTAAAAATCAGAGTGTGATGTCGATCATCAAACTTTACCTACATGTATCAACATGATTATTTTATCTTCATTAAATCTTGGGAAATGACCATGTGACTTTCTTGGCAGCTCTACCATTAAGTCTGCTCCCACGTTCATATTGTATACCCTGGCCTTTCATAATAGACTGGTGCAGTGGCAGTACATCAATTAGAGCACAAGAGCAAGTGAACACCTTGTTTCCATTAATGCACGACTAGTTTTATTATTTAATACTGTATTGACGTAGTGGGAATGTCTAATATCAGACTCGAGCATTTTCAACTTCCCGCATCTTGCATAGACTTCTTATGTAAACTTGGCAACATCCGTTCACGTACAAGCAGTGCTCTTTTCAAGAAGGGTACAGGAATTTCACGCATGCACAGGAAAAAATTGTCTTTCACTGGCTGCTTAAGACTTGTCAAGAGCACAAAGCGTTAAGTGAACAATGAATCTATCCTACAGATGTCAGGTGCATCGATGTCTATCATTCACGTGCTATATCTCGAGGAGGAAATTTAATAGTCTGTATTTTAGGCTGTAGGTGTCAGCGTCTCACTGTCGGAATGTTTACTTTATGTGGATGTGTGTACAGTGCTGCTACAAGAGTGCAGTTTGTGAATTACTATACTTCAGTGTCAGCATAATAGCATAGTTTGGCTTTCATACATGTGCTGGCTGAATGTGGTGGTGGTATGAATTTAAGTGTCTGTATGGTAGTGTATAATATTTAAGAATAATATTTACTGGCATATATTTATAGTAATCAATCTATGCGAATGGGATTACAGTACTGGTACAGGCTATAGTGTATCAGTGTGTTGTGAATCAAAATATATTACTGAACACACGCTTTTGTAAATAATGGCATTGTGGTATGTATTCATTTTTAACAAACGTAAACAATGAACTCTGTTCAAGTAATTTTGAACAGTAAAGAACTGGGTAAACTGGCTTACCAGGAAAAATTGGAAAAAAGAAGACTGGGTTTCATTATTATTATTATTATTATTATTGTATGTTGTTTTGAATTTATATACGGTTTTTTCGATAGTGAAACATTGGAATCTTACATTTCATATTAGGCTAAACGTACGATTTCAAATTCTCTTCGATTTTGGAACACAAAATTATAAACACATAATATATATTATAATATTTTATCACAAGCCACCACTGCCTCAGTGCCTTCTAACTGAGAGCTTTGCTTAAGGGAGCAAACCCAGACAGGAAACCAGGCATGTCTGAAGACTTAAGATGACACCCTCATTACTGAATTTGCCAAACAATGGATTAGTACTCCACTCTAGGGACTTTTAAAACACTCGAATTCTTCACAATCGCCTTAAAAACCACGGAATGACTAGTCTTAATCTTTAAGATGGAACAGGTCAAGCAGTCTAACCCATAAAACTACTGATAATGATCAACATGATGACCTTACCTCAGCAATTCAACTGCTTTGGCATGATTTTTCTTCAAAATTTGCACAGAACTTGAGGAATGCGAGAGGCTGAAGGCAAAAAAAGGATGAAGTGTTCTGCTGCTAAAAGGGAGAATAACTGCGTTCACAATCACATTTGTCAACTTCACCACATCTCCTTTCTGAAAGAAAAGAAAATCACAATTATGAAATAGATTTCATACTAGCAGATTTCGATATAAGTTGTGATAACCTCAGTTGGGTGGTATAGAAGTAAATTTAATAATAATAATAATAATAATAATAATAATAATAATAATAATAATAATAATACAAAATGGAACTATAAAAATTGGAGATTTATCTTTCGAAGAGGTGGAAAATTCAAATATCTTGGAGCAACAGTAACAAATATAAATGACACTCGGGAGGAAATTAAACGCAGAATAAATATAGGAAAAATGAGTGTTATTATTCAGTTGAGAAGCTTTTGTCATCTAGTCTTCTGTCAAAAATCTGAAAGTTAGAATTTATAAAACAGTTATATTACCGGTTGTTCTGTATGGTTGTGAAATTTGGACTCTCACTTTGAGGAACAGAGATTAAGGGTGTTTGAGAATAAGGTTCTTAGGAAAATATCTGAGGCTAAGAGGGATGAAGTTACAGGAGAATGGAGAAAGTTACACAACGCAGAGCTGCACGCATTGTATTCTTCACCTGACATAATTAGGAACATAAAATCCAGACGTTTGAGATGGACAGGACATGTAGCACATATGGGCGAATCCAGAAATGCATATAGAGTGTTAGTTGGGAGGCCAGAGGGAAAAAGACCTTTGGGGAGGCAGGACGTAGGTGGGAAGATAATATTAAAATGGATTTTAGGGAGGTGGGATATGATGGAAGATAATAATTAAAATGGTATTTGCCATGAAGGCACTTGGGGGCATGGAGGTAGAGATGCTTTCCATGATGGCACTAGAATGAGGTGGTGTGGTACCACGCTCTGAGCTTTTACCCCGGAAAGACCGGTACTAATAATAATAATAATAATAATAATAATAATAATAATGTGATAATGATAATGATGATATAATAATAATAATAATAATGATAATGGTGGTGATAATAATAATGGTGGTGATGATAATAATAATAATAATAATAATAAATAATAATAACCATAACAATCATAATAATAATAAATAATCCAGGTCACCAGAAATAGAACACAAATGGTTTTTGTCTAGTCAACTGTCCGAAGACATGTTTGAACTTCATAAGTTGCACCAATAAGGCATCACTCATGAGACAACTAAGCCCGGAGGTAATGGGGTAGGGTGGCCAGTTTCTTTCCCCCTCCATAGCATACATCACTGACTAGTAACATATTACGCTATTCAAACTTTGGATGTATACAAACAATACAAATGGCTTTACATACAATAAATGAAATGGACCATAAAATGGAACGTCAGTATTTCCTTCAGAAAAACGGAATATACGGTTTTTACACGAAAATATTATTTGAAAAATTACCAGCTAATCTTAATCGCATTAAACAGTGGGCAATTAACATTCAATAGGAATCCTAAATTACTGGACATTATGTTTGTCTGCAATCTGTTATGGAAAGAACATACATACATGATCTTCACGTGATGGTGGATAGTAGCTAACCACATTAACAATGCTCTTGACTCTTCTGTGTTATTGGAAAGTGTTTTTACTGTTTTTACTGTGCGTAAACCTGTAAACATTTAACTGGTAACTATATATATAAAACAGTACATCCTAAATACATCAATGCATCCTAAATGACTAAAAAGCTGAAGAAATGAAATGCTCCATAATCGAGGCTTTACAGGACGTAAGCGTGTTGGAATGTTTTGTCAACCTAATTCAAGGAGGTATTGTGCTGGAGCTCAAAAAAACTGTTGAAGACAACTCCGCAGTTATCCAGAGTCTGAAGTCATCTCTGGAGGAGAGGAACAAGAAGATTGAAGAACTGGAGTTAAAGATTGACGATCTGGAGTAATACCAATGGCGACAGGTCTCCGTATCTTCAGAGTGAAAGAAGAAGCATCTGAAGACACGAACAAAATAGCAGCAGATGTGGCTACGAAAATTGGTGTAGTGTTGAATATGAACAATATTGACCGTAGCCATGGAGTATGGAGCAAAAATGACAAGCATCCGCGACCAATTATAGTGAAATTCTGCAGCTACAGGAAATGTATAAAAACAAGAAACTGCTAAAAATTCTGGAGTTGTGTTGAGAGAAGATTTGACACATGTGGAACATCAACTGTTGAAGGATTGCATCACACAGCATGGACTGAACAACATATGGACACAGGATGGCGCAGTAATTGTGAAGACAGACAATATGAAGAGGCGAGTCACCCGGAAGAATGAACTGCAGTGAATCAGTGCATGGTTCTTTGTATGCTACATAAATGTGTTATGTTTTATTTAAATGCAACTGCAGAGGTTATATCAGCGTCGCTGGATGTGAATTTTGTCAGTTCTTTTACATGCCAGTAAATCTACTGACATGAGTTCTAAATGCCATCGTTTGGGCATTACATAAATATTTCATTCATTGTTTCTCTTGTTATTGAATTAGATTTACATTTTTGTTCTATTTTTTTTAGCACAAAATTCTGTAAAGGTTTATTTTAGCTTATTAGAGTTTAGTCCTTAGTAGTTTTAGTTATTTCCAGGGGTGGCTTTCGAAGGGGGCTGCAGAGCTGCAGCACCCTCAGACACATGTGGCTCTTGTCTCGTTTTATGTTGTGAAATACATTTATTATACAGTCTCTATTTAGCAGCTCGAATTTTTTAAAAAATTTCGCTCTCATTGACATACACTTCCTCCCCTGGTGCTGCCAGAGTGAACCGAGAGACAAGGACGGATTGGTGAAGCCACTTCCTCTCCTGGAGCTGCCAGTCTCGTCTCGGATGCTTTGCGCATTAGTTTTACCCCTCCCCCTGCTGCCCCGTGCCGTGAATCCAGAGTTTCCAGGCGCTGCAAAATTTGCAGCAGTTTGTCAGTAGCGCGCAGTTTTAAATACATTTTCTTTAATGTTGTGAGTATAACAAGTGCAACCATGTTTAATTCTGTACAATATTTACAGTCTATTCAGTTCAGTACCTTAACAATTCAGGAGAAATGTGAAATTAAGTGCCCATCTGTTGAATCTCATAATGGAAAGAGCCGCTAAACAAAACAGCCTACAAAGCTGGCATATTTTTTTCTAATTTATCCAGTATCCCTGCTTTCTTCTCTCGATCTCCACACAGCCTGTATTAGATTAATGTGTTTCAAAGACAATTCCATCAGCTGTTCATGAGAAGAAGGAGCCATTGCTACAATGTTTTCAAAATATAATGGAATCTGAAACATGTAACAATATCACAATAAATTAGTCAAGTGTCCTGGTGTGTACTTTTGAAGATCCTGAATTCAATTTCTGGCTCAGTTTTTTTCATTTATTGCTGTATTATGTAGATATATTATACAACCAACATCGCCAGTTAGATATTTCTAAGGTTTAAATCTGCATACAAAAAAAATTAAATATTGGTTTATTTCACGACACTCGCAACTGCAGGGGTTATATCGGCGTCGCCGGTGTGCCAGAATTTTTGCAACTTACAAGACAAGGCGCATGGAACTAATCTTTAAATACAGTCAGTTGTATGGTTTATTTTTGTATGCAGCCTCCCTGAATTCAATACCCACGAGCCGCCACTGGTTATTTAATTTTAGTTTTCGTACAGAATTTGTTCTTGGCTTAGATAAGATTTTAAGTTGGCAACAATTAGGCCTACTATTAGAAATAGAAATGGTCCGCCAGTTTCTGACATTGTGGAATGCAACGACCCCTGTTCACTCTCAAACATTAGTGCATGCCCTTCAGTCAGTAACTTTCAGGTACAAACCAGTCTTCTAAAATCCGCTCTCTCTTCACCCTCGCGCACTACAGCTGGCCCACATTAACACTCAAAGCCTATTAGCCCACTTCAACGAGTTCTATAACATATTTTCTCCACTTAATCTTCATGCCTTATTGTTAACCGACACTTGGTTAAATCCTTTGTTCAGCTCTAGTCAACACAGACGACTACACGTTATTGCATAATGATCGCACTAATACAAGTGGTGGAGGTGTCGGAGCATACATTAGGTCAGATCTACAACCCAAAATTATACATTCTACTCCTAGTGAGTATTCTGCAGCCCCAGAAATTCTTTTTATTGAAATAACTGCATATTTTCGAAAATGTCTCCTTTGCGTAATATATCAACCCCCAAACATGAATAGAATAACAGATATTGAAGAACTCTTATTAAAACATCTGCTTCATTTTGAACACGCAATTATCATGGGCGACCTAAGTACAAATCTGCTTGCCACCCAATCGAACTGCACGACACAACACGACACAACTGTTGACAATGTTCCAAGCATACAACTTGACAGTCCTTCCCCTCAATCCTACTCACCACATTCCGCATTCTGATACTTTACTGGACATAATGGCTATCATAAACTGGGACAAAGTACTGAAGCACGGACAAATACCTGCACCAGGAGTCTTCGTGTATGATATTATCTACCTTGCCTCTTCCCTCAAATGCCCTCCAATCATTTGTAAAACAGTGACAAATAGAGATCTAAGCCGCATTGACCAGACAGCCTTAATATCAGATGCAATCATGATTCCCTGGCACACAATTTGGACTACTCCCACTCTAGATGACAAGGTTTCGATTTTTAATGATTACATTACTCAACTTTGCGATAAATACGCACCACTGAAATCAAAACGAGTGAAAAGACCAGCAGCCCCATGGTTAACTACCTCAATACGCACTATGATGACTGAACGTGATGCAGCTTACCGCAAATACAGAAGGACCAGATCTGAAGACAATCCGAGTACAAACAATTACGTAACAAAATTACCCAAGAAATAAGAAATTCGCAACTTCGACACATGCATGACATTGGACCATCTTCAAACCCATCAGCACTATGGCGAGACTTGAAAACAATGGGCATAGGGAGACAGAAGGACCAAGCAAACGACTTTTCTATTTCACTGGACGCTCTTAATGATCATTTTATCATGATACACTCACAACCAATTGAACCAAGGAGAAAGAACAGACAAGGCATTAACTAAGCAAGATTTAGGACTTTATAAAAAACCAATCAAGGATTTTTTTAGGAGTTTATATAAATTAACAATTAATAATTTTAATTTAAATAAATATTCAATTTTAGGTGGAATTTATGTAGGCCTACAAAAAACTGGTGCTGACAATGAACTGAAGATTCAGATTCTATCAGTGAAAGAGACTGATTGGTTGCTGATTGGCAGTGCTGGTTTTTTTATTAGTGATAAACGCCAAATGTAATGGAGATATGCAGGATATGCACGATTGATCACAAATCTGACTGATTTATGGCTTTAATTTTGTAGTGAATTTTCGCGAAAACTGGCTGTTTCTGCGAAAATCTTCATTTTTACGATGGCATTTTTGTTAAAATTTATTTTTTAAGAAATATATTCGTTTTGAAGATGTTGGCTGCAAAGAAACGAGAAATCATTTGGAAAAGTATATTAATATGAAATTCTATTATTCTTTTTTATGAACTGCAGGACCATCGATCATTGGGTTTTCCTGATCCTTTGAAACATTCCGTTTATTTAGAAATACATTCGTTTTTGAGTTATTATTAGCTGCAAGAGTAATGGAAAGCATGATCGCATGAACTTCTACCATTATTCTCTTGGGTGTTTCCTTTGCCTTCACGACCACTGTCACCATTGGTTTTCCAGTTTTCTAATCCACAGGTATGGTGACCTTAGGGCGACGGTCCTGCCTGGCAACGTTAACACAATTCAGATGAAGTGGGATAAAGCAAATATAAACGTCAGATTAAATACAATTTCCAAGAAAACATTGAAGGGGGTGTATTTCTACATTTTTGAAAAGTTGAGAACTACTTCATGTAGGCCTACTTGATAGGAAATATCAGTTTGTTCCCGTCTTTCTGACTGAATGGGGAGAAATCGTGAAGTTAGTGTCACCTCTCAGGCTAACGAATTCAAGAAACATGGTTTCATGGCAAGTGGAAATCACATAACTTAATGCCTACTAATATATTGTGATGATGTTTATTTTTTTTTTTTTTTTTTTTTTTTTGGTCACCCTGTTTTTCCTTTCTATTTTCTTTTTTATTGATTTTTCTTCCCTGTTGATTCTTTGTGGTTTTCTTTTTATTCTACTTAGTTCCTATTTCTTTCTTATAGATAGAGGGATTTTGGTTCTTATGTTCACTGCTAGGTTTCGTTTTAGTATTCTGGATTATGTATATTTAGAGACCCTGGTGGAGACTTTGGTTTTTCATTGGTTCATTAAAAGTAACGTCTTTTGGTGTTTTCCTGTTTGGTTCCATCCCGTTGGAGTGGACTCTTGCTCTGATGGCGGTATATTGAACAACATCGCAGCAAATTAGTTGCTTGCCATATACGTGAGATAGTTAACATGTCAGAACCATGGAATACTTGCCCTGTGAGTTGGGCACTTAGCATCGCCGCAGTGATGGAGTCTGGTCCTGGAATTTGGGTATTTAACATCGTGGTTGTAATGGGAGTCCCACCCAGGAAGTTGGCCAGTTTATATAGGCAGAGTGATGTGCACCCCACTATGGCAGTTGACATCGGAGTGATGCTGATTTTTGCTCTGGTTGTGGGACAGCTGATATTGGGCAGGAAATTCAGCATCAGCATTGCATTATGGAGTGCATTGCGTTGCTGGAACTATGTGGAGTCCTTCACACCATCCGTTAGTTCTTCTGGTTGCGAACGGTTAGTACTGCCTCGTGAGTTGGCATTAAGTTATGTGATTTCCGAGTTAGCCATTTTGGTGTATGTGCAGTGACTCGTGTGCCTGGGATTTTGGTTCCAGTATGCGGAAGTGTTCCGTCTGCCCGGTCAGGGGTGGAATGTATTTTCTGGTGGACGATAGGAAGTACAGATATTTGAATATAGTGATATAAGTGTCCTCGGGGATGTCTATTTGCATATGCTTAGGTGGTATGGCGTTATTTGACGAGATCTGGATTTCACTTACAGTTTGGAATATGTATTTTAAACTGAGTATTGTGTTAATATATTAATTCAATGTACCAAAGTACATATGATATTTCTATGCAGATATTCTGCGTCATCATACGATGAAAGAGTAATGGAACGGAGAAAATTCTTCCGGTGCCGGGATTTGAACCCGAGTTTTCAGCTCTACATGCTGATGCTTTATCCACTAGCCACACCGGATACAACCCCGACATCGTTGCACTGTTTTTCGGTGACTAGTTGGCGGGATCCGACCTCAGCACATGTGTGGACTTCGAAGTCCTATGTTCATAGACATCTATGACGTAGTGCAGAGAGCGGCCACTAGAGGGAACCCAAGAGTTGGAACTCAATCAGAGACAATTCTGTCTAATGACATTATTGTGATGGTTGTCTCTTAACGGTGTGGCTTAGTGGATAAAGCATCAGCAAGAGCTGAAAACCCGGGTTCAAATCCTTTATGCCGGATCATAGAATTTTTCAGAATTCCAGTATCTTTTTCATCGTATGAGTATTGTTTGCTCGGCATTGTTATATTGTGGTTATTATGAGTGAGTTACAGCAGAGGTATTGGGGTGATAAGTAATTTTACGGGTGGTAAGGTACATGGTGTGTCGTTTTAGGAGGTATATTGTATATGGTTCACGCAAGTGTTTTCGAAAGTCTTTACATATAATTGTAATTGGAGTGTGTGGTCATGTAAGGGTGGGCTATGCAATATAGGTATGGATATGGTTATGTAAGATTGTACTACGCAAGGTTATCTAAGAGTGTGTTATGCAATATAGGTATTATCACCATTAATTCGAGAAAAATTCGTTCCGGCACCTGGAATCGAACCTGGACCTCTCAGCTCTGCGCGCTGAGTGCTCTTTCCAACTGAGTTATGCAGAAACACGATCCACGGTGCCGGTCGAACTCCTCTCATTGTAATGTTTACAGCCTACTACCTACATTTTAGACATATGTAAGTCATATATGCAGGAGGGCATATTTAAATGACTTTATGACCATATTCAACAACAGTTTGTGAAAACTGTTAAAATTTAATACATCACATATTCATTATATGAGGTCTCGCCACCCTCACTGAATATTATCACGACTACTATGAAGTAGTCAATGTGTATTATCACCATTAATTCGAGAAAAATTCGTTCCGGCACCGGGAATTGAACCCGGACTGGCACCGTGGATCGTGTCCTGGCGTAGCTCAGTTGGAAAGAGTACTCAGCGCGCAGAGGTGAGTTGTCCCGGGTTCGATTTTCCTGGTGCCGGAACGAATTTTTCTCGATTTAATGGTGATAATACACATTGACTACTTCATAGTCATCGTGATAATATTCAATGAGGGAGTCGAGACCTCATATAATGAATATGTGATGCAATATAGGTATATTGTGTATGGTTACATAAGAGTGTACTGTGTTATATGGGCATATTGGTTAGGTTCATGTTGGCTGACGTATTTATATACATTTTGGTAATTGGCGTGTCCTGTGCAATATACTACGGGTAATATTTCTTTATATTATTCAATTGTATATACATATATTTCTTATTTTAACTAAAATGCTCTCTCAATTATTATCACTCAATAAAAGAATTGTATTCCAATGGATACCATCCCATTGTGGAATCCTGGGAAACGAGATTGCAGATGCTTTAGCACTGCTACTTACAGACCTATTACTAAATCTACTTATTACTCTGTGAAAAGATTTATTAAATCTACATACTTAGACTTCACTCTTGTCAACAAACAAAATTTGATAACACATTCTCAAGAGAAAAATGGAACTCTCTGCATCAAAATTCACAGTTAATTCCCGATTTACCACGAAAATCGTGTGTAGCTGCATTTAGATTGGCAACAGGCCATGATTGTTTGGCCAAACACCTGCATAGAATTGGAATATATCAGTCCCCTAACTGCCCATTGTGCAGCTCAAACCAAGAAATGGATTCGGAACACCTCAGTGGCTGACCATGATAATATCTTTGAAAAATATTGGAATACAAGAGGTCAAATGACTTTAATGTCAATGCCTGGCATTAGAAAACAACAACATATTTCTTATTTTCTTAATTGCATTTCTTATTAAAGTTGTTGTGTGTTTAATTATAGCTGTTCTACCTTTATCTCATTTATTCAATAACACAACTCGAGAGTTTACGCAAAAGGTCCATGGGAGCCAAGAGATGAGAGTGGCGAGGTGCGTGTCACAATATTAATGTGTAAACATTGTAATACAAGAGTTTAGTGGAAAAGGCACGATTCATGTGAAAAACATGACATTTAAATCATGTTCACCTAATGAGTGCACAGGACTTTCCTCTGAAGAGACAGTGCAATATTGAAGAAAGTCTTAAACACAGAAAAAAGTGAAAGAAGAAAAATACGAGTTCGTAATGGACACAACGAAAATGTTTCTAAAGGTGAGCTTCATTTTGTAATTTGTATATTATACTGTGTAATAAAGGTCAGTTTAAAATTAATTCAAAGTAAATTCAGGATGGAAATAATAAAAAAAAATTATTATTTTAGGCAAATATCCCCCTAGAAAAAGTGGACTATCCTGCAGTGAGGAAGTGGATGAGGAAGTATGTAAGGGATCTGGAGATCATCCCACTGCAAGCTGGATGAGAAGGGAATATGTATCAAAATGCACCGAGGAAACTAGGACCAATATTACTGAAGCTCTTACAAACTGGTCATAGTATTTTGTGATGAAACGACCAATTCTAATGGCAACTGTGTATTTGCGGTCATTATTACAACTATAGAAGAGAAATCAGTTCAGAAACTTTATCTTGGTTCGTATTCATGCCACCACAACAAGGCAAGCAGTAGTAAAAACAATATTGTATATCCCCCCCACCCAAGAATAAGGGTATATGGTGCATTGTTTCCTATGTTCTTAGACCCTTATTCCAGGGGAGGGGTATTCAATTAATGATTTAAATATTAATTATTCAAATGTAAAAGCAATTTGTACTGACAATGTCACACACATGTTGAAATGTGTTAAAACTCTAAAAGTATTAATAAGAGATCATTTGATTGGTTTCACATGTTGGTGTCATAAATTTAATTGTTAGGAGAAATATGGCTGAAAAATATGAAAGATCTTAATTGTGTTATTTCTGGTTTAAAAAGTGTTTTTAGAAACTCAAGGAAAATCATACCACATTATAAAAGATTTGTTGCAGAAAACTATCCTGACCTCATACCAAAATTTTTTCCTGTTCCTGTTATGACAAGATGGCCAAATTGGTTTAATTCCGTGGAATATCTGTTCGAGTATTTTGAAGCAATTGTAGAATTTTTCAATCAGTACTATTCACTATCACCTCAGGGTCAAAACTTAGCTGAGGAATATACAAATGTAAAATTCTGAAAATCCAGGCTTCCTTCGTTGCTTTGAATTGCAACTTGATTACAAAATCTGTATTAGAATTTCACACATGTAAGGAACCTGTAGCACACATATTAATGTCACGAATTGAATCTCTCAAAAGCAAATGTGAACTAATACAGTATGGCCAATTTGATAATAAAATTAATTAAAGATGTTGATTCTAAGAATCGAGCTCCTATCCAGAATTCATTACAAATAAATGCTGAATTAATACGAAAAAAACTAGAAGCTATGCTGTTAAATGATGAACGTAATATTGAAATATTTCAAGCATTAGATTATATTTTTGAACCAACAAAACTGCTTTCCAAGGTAGTGGTGAATAATTTTGATACACTTAAAGCAATGTTCAGTAATTACCAGAGTTTGACACTGTAGGTGAACAATTGCATGCTTTTAGGTTATGTAGAGTTATACAAATTAGCTAAGTGTGTATTCAATGATAAATCTGAGCTCAATATAAATGACATACTGGAAGCATTAAAGACAAGAGGTGATGCATTTAAAGAATTTGTTGATAAATGTATGCAGTCATTGTGTTTACCAGTTTAAAATGCAGATAGTGAACGGTTTTTTTTCACAGTACAATCTTGTGGTGTCAGATATGAGAAGAAGTGTCACTTGTATGTTGATGTTTGATTAATGAAAATAAATGGTTTTGTATAGAACTTTGTTTTACATTCCATTTTTTCTAATTATTCAGCGCATTCGTAGCGCAGCCGGACCATTATAACATAACCTAAATAATATAAACAAGCCACCATCTCCCTACTTGCCAAAGGCCTCAACTTCGAACTGCTCTGAAGATGGCCACAACACAGCAGTCGAAACGTCAGCCAATAACACCAAGACAACGTGGTAGAAGCCCTGAAGCTTATCCACACACCATGTACACCAGCCGCGGAAGCCTACGCGAACACTTAAGTGTTAAAAAAGTTTTAATTAGGGATGATGAAATAAATAAGAAAAATTTTAATTAAGGATGATGAAATAAAAAAATAAACATGAATAATTTTAAAAGGAACAATTATTGAAAGTACAATTTTCAAATTTAAATGTTTTAGTGGTCTGGCCGAGCTACGAACGCACTGTATAACCTTGATTACATTATGATTTTCTGAAGGTGCAATTTATTATTTACTATTTTTAAGTTAAGCTTTATTTTCTCATAAATTTTGCAAATATTATACCTTGTATAAAATCATTAATTGATTTAGTAACCTTATGTATAAATGTATGACATTAAAAATTATCACGAAATTAGGGCCTAGATATTTTTAACCATAAACACGATATTTTATACATTTTTCACAAAAGTTTTGAAAAATTTACACCAAAAAAACCTAGCCCTGCTTATTGGTCAGTGTTATTTCGCATAACAGGGGTGAACTGACGTGAAAACTAATTTGTAAGCTCTTGCCTAACCCGAACAGGTGCTTTTAAGGCACAAATATAGTTTTTAAGCATTTTTAGAATTTTATGGTTAAATTAAGTACGGTATTTTAGATCCTACAGAATTTTAATAATTATCAGAAAATAAAACAAAATCACAAACTATCTCAAGGCAGCCACTCAAATGTAAACTTGCAGTATACGATAAACCCATAGAACAAGTAATGAGTTTCAGTTACTTAGGAACAAAAATAACAAGCAATAAAAATTTGGAGGAAGAAGTAAGAGAACAGAATACTAAAGTAAATATAATATCAGGATATCTAAGAGATGTAATTTGGAAAAATAAATACATGAACATAGAAAGCAAGAGCAGAATATATAAAACGTGTATACGGCCAGTATTAACATATGCAACTGAAACTCGAGCAGAAACAAAAAAAACTGCAAAAATGAGGACTTTACAAAGTATAGCTGACGTTACATTATACGACAGGCAGACGAAAGATGAGATTAGGGGAAAATGTGGAGTGCAGGACGTGACAAAATGGATCAAGACTAGAAGAAAAGGGTGGCAGGACCATGTATTAAGGATGACGGAAGACCGACTCCCGAAAATCGCAATGAAAGAAAAGTTGGACACCCCAAGACCTTTGGGACGACCCCCTAAACGGCTCTATTACCCGGAAAAATCTGCAGTGGCGCAACTCAGCATAGAAAAGGAGCATAAAATACTGTTTGACCACACCAAGGTCATTAACAAATCAAGCCACTACTGGGAACATACAATCAAGGAGGCCATAGAGATTAAGCTGGAGAAAAACAACTTTAACAGGGACAGTGGACTACAGCTCAGTCAGGCATGGACATCGGCCTTGCACCAGCTTAGGCCCTCTTACAATCAAGGTCACGAAGATCATGGACCGAGGACAGCAACCGATTCCAACTGGCGGAACAGGACTCGTCGCCTGCCAAACTTCACACAAGAATCCCGGGAGGGGAGGAGCTTATAAGGAATGATTATTCCCAGCCCCGGATTGGCCGATCCATCAATCAATCCTGTATCACCTGAGACAGCCTAACATCTATATAACTTACGACTTTCTGTCCAGACACAACTTCCCTGAAGATGGCTGCAGAGATAGCAGTTGAAAGCTTGGAACATTCCAAAATTTTAACTCGGCTGATATCCTGCGAAAACATATTAGCGGTGGAAGGAAAGTTGGACACCAACATCGGATTAAGACAGCAAAGTTGGAAAATACAGGATTTATCCTAAAACACGAGGAGGCAGAAGAAGAAGAAGAAGAAGAAGAAGAATTTTGATAGAAGGATACTGAGTATGAAACGTAAAGATATCTTAATAACATGTGTCTAGGACGTAGCAACCAAATTAGGTACAGAACTGGAAATCTGTTACCTAGTGATAAACAACTAAATTATAGATTGTCTCTAAACAAGATTACTCTAAATTTATATCACTTACATATGAGAAATATTTGTTTTAGTTTGACTTAAGTTTATGGCACATGAAGAGAATCAAGAGAGTTACCTTAAGTGTTTGAATCTCTTTAGTTGGCTGATGGACAGCTATTTTCACTTCATTCAATGTGTCATTGGATAAATCTGAGAATGTGGTACCATCTCCTACAGTAAGCACAAGCTTTTCGTTCAGATGGTTAACAGCAAACACCTGCAATAAAAAATTCTTTGTTTAATACAAAAAAAAAAAAAAAAAAAAACAGAAAAAAAGAGAGAGAGAGAAATTAAAAGAAGAGAACATACGAAATGAACAAAAAAAAAATGAAATTAAGAACAGGAATGATAAGCGTCACTGCAAAAAAAAATACAATAAATAAAATTCAATGAAGAAATACATTCACAATATTACGTATTTTTTACACTACGGTACTGCAATTTAATTTGTAATTTTATATAGCCCTACAGTACCGGTACTACAAGTTTTCTAAATATCAGACACCATCCTTTTTTTTTATTATTTTGAAAAATAAAAATATTGTACTGAACTATACCAAATAGTGAAATACGGATTAAAATACTGCAATGTACGGTAATTAAAATATATACAGTACTCACAATTAAGAACGTGGGTTGAATAAATCCGTAATACTTTTACGTTTCCATTCTGAAAAATACTCTCTCTCTCTCTATTTGGCGTTACACCCTCTCTAGAGCCAGTGCCTGCCTAATACTGAAGACCAGTCTTCCCTGTCCTGAGTTCGTCTTCTCCGACACCTTATTCCTACCTCTTTAATGTTCTCCTCCATATCTTCCAACCATTTCTTTTTAGATCTGCTGATACATGTTTTACCACCTGGTTTACCACTGAATATCTTTTTCATTAGGAATTTTGAAAAATACTGCATCTATAAATCATTCTCAATAATTCTGCTTGAACCAAAGAAATTCATGGCACACAAGTGTCTTTTTATCACTCTCCATTTCCTTCATAACATTAACTTCGTATTCCACACTTGAGACAATGACAATTACCTAGAGGACGCCAGAGGACTATGCTAGACGAATGCAGTTTTGTGTGTGGATAAATGGTGATCTTGAATTGAATAGGTTCATTTTGTTTAATGACGAAGCTCAATTTATCTGCAATAGAGTTTTCAATATGCACAATTCACATGTTCGGTCGAATGAAAATCCTCACAAGATTGTGGTACATAATTTCCAGTATCACTCCAGTTGCAATGTGTGGTGTGATTTGCTGAACAATAATTTATTTGGTCCATACATTTTCGAGGGTCATCTCATGGAGAAAAGATACTTTCAATTTTTGAGAGAGGAATTACCTCCATTAATGGAAGACTACTGTATTTCCAGCATAATGGCGCGACTCTTCACTTTTCACAAGAACTAGTATATTATTTAAACAATAGATTCTCCAGGACGTTTGATAGGCAGTGACAATCCCTTTCCTTGGCCAGCTAGATCTCCTGATTTGATCCCCTTAGACAATTGTTTGTCGGGATGGTTTAAAGTCATTGTCTATAGTGTGAAAATGAACACATGGCAAGATGAAAGAGTGATGGAACGGAGAAAAATTCTCTCCGGCGCCGGGATTTGAACCCGGGTTTTCAGCTCTACGTGCTGATGCTTTATCCACTAAGCCACGCCGGATACAACCCCGACGCCGGTTAGAATCGTCTCAGATTAAGCTTAACTTTGTGATTTAAGACGGCGCCCATACCCCGGATCCCGGCCAACCAGTCACTCATTCGAGTGCACCTCAACACATGTATGGTTCGGTCCTGCGTTCATAGACATCTATGACGTAGTGTAGAGGGCGGCCACTAAAGGGAACCCAAGAGATGGAGCTTAATCTGAGACGATTCTAACCGGCGTCGGGGTTGTATCCGGCGTGGCTTAGTGGATAAAGCATCAGCACGTAGAGCTGAAAACCCGGGTTCAAATCCCGGCGCCGGAGAGAATTTTTCTCCGTTCCATCACTCTTTCATCATATGATGACGCAGAATATCTGCATGGAAATATCATATGTACTTCGGTACATCAAAAAAATATACATGGCAAGAGTTTATACAACATATCTACCTAGCAGTTGAGGAGATTCGTGGCCTACAATGGAAGTTAGGGAATGCGGTGAGCGCAGTTCACTCAGGCGACTATGTGCATTGCTGCAGAAGGTGGGGGGGTCTTTGAAAACCAGCTTTAATACATATTTTTCAGGTGAGTAATAACGTGAATGTTCTATAATGAATTTATAATACACCCAGTACCATTTTCGTAGATAATTTAAATGCTTAAACCTTCCTAATTTCCATGTTTATGGTTAACATTCAGGGGAGTGTAACTCACTCAATTGAAAAAAACATATGTATGACTTGAGGCTTTCCCGGCGTTTGATGTAGAATAACTCTTCTCGGGTTCTCAGCCAGGTGAGTTGGAGATTAGCTTCCAAGCTTTCGACGGCTAGCTCTGCCATCTTCTTCAGGGAATGAAGTGATGTGGGACCATGAGTGTGGGAAATGCTACATCGGGCAGACGGGACACACCATCATGGAACGCTGCAAAGGAACATCAACGCAGCATAAGACTACATTACCCCGATAAGTCTGCAGTAGCTCAACACAGCCTAGAAACTGGTCACAAGATAGATTTCGGCGCCACCACCATCTTGGACAAGACATCAGGTTACTGGGACTTGGTTATCAAGGAAGCCATCGAAATCCAGCTAGATGGCAATAATTTCAACAGAGACGGGGGTCTACAGCTGAGTACAGCATGGAAACCTGCCATCAATACGCTTAGACCAGCACACGGCAGACAGTCGGGACCAGCAAGTAGCTCCTGATTGGCTACCGCTTCCACCAACCAGAATGCGCCTGGTGGTCAGGACTAGGAACTAGCTCCTGATTGGCCCACAGCGGGAAGCCCTACTATTGCATATATACCGGCTAGACATGGTCCCACATCACTTCATTTCCTGAAGATGGCAGAGCTAGCCATCGAAAGCTAATCTCCAATTCACCTGGCTGAGAACCCAAGAAGAGTTATTCTATGACATACATATGTTTGTAAAGACTCTTTTTCATCACAGTGATGTCAGAAATCAGATCCTGGAGTATTACACGATCTTCGTGAATCAACCTGTATAAAAGGGGCAATCCCTCTGATGTCGACAATTATTGTTTCTGTGTTTTCTAAAATTATCGAGACTTTTATGAACTTATCAGTATGCAATTAATACAATATTTGGAACAAAATTTATTGTTATCACCATCGCAATATGGATTTAGGAATAGATACTCAACAGATGCTGTTGAAATGTTGGTATCCTATAATATTAACAGTTTTGAAACACTTAACAGTACCATGGTTACACTATGTGATCTTTCAGAGGCATTTAAGTGCGTATTCCATAACACTGATTTCCAATCTTGAATACTGTGATGTAGCCAGACTTGGATTAGAATTATTTAAATCTTATTTGCAGAATCGTTTTCAAGAAGTTCCTATAATAGTATTTTTTCTAAAGTAATTTCTTTTGAATGTGGAGTTCTCCAAGACTCAGTCTTGTGGCCCCTATTTTTCTTTATGATTTCACCAATAATGCTGTCAATGAATGTCATTTGTTTGTCAATGGTACATCATTATACTGTTTCAGTAATGAATTGTCTTTGCTCACCAATTCTATGACTGAATCATTAAACAACGTCATTACTTGATTTCAGGCAAATGGTTTTAGTCTCAATTTCAATAAAATGCAGAAAATACTGTTTTCTTTAAAGAAACCATGACTGTTCAACTTCAGACTCATGTTAATTGCTTGGTTTAATGCTCAAATCCCAAATTGACTTGGATTCATTACATAGATTCACTTTGTACAAGATTATAGAAACAATCTTATTTAAGAATATCATATTTTGCTATTTTAATACTTATTGCTATATGGGATACGTATTTGGGAAATAGCTGTGGTATTCCTAAATTAATTATTAAAAAAAAAAAGGCCTTGATTAAAGTAAATGTCTCTAATATTATTTAACAAGTTATCCCAAGAAGCTCATTACGTTAATTTATATAGATTTAGAAATACTTTTATCCTCTGATTGAGGTTCTGGCTGATATGTACATCTATTATCAGGCAGTACATCTCACTTGACGATATGTGTCGGAGGAAGAACAATTGTTTGTATGCATCTGAAGTCTGACTAGTGTAATATGTAGCTAGTCGGCGATGTGTGCAATGGAGGGGGAAAGGAACTGGCCACTCTACCCCATTATCTCCTGACCTAGTTGCCTCATAAGTGGTGACTTCTTGGTATCACTTTGAGGTTCAGATCTGTCTTCGGACAGTTGACTAAATAACAACTATGGAGATGGCTTGGTGACAATCCTTTTTATAGTGTGAGTGAATATTATAAACAAGCAGAAATCCTTCAAATTTAATTTTAATTTTATATAAATTTTGTTTTAGTTGACTATGCCCATTGCATAAACAGCAAACCCCGATAAGACGCCGTTCAAGGGACTGCACATAAACCGCGTATTAACCGGGACCACGTATTAGGCAGGTATACTAATTTTGACTTATACAGTGTCTATTAGCATTTTTCTTAATTGAAATACATGATTCATGAAAGGTAATACAGTATTACTCCATTACGTAATTACTGTACTGTCGTTAAAGATATTTATGATATTGTATGTATGTACTGTATTAATTCTTTCGAAAAGAGTCATTTATAGTTGTTTGCCGTGTGCGTGTTCTTCAAGTCCTCATGTTTACCACACTTCAATCTTTTGCGCTTACATCCTCCCGACGTCGCAGCTGCAGTGATTGAGTCGCGATTTTTTATTATCATGCTTAATGTCGATGATGGGATTCCTAATGAATCAGAGAGTTGTTTCTGATTAAGAGTACTGTTTTCATCGCACTTTCGTAAGATTTCCAAATTTTTCTGGAGAAAGCGCTTTTCGTTCAACACTCATTGTAATCACACTCACAGGCACTTCAATATACTAAGGACAACAAACTGACCAGCAAACATTTTCAGAATTTTATTACGGTCGAGTGAGAAATGTTGTTTGAGAGAGAGAGAGAGAGAGAGAGAGAGGATTAGCAAGAGGGTGGAGTATTGTAACTGTATGTAAGCTTTAAGCACGCAGGTAAATAGTCAAATAAGAGAGCATAACAAAAGGGTGGGGTATTGTATAGTATGAAGGTTTAAATGCGCAGGTAAAGGGTCGAATACCAATACTTTTCAGGTTAATGGCACTAGTAAATTCAATAGCCAAAATGTTTCATTGCTATTATAGTACATTGCAGAAAATTACATCTAAAATATTCCACAAAAATAGCGTATTATGCGGGACTTGAGTGCACCAAACGGGGTATTTTATAAAGGCATTATATATGAAATGTTCAGGGACCAGACAAAAAAAAAGCGTATTACACGGGATAGCAAAATAGGCAGGCGCACCTTATCGAGGTTTTACTGTACTTTGTTTATGGCTGTAACTAATTAAATTAAAATTAAAATCAGTGAGTAGTTATATATCAAGAATGTGGACCAGTGAAATTCTGAATTAACATTTTCCTGCTCTTTTTCCAATATAGCCTTTCCCAGTTGTTATTGTACTGACATGAACAAATAGATCCTTTACATGCATATTGATGAAGTCAAGGAATTTACTTCCTCATCCAATGGAGGTAGCACTAACTTTAGGAATTTTTTCAACAAAGAACTACTACTACTCACCACAGATAATTAGAAATATCTCATTTTTGAAAATCTGATATGTAGTTGATGTAACCTCAAAATTGGTGCCAGTTAGCAAGCTGTTTGGTAATGCACTGGTTGACAAGACAATCTCCTTTCTGAAGAAAACAGACAGCTGGCTGCAAGGAATCGCAATTAATTCCCCATATTTTTTGCTAGAGACAGACTGGACAGAATGGCTTACCATCTCAATCTTTCTTTACTTTTAGGCAAAACAACCAACCATTTTATCTCCATTTCTTAAATTATGCCAAGACATCATCTATCCCAAGTGAGGGCAAGAGAAGATACGTCTCTCTCTATTGTCATATAACCACAGTCTACTATATACAGTCACGAAGCTTGAGTTTTGAGGGTGCTAGAAACAATAGACTGTGTCGGTACTATTTTGCATTGGCTGTAATGAGGCGATATTAGCGATCCTAGTGGTGAGCAACTATCTAATGTATGCATATTTACTATGTATTGAGCTCCATGACTGTATATACTAGACTGTGATATAACCTTCTTTCCACCTATCCACCTCCAGCCAAACTGTAAACTATTCTGGTTCGAGACATAGATGTTATACACCAGTCTCTAACAACAGCAAAAGGTCCTAGCAAGCTCTCTGCTCTGGCTCACAATCTCTATCTCTTCCCCAATATTCATCCCAGTTTGTTTTGGTCGTTGGTTTCCTGTATCCCTTCCCCCCCTCTACAATCAGCCTAATGCAGACAAAGCTTCATATTTAGAGTTGATAGTAGACATATTTCAGTCTATTGCAGGTGAATTGATAGCAAGGATAACTCCATTCCTTCTGTGGTCCATCTATTGCAGAGGAACCCTCAGCTTGAGAATCAATAGCAGAAGTGTCCCTTTACCTTTCATCCCATCGTTCGACAGTTATCCTGTCCCCACAAGGTAAGCTCATGATACGTACCTTACTTTCACCATGACATTCTCATTCTTCCTGTCACATTTTTTTCATTTTAGTAGGTTATTTTACGATGCTTTATCAACATCTTTGGTTATTTAGTGTCTGAATGAGATGAAGGTGATAATGCCGGTGAAATGAGTCCGGGTCCAACACCGAAAGTTACCCAGCATTTGCCCATATTGGGTTGAGGAAAAACCCTGGAAAAAAACCTCAACCAGGTAACTTGCCCTGACTGGGAATCGAACCCGGACCACCTGGTTTCGCGGCCAGATGCACTGACTGTTACTCCACAAGTGTGGACTCCTATCACATGAGCCAGTTGAAAATAACTAAATCAACTCAATAAATTCATGTTCATTCAACGAGATTCCAGTTTTACATTACTTTCCCTTCTTTCCAAGTCAGAGGGACGCAATGGCAGGCACATGGCACAGTAGTATTGGGGTGTATTCAATATAAAAGATATGTAAGAGACCATTTTTTCCTCAAATTTTAACAGAATTTGAACTCGAGAGTTGTAATACTATTAGGTTCAAACAAGAATTTAAAAAGCTGTGTTCATATATCCCTATTAAAAATAAAATCAAAATGGGTACAAAAATTCAGTTAAACATAATTACGAACCATGCAGTAGAGAGTATAACTCCCATCATCTGTCACTTCCTTCAGAAGAACTTCCTTCGAGTCTTTCCTTGTGGCAGATGGCTTAGACGATAAAGAGCCATGAACAGACTCAATATTTCTCAATGATGGTAAGGATTCCGAAGAACTCAAATGCACTGAATGTTCTGATATAGAATTAGTAGAGGTTGTACTGACTGATTCTGCTGCTGCTGAAGAAAACAGACTTCTTCTGATTTTATTTATTGATGAAGGCAATTCTTTGGAATTATTTTCTTCTACAGAAACATGCTGCCTAGAACTTGTAACTGTTGGTAAAGGTAACTGACTGAAACGCTCATGTGTTGGAGAATTCAGATCTCTATTACTACTTGGAGATTCTGAACTTTTGTAGTTCTTATTTACTGGAGAGAGATGCTTGCAAGTTTTATCACTTAAAGATGATAGATAAGTACTGCAGGTTTCATAACTCGACAAAAGTCTATTGAACATTTCACTCCTTGCAGGTGACATAAGTCTACTGCAGTTTTCCGTCCTTGAAGGTGATATATGTCTACTGCAGGTTTCATCCCTTGAAGGTGACATATGTCTACTGCAATTTTGATTCCTTGAAGGTGACATATGTCTACTACAGGTTTCATCCCTTGGAGGTGACATACGTCTCCTGCAGATTTCATCCCTTGATGGTGAAGCACATCTGTGGCTGTTTTTATCCTTTGGATATGGCATATTTCTACTGAATGTTTCATCCCTTGGAGATGGTGTATGTCTACTACAGTTTTTCTCTCTTGGAATTGATGTATTTCTACTGTAGGTTTCTTCTCTAGGAGATGGTATATGTCTAGTGCGGGTTTCATCTCTAGAAGATGGCATACGTCTAGTGCAGGTCTCATCTCTGGGAGATGAAGCACGTCTAATGCAAGTTTCATCCCTTGGAGATGACTTGTGATTACTGCAAGTTTCATCTCTCGAAGATGATTGATATCTACTGCAGATCTCATCCTTTTGAGATGATATATGTCTACCGGAAGTTTCATTTCTCAAAGGTGATGTCTGTCTACTGGAGATTTCATCTATTAGAGATGGTGTACGTCTATCATAAGTTTCTCCTCTATCTATTGGTGAATAAGATCTGTTGCTCATAGATGTTGACCATTTTGGCATTTCTGTCGTATCATTTCGTGAATGTAGTCTGATAGGTGTTGAACAAGTTAGTACTCCACGTGTATTCTTTGAATGTGGACGTTGTTGATTCTCTGTTGGTAAGGACAATTGTCTGTGACTCCTGTCTCTGCAAGGATTCAGCTCTTCATAGTATTCATCTGTTTTTGACTGCAGTGATTCTGTAACTGCAGGTGTTACTACCCTCGACCCTGGTACTGAATTCTGAGGTACTGCAAATAATTGACAGTAAGACCTAGATTTATTAGAGCACAGCACTTCAACAGGTGAAGATGGTGCAATGGTGGTGGCCGTTTGTGATAGTAGAGCATTCACTTCCGAATCCAGGCGTAAGGTTTCATCTGCTTGGTTTCTTGTTGATTTAATCCATCTGCGAAGCTGAGATAAACGCTTGGCATCATCATCTAAAAAAAAAAAAAAAAGTATAATTAACAGATTACTTCAGAGATTCACGCTCTAGAGTTATAGCAACTTGGGAAGATTTTGAGTTTATTAACTGTATAACATTTCATTTTGTCAAAATTTCGTAACTACTTACAGATTACATCATCAGGATCATATTTCTCAATCTAGAAAGGTGATGTACTCTATTCTTCCTTTCATGTTTACCAATCCCAAATAACCACATAAACGAAAACTGCCAAAAGTGTTCTATATGTAGCCAATATGAAATGAGACATAACTGACCATAGTGAAAAATAACAATGTTAAAAATGTGTAATATTGAAAACCAGTCTCAGTATAGTTCCTGATATTTTTACAAATAATAATAAATATTTTATAAATAGATATTATTCAACAGTTAAAAATACAGGGTGTTTAAAAATACGGGGCATAATTTCAGGTATGTATTTCCCACATGTAGACAATCAAAATAGTTCATTACAAATGTGTCCGGAAATGCTTCATTTAGTTATGGGGTGACAACATTGAAATTCACCGGAATGTTTTTCTTTCCGCAGGTCGTTGTCATTACAGAAGATGTTCAAAATGTCCACCTCCTGCTTGAATACAGACCTCACATCGATGTCTCATTGACCTCGAACACGAACCCAAACTCCAGGAGTATTGCGTATGTCCTCAGAACGTGCCACAATTCGATTCCGAAGGAATTCCAAATCAGGCACCGGAGACGAATAAACCAATGATTTTAAATGGACCCACAAGTAGAAATCGAGAGGGTTCAGATCAGGTGAGCGGAGGCCAAGCAATTGGGCCACCTCTACCTATCCATCCATCAGGAAACCTTCGATCCAAGTACCGGCGAGCCGTACGACTGAAGTGTGCAGGAGTGCCATCATGCAAGAAGTGAATGTATTGACGATTGATCAGTGGAGTTCTTCTAAAACATGAGGTATGGTGTTTTCCAGGAAGTTTGGACGCCTGCCCCGTAAGTCTGTTTACAAACATGGGGTCCAACTAATCGATCACCAATGATACTGGCCCACATGTTGAGGGAGAACCGCACCTGGTGATGAGATGGAACAGTTGCACGTGTGGGTTTCATACGCCCATACATGCTGATTGTGGAAATTTGTTATGCCATCTCATGTGAACTGTGCTTCATCTGAAAATAATACTAAGGCAGGAAAGTTCAGATTTACACCACACTGCTGCAAGAACCACTGACAGAACCTAACTTGCAGGGTAATCTGCTGGTGACAGGGCCTGTACACATTGCAAATAATAAGGATACAATTGATACTCTTTCAACAGTCTCCAGACAGTGTTGAGGAACATTGACTTGCAACACTACATTGTGTGCTGATAGAAGGAGTCATGTTCACAGCCTCCAGAATCTCCTCCTGTACTTCTGGAGTTGTAGATCAGTTGTCTTCCCAAACCAGGAGAGTTAAATTTTCCATACTGCACAGACAATGGAGACATACAAATGTCTTCCAATCTGGACATTGTGTTGTGTTGTGTCCTCTCCTGTTGATGAGCCACAGTTGTCTACATGAAGTGTATCTCTGCCAGCTCTTGATTTGAATTGTGGACAGTTGTCTACACAACACTGAATGTAACCTTCGCCTCGGAATGAACTGTAGTGCCCTCTTAATGTCTCCTTTGACGGCAACGATAGAAAGAAAACGACAGTGAATTTCAAGTTATAAAGGCCATAACTTGGAAATAAAGCATTTCCGGACACATATTGTAATGAACTATTTTGATTGTCTACATGTGGGAAATACATACCTGAAATTATGCCCCGTATTTTTGAAACACCCTGTATATCGGTGGTACACAATGATATGCAGTACTGGAACCTTTGTTCTTAAGTTTCTTTTTTTTAATTGCTATTTACTGACAACAAAATGTATTTTAAATATTCTGGACGAATTGAATTTTTAGTTTTGATTGCTCATAAGTTGGTACTCTGCTTTTCTGTTAGGTTCATATGTTGATACACAACTGGTAACAGGAAGTTGTGTTCAGTTCCGATTGCTTCCAATATCTATTTATCAGTTCTATATCTGCTCTGCAACAGACAGGTATTCACATTAGTTTTGAATATTAATCTAAGTTAAATCAGTGCAATCACTGTTCAAAATGAGTCAAATAAATAGTTATTTTATGACAATGAGTAAAAAAGGAAAGCTGAGGAAGCAGAAATAAATGTCGAATCTATTGGTGATCCTGTAAAACAGAAAATCAGCACCAAAAATACACGTTGTGAAGAGGATCACGAAACCAAGACCAAAGATTCACATGGCGAAAAAGAAGCAGATTCTGATAATGACTGGCCCGATGTTGGACACTTTTGAGAGAAATGAGTGGCTAGATGTCAAGAATAAAAAGTTGAGTTGTAAAGTATGTCGTAATGTCGGAAGTTATGCTGTCGATAAACAGAAGGGAATACAGGGTGAGTTTTAAGTCCACCAACAAACTTCAGGAGGTGATTCCTGACTGAAAGTGGAGCACAAAAGTTCATATCACCTTGTGTCCAGAAATACACAGTTTCCACGGTAGATGGCACTGACGACATTCTCTCATAACTTGCAGAGTGTGTTTCGTGAGTTGCAGATAGTGTGATTTAAGCAATGCAGAAGCACAATGGTCTGTTATTCATTCCAGGAACAAGCCGGGATGGTATTTGTGTATGGCCAAGCAGGTGGAAATGGTCGAGAGGCAGCACGGATGTACCGAGCCCAGTGTTGCCATACCTACTGATTTAGCAGGAGATTTCCTGTTTTTCCATTGACTCTACTGCTCTACTGATTTTTTTGTCAAAAGTCCGAATATTTCCTGCCTTTGGCATGGTGCAGTCACCTAGTTTTTTGCCCGGATTTTCAACTCATTACTTTAGTACACATATATTATGTCACATATTAGGTTATAACCTCTCTTACATCACTGATGAAGATATGTCAAACAAAATATCTAAATTTATAAAAATCACTGGCATCATTAATGCCATCTTCAAATCCTCCCATGTTCAGAAACATACAAGGCTAAAGGTATATAAAACACTAGCTCGACCGGTCCTCACTTACGGTAGCGAGGAATGGACAATCAGAAAAGCTGATGAGCAAAGGCTGACGACAGTGGAAATGAGGTTCATGAGACGAACAGCGGGATGCTCTTTGCTGGAACACCGTAAAAATGTGGACATATTGCAGGAACTCAAAATGGATCCTATAGTTAATTTTGTTCAACAATATCGACTTCAGTGGAAAAAACATGTCAAAAGGATGGATCGCACTAGATGGCCTAAACAGATTCTTACTTATGTACCAAGAGGAAAGAGGAAATTGGGAAGACCACGAAAGCGCTGGCATGAGACCGTAACAGATCCTGTAGGGTCTAATACGTGAGGGATATGATGATGATATTATGTCAGCATGTCTTATTTTTGCATCTTATACATACATCAAACAATGTTTTCATTTGTCTCCCTGCTCATAATGCGTCACCAAAATGATGCTTACAAGAAGCAAAGCATCGCCTCGCCTGGAGTCCAGCGGCGGATTATGATATCAGCACACTGGAGATGAAGATCATGTTTTATACACGTGGCTCAAGAGTTATAGGTCTCTCCAATCCACTTGATAGTCTAAACATAATTACAGAATGATAGAAAACGAATGTTTGAAACCTTACCACGAAAGCGCACACGCACGCACACTAAGTATATAATCTTCATGCAACATAAGCATGTGATAACAGTCGTTGATTTGCAAAAGGGGACAAGTCGAAAATGAAGTGTTGGAAAATCGCAAAAACTGTAAGTTAAATTAAAATGTTCGTATATTTTTTTCTAATTTTATTAGATCACTATGGATGCATACAAACATTCAGAATCCATGAATATTTTAAGTCTGTTATGATTTTTTTTTTTGCGATTTTCCAACACTTTGTTATTTTGGACATGTCCCCTTTTGCAAATCGATGACAGAATTAAGTTATTTATTATTGTTTTGGGGACTCGGGGAACAGAGGAAGAACGAAACTCATTCAGTAGTGAAGTTTGTTTCTGATTGTGAGCACGTGAAACAGTGAGAGTGAAGTGTAGGTAATGGCATTTTTGTTTTACATATCTTGCACAGTGATCTTTTAAAATGAGTGAAAGTGTCCCAGCAAGAAAAGTAAATACTCCTAGAATTTTATAAATCAGAGTGGGAAAATGATGAACAGTTTAAAGGATAATTTTTCGTCTGTTATAGTCGCAGCTAGTGCAACACTGTATTCAAATACCTTTAAAATAAATCTTGTTGTATCGAAAACATTTTGTGAATACACGAAAAATTCCTGTTTAATACATTAATGCGAAACATTGTCAATAAGACATTACTGTGTAAAAACAAAATTGCATGACTTAGTTACAGTGGCGGCTCGTGGGTATTGAATTAAGGGGGTTGCATACAAAAATAAACCAAGCAACTTATTTTATTTAAAGATTAGTTCCATGTGCCTTGTCTTGTAGGTTGCAAACTTTCGAATCATCTTCTTATTAAAATCCGGTATGTCATTTAACATAATCTTTACAATGGAAAACATAATTAATGCGGTCAGTCTCTCTTCTCTCATTGTATTTCTAAGGTAGGATTTTATTCTCTTCAAACACGAAAAGCAACGTTCTGGTTGAAGTTGTCATTGGTTGGTGATAGCTATGTGTAGTAGTTCTGAAAATGAGGCCTGCAAGTTCTCAGACAGAAGAAACTGCAAGAGCTTGACTGCATCACTGATATTTCTGAATTCTTGTCTCTGATACAACACAGTGAGTTCCGTTTTTAGTTTGTCTTTATCGAACATTGGAAAAAGCTTCACACATACATTTAGGTCATTTTCAGGAAATGAGCTTTTGTAGCATTCAAATTTTCTTGACACAGAAGAGAAGATAATATCAGATGATCTATGAACTGGAATCGGGTGTTAGCTTGTGTGATAATGAGGTCACACACTTCCTTGGCTGCCGCAACCCTTGTCTGAATCCCTTCGACCTTATGGCGCTTTTTAGGGTTTTCATTTTCACAGATCTCGCTGTTCAACTGTGCACTTTTCGTGCTTGCCTCATTTATTGTGATGTTATTAGATGTTTCAGATTCCATTATGGTTTGAAAACATTCTAGCAAATGAACAACATTTACTGTTCTTATTTTAAAACTCCATCTTGTTGCTCCAGCTGATGGAATTGTCTTTGAAAAACATTAATCTAATACATACTGTGAGGAGATCGAGAGAAGAAAGCAGGGATACTGAATAAATTAGCAAAAAAATACGAGCCTTTGTATTTTGTTTAGCGGCTCTTTCCATTATGAGATTCAACTGATGGGCATTTAATTTCACATTTCTCCTGAACTGTTAAGGTACTGGACTGTAAATATTGTACAGAATTAAACATCGTTGCACTTGTTATACTCAAAACATTAAAGAAAATGTATTTAAAACTGCGCGCTACTGACAAACTGCTGCAAATTTTGCAGCGCCTGAAACTCTGGATTTGCGGCAAGGGGCAGCAAGGGGAGGAGTAAAACTAACGCGCAAAGCATCCGAGACGAGACTGGCAGCTCCAGGGGAGGAAGTGGCTTCATCCTATAGTCTTGTCTCTAGTTTCGCTCTGGCAGCACCAGGGGAGGAAGTGACTTCACTAACGACTGCGTGCATGTTAATGAGAGCAAAATTTTATAAAAATATTCCAGCCGCTAAATAGAGACTATAATAAATGTATATCACCACATAAAACGAGACAATAGCCACAAATGTCTGGGGTGCTGCACAGTAGCCGCCCTGCTCAGTTACATATGCTGAGTAGCAAAATTGTTCAATTTCATTGGTTAGGGATGTGCTATATTGTAATACAACAGTATCATCTTTCTTACAGTACACTATTTTGTAATTAATATTATAATACAAAGAGAAAATTCATGTTTAATTAATCTACTGTAATCTCCTGTTTTTTTTTTCGATGATTTTCTCCTGATTTTCGTGAGTAGGTTGTGGCAACACTGACCGAGCCATGTACCCTGACAGACAGCACCACCCACATCACACAACTTCACCTGCTTGGCCATAGACAAACACCATCTCGGTTTGTTCCTGAAATGAATACCGGACCATTGTGCTTCTACATTGCTTAAATCACACTATCTTCAACACACAAAACGCACACTGCAAGTTATGAGAGAATGTCGTCAGTGCCATCTATGATGGAAACTGCATTTCCAGACACAAGGTGATATGAACTTTTGTGCTCCATTTTCAGTCAGGAATCACCCCCTGAAGTTTGTCGGTGGACTCAAAACTCACCCTGTATAAATTTCAGTGGAGTGGACAAATGGTGAAGTCATTCATTTTGGACAATCCTGGAAACAACAGTTAATGTCAATAAGAAAAAAGATTTACGACCATAAGAAGAATGCCAAAAAATAAAACCTGAAGCAAAAAACGAAACATTAGACAAAATTTTCTTAAATACTTTGTCTCATAATAAAGACGTAACAAGAAAAGTGTTTCGAATTGCTTACAAAGCTGGGAAGAAAAATGAATCATTTAACAACTTTAAAGACGAAGTAAATTTACAGGAACTTAATGGCCTAGACATGGAATATATTCATTTTGCAAAGTCTTCATGAGGCTTTTAATTGTTGATAAGGAAAAAGTTAAAATGGAATATTTTCCTATAATAGTTGATATTCATAATAATAATAATCTTCTCCTCTCCACTCCTCCCCTCCCCTTTCCTTCTCTTCTCCTCTCTTCTTTTTTTTTTTAACTAGTCACAAGTTACGAAATGTTACTATTTTGTTGAGTCAGATACACTTTGCAGGAATATGAAATGTATAATACTGTCTTGTTATTTTATGAGATTCTGTAACGCAATAAATTGTAACACTGTGTTTCTTTAATCAAGAATTATCTACCGTTATTTCTTGAGTCAGGTACACTTTGCAGAAAAATGAAATATATAATAATTATCTTCTTTTGTAAAATTCTGTAGCACAATAAATTGTTGCTGTTGTTTTCTAATGCCAAGTGTTTGACAATAAAGTCATTTGACCTCTTGCACTCCAATATTTTTCAAAGATATTATCATGGTCAGCCACTGAAGCACAGATTTTGAGGTGTTCGAATCCATTTCTTGGTTTAAGTTGCACAATGGGCAGTTAGGGGACTGATATATTCCAATTTTATGCAGGTGTTTGGTCAAACAATCATGGCCTGTTGCCAATCTAAATGCACTACAGATGATTTTCGTGGTAAATCGGGAATTAACTGTCAATTATGATGCAGAGAGTTCATTTTTTTTTTTTTCTTGAGATTGTGTTATCAAATTTTGTTTGTTGAAGTCTAAGTATGTAGATTTAATAAATCTTTTCATAGATTAATACGTAGATTTAGTAACAGATCTGTAAGTAGCAGTGCTGCCCTTCTTTGCTAAAGCATCTGCACTCGTTTCCCAGGATTCCACAATGGGATGGTATCCATTGAAATACAGTTCTTTTATTGAATGATATTAATTGAGAGAGCATTTTAGTTATTTCTGCTGTTTGAGATGAAGGTGTTTGTTTAGAGACTATTGATAGAATAGCTGCTTTGGAGTCTGACAATATAACTGCATTCTTAAAGTTATTGATGTGGCATAGAAGATTCCTGAGACTTTCACTTATTGTAATGATTTCTCCATCAAAACTTGTTGTTCCATATCCAAGACATCTATAAAGTGAGAAGAGACAGCACATAACACCTGCACTGCCACCTTGTTCTCTGGAGATCAAGGATCCATCGGTGTATAAATGAAGCCAGTTTTGTGGAGGGTACCTAATATTAATTGTCTCTAAAGACAATTGTTTCATTATTTCAGTGTTTACTTCTGATTTCAGTATTTCTTTTGTTAAATTTAGATTATATTCTATATTTAATAGAGTTAAAGGGTTTGGTTTAATTTGTAAGTTTTCTTTTAAATTCGGGATATTGATTTTCTGTTTTAATTCTTGAACCACAGATACGAAACTTTTTTGAGTTTTCAATCTACAGAGAGGACTGTATGAATGCCAATTGTTTCCTGGTAATCTGATAAGTTTTTCATATTGAATCAGTGCTTTTTCTTCTATTGTCATTTTGATGCTGTTAATATTAGTGAGAAATCTCATAGAATCTATTGAAGTTGTTTTGATTCCACCAGTAATGAGCCTGAAGCATATTCTATTTCGTTTATGAAAGGTGAAGTAATTAAAATTTCTCCACAGTGTGTCAGCACTGGCTGTATAAACATTTTGTATGTAGTGTTCAAAGTATTCCTAGAGAATCCCCATTTCTTTCCTGCTAGTCTTTTTAGAAGGGAGAATCTTTTACGAGCTTTTCAGAAATGTATTTCAAATGGTTGCTCCATGTTAACTTACTATCGAAAATAACTCCAAGATATTTGGATTCATAAGTCATAGGAAGGTGTTGGCCATTGTATTGGATATTGAATTCTCTTTCTTTTTTACCAAGTGAAATATTTGGTAGTTACTTTTGCTTAAATTGTAAAACTGTTTCTCTAATCAAGAATTATCTGCAGTTATTTCTTGAGTCAGATACACTTTGCAGAAAAATGAAATGTATAATATTTATCTTATTATTTTATGAAATTCTGTAGTGCAATAAACTGTGAAACTGTGTTTTTTTAATCAAGAATTAGAGCCTATCTGCCATTATTTCTTGAGTCAAATACACTCTGCAGAAAAATGAAATGTATAATATTTATCTTATTATTTTATGAAATTCTGTAGTGCAATAAATTGTAAAACTATATTTCTTTAATCAAGAATTTTCTGCTGTGTTGGACCAAAAAAAGAAAGATTTTTTAAAGTGACTAAATAGCCAACAAACTTAGATTTCAAACTAGTACTACTACTTGTTATCTTAACCAGGGTAGACTGGCTTCCATAAATGCAAGTCACTCTATAATATGAGCACACAGGCAGGCTTTTTTGGGTCCCGCCTGGACTGGGCTTATAAAACCCGGGCTGAATGGGCCAGTCTTAACTTTTAACTTGCTTTGTAGCTGCATCAGAACCCAAGCCTGATGGCAGCCAGTTACAGGCGTAAGTCTTGTCTGATTTGCTGTTGTCTAGTACATGGTACCAGAGCCTACCTAGCATTGTGATGGATTTGGGGAACTACGGTGAGCAGCAAAATCCGGTTTTACTGGGGAAGATCATCATACTAACCACATGCTACCTACGTACTCGTTAGATGATCGTTCATCTCTGCTGAGGCATTGGATGTGAGGCCAACAGTAGGCTGGTAGGCCTTGTCCTTCTATGACCTGTCGCACAGTGGCTTTGTTTGTTTGTTTTTAATTGTTTATTAATAAAAATGTGTTGTACTTACCACAAAAAGAAAATGTGCTGTTTACAGAGTATGCATCCTTGGTTCCCTGTCCATCTGGCGGAAAAGTAACAACATCTGCCGCACTAAATACACGACCGTCCAGAACTCCATTGAACAATTCAATCTGCAAAAAACAAACAATGGGAACTGTAATATATGGTGAGATGCACTTTTAAAGCAAAACCTCAATTGATGACGATAACAATGACAACAATTACAGTAATGAATACCTGGATCAGCAGCTGTTATCATCCATAGTATTAAACAGAAATACAATTATAAACGAAATAATGCCATGAAAATAAAAAATACCTCATCAATCTTGTAGTGTAGGCTTTCCGGGCTGAGAGGCCGTGGTCTGTTGGTTGGTTTTCTACCAGACGTTTCGTCTGCAACTGCAGCAGACATCTTCAGTGGAGTGGTATCTGAGGTCGCAAAACTCTTCTCGGCGTACCTGAGGCAACTGATCCTGTGGCTGGTTGTGCAGGCGTATTTATAGTGCAACTAGCGGGCCGATGCCTGTTGTCGCTGCGGTCCACGCCGCTTTGTTCACTGCTCCTGTTCTGGGTTCCGTCCTTTTGTTGTAGTGGCTTCTTATCTGTTCTGTTTAGGACCGGGTACCAACACTTGTTTAGCTTTACGCCTTCTTCTTTGCGATTAAAGTTGTTGTCATGTTTATAGATTTCGATCGCTTCTCTATGTAGACGGGGGAAGAAGTGCACGATGATTAAAAAGAAAAATTAGTTTAGATATAGCTGTAAAGAAACTGATCAGGAAAAGGAATTTGTTGGATCAATGGGTGAGAAGAAACTGCCTGCTGAAGGATGCACTGGAAGGAATTGTTCAATGGGAGAAGAGTTCGGGGTAGAAGAAAATATCAGATGATAGATGACATTATATGATTCATAAGAGGAGACAAAGAGAAAGGCAGAAAATAGGAAAGATTGGACAAAGCTGGGTTTGAAATGAAAGATCTGCCCCTTGGGCAGAACACTTCTTCCCCCATCTACATAGAGAAGCGATCGAAATCTATAAACATGACAACTTTAATCGCAAGGAAGAAGGTGTAAAGCGAAACAAGTGTTGGTACCCGGTCCTAAACAGAACAGATAAAAGAAGTCACTACAACAAAAGGACGGAACCCAGAACAGGAGCAGCAAACAAAGCGGCGCGGACTGCAGTGACAACAGGCCTCGGCCCGCTAGTTGCACTATAAATATGCCCCCACAACAAGCCACAGGATCAGTTGCCTCAGGTATGTGGAGAAGAGTTTTGCGACCTCGGATACAACTCCACTGAAGATGTCTGCCGCAGTTGCAGACGAAACGTCTGGTAGAAAACCAACCAACAGACCACAGCCTCTCAGCCCGGAAAATGAATCTAGATCAATACCTCATCAAATAACGTTTACACATTTTGTAATACTTTAGTTCTTTATCAGATTATCAATTATACTCCTGTTTATATTTTCAGTTAACTGTCACTCAAAAGCCACTCCAGGTATTCAAATATGGATTGCTACATACAGAAGGGATTCTTAATCAAAAGTCCTATGTATCCTTAACAATACGCCTTTTAAAGAGGGAAGATCATGGACATGCCACTTCATCACAATGTATCTAGAAATTATAGGACTATGGAATGTGAACAGAATGTCTTAATGACGTTTTCCAATGCTGATAATACATGTGTCAGATTCACATGTGTAGCCCCAGAAAGTCGAGGTTTAGATTCAATTCTGATTAGATGAATCAAAGCCATAACTTTCCAAAGGGAAGTCGCAGCAAAATTTAATTTTTGAAGTAATACTGATACTAAAAAGTGTCCTCACTCGGTAGGTACTATCTGTATGATTCCGATTTTTACTCTTATCATTAGAAAAAGTGATAAGGAATGATTTATTCCTTTGCAGTTTTTCATTAAAGTGAACAGTTTTCTTGCAAATTAAGTAAAAAGATTAACAAGTATCATTATTTCCTGGAAGTCTGGCAACCCTCCTGAAAGTGACTAAGAAACGAAACTCTGCTGTTCAGTGTGTGCTTTCGTACATGAGCTAGCAACACGCTGTTGTCGAAGTATGCAGACTTTCAAAGTAATGTTCTAATTAACCACGCACTTAATTACAAAACATGTAATACATTGTTGTTGTTATCTAATGCCAGACTTTGGCAACGAAGCCATTAGTGTTCTTGCTCTCCAATATTTTTCTGTGGTGGATCCATCAGGTAGAACTTCACAGGTTATGAGATGATCTTCAGTCATTTCTTCTCCTTTGTTGCATAGAGGGCAATTTGGATTTGTGTAAATTCCTATTTTATTCAAGTGTTTGGCCAAATAATCGTGTTCTGTAAGCAGTCTGAATTTTGCTACTGCAGATTTATGTGGGATTTCTGGAATAATTTCTGGTTTTCTGTAATATTTTTATTTATTTATTTCAATGTACTGTATTACCCTCTTCAATCATAGATATATCAATATACCAATTGAGGCGTCGATTTCCAAAAGCTTCCTTGTACACAAAAATTTGATTTTCAGCTTTTGGCACAACTATATTCCCTCACTTTCTTCTTTTATAATATGTTTGGTTCACAATTACAAATAATCTTAAAATCTACGAAAATAACATTTGAAATGTGCTATGCATGGGCTTACAGTTCCAACATCCACATCTCTGAAACCAATATGGCAAAGAACTGTTTACACAAAATTACAGAACCAAATGGCATCTTGTTCTACTGCCAATAGTGCAGCTTAATGGTCACTGATTTTACTGCATATATTCACAGATACACTAAAATAAAAGTACAGTAAAATCCCTCGTATCTGCCACCCAATTAATCGGCAATACCAAAACAACGGTACTTTTGGCTAGGCCAAAAAAAAAAGTCATTCATGCGAAAGGGAAGAGTCTGACGAAGATGTGAGTGGCTTTTGTGGATCTCACATGCTGCATACAGTGTTTACTCTTTACATTGTTCAAGCATGAAAGCAGACAGAAAACTCCGTTACGTCCCTAGAGTAGATCAGGTAGCATCGATAAGTTATCACTTAGGCCTTGCAAACAATGTGCAGAGCGATATCTTTAAATTTACCACCTGAACTCGCCCATTTCGAAGGGGTGTTGGTGGAGTATAAACAGGTAAGTGTAAAATTCTATGTTACTACAGCACGTAAAAGTTTCATTCGAGAGATAGTATCATGGCTATTACCGCTAAGTGCTGCTGTTGCACAATGGATTCCACAAAATGCATGTGAAATATTCTTATGCTCAAATCATCAAGCGCTACTTCATTGTCTTCATAGTTGCGACGTTGGCTACACTGCTCTTCACGTCACATAGCCACCATTTAAAATTGTCCTAAGGTTACGAAAACTTCTAGTATTTTTTTACGACATTATGTATTACAACAAAATTATGAACTGATGAATGTACATTACCGTACTAAAAATAAACACTGTATGTATTTCAAAACTTTATTTTTAAATATCTATATATGAAAATTAATAAATTTAAACATGGAAAAAAAAATGTTTGTGCAATACAGTGTGTCTTTACATAATCTATAAACATATTTTCCAATTATCCGGCAAAATCAGTTATCCGATACTGGCTTTGTCCCACAGTTGACGGATATGAGGAATTCTACTTTATTTATAAATTTCTTGCTTTTAGTGGGTTTTATTTTACTTCGCAGATTGGTAAACATTCGTCAGTAACCAGTAATAAAAGAAATAACATTATTCAACAATCAGTGTCTGTAGTTTGTTGTGTAATGTTTGTGCTAACTTAACCTCTGCACTCAACACTGTTGTATGGAATGTGTTGTGAATTTTTCATTGAATCCTCTATGAATTGAAGTATAATTTACTAATAACCTGTACCAGATGCTGTGTAATATATTGCGATTCTTTTGTTCTTGTTGTCAACAACATATTTAATGTGACAGATTATAATAAGTACTAGCAATTGTTTATTAAGTGTAATGAATAATTTAATATTTTGCATTTTAATTTCTGATAAAATATTAGTTTAAAAATGAATAACAATAGTCCTATTAGACAAAAAAAAAAAAGTCACTTGTATGTATTTATTCACACTGCAATGGGTATATACCCGTGGCAGTGGTAACTAATTACACTCAATAATGACAATAATAAACTTAAAATTAAAAATACAATTAATAATAATACTAATAATTAATACTAACAATAATTTATAATAATATTAATAATAATAATAATAATAATAATAATAATAACAACAGGGAATATCCTAAATTAAATGAAATGATCACTTAAAATAACATTTGAAATAAATCTAATTTGTATCTTAAACCTAAGTTCGAACTAAAACCCACGAGTATGATATGTTCATATCTGCACAAGTACCTTTCAACATTACACTCATTTCACTGTCAACTCACTCACTGAACTGGAACTACGACACATTTCACTGATTCTATCCTGATTTCCTACATGCACAATAAATTAAAAATTATTATGGTCTGGTGTTCAAACTCTCACACAATAATTCTAGTGATATAAATAATACTCCCAAAAACTATACATCTCTAAAGAATATTTAACATTACAGCTGTTACCCCACCTCTCCCCCACATTTTGTATGACCTGGACAAGGAGCCATTTGAAAATAGATGCCTCAATTGGTCGTGCCTATATTCTCTCAGATCATGTAGCTCAGTAAATTGTTCACACCTTCCAGCAATTCATCTTCTCTAGAAAGGACTAAATGATTACAACTTTTGTAGAGATTATAAGAAAGTTATTAAGTAATGGAAACAAACAACTGGATATCATTTTAACACTAGAAAGTTATTATAACTAAATTCTTAAGTGAAACAATGTAAGTACAAAATGGCAAGTTGGATACTTTGTCTTTTATCCTATACCTAGTGATCCCATAACAAAAATTTTGGGTATTTATAGCTATTCATTTTTTCATTCAATGTTCTGCCCAAGGGCAGATCTTTCATTGCAAACCCAGCTTTGTCCAATCTTTCCTATTTTCTGCCTTCCTCTTTGTCTCCTCATATGAACCGTATACCTTAATGTCATCTATCTGATATTTTCTTCTGCCACAAACTCTTCTCCCATTGACCATTCCTTCCAGTGCATCCTTCAGCAGACAGTTTCTTCTCAGCCAGTGACCCAACTAATTTCTTTTCCTTTTCCTGATCAATTTCTTTATAGCTATATCTAAACTAATTTTTTTATCTTCAAAATCGTCCATTTTTTAGAAAATAAAATTGAAGAATTTAGATTGATTTTAAGAAAAATTGTTCGTCATAAATCAAAATTTTGAATAGTTCTAATTTTTTTCCAGTGCTAGTAGGAACCTAAAATTTAGTTTTTTTTTCTTCACTGTCCCTCCCACTCCACTGCATTATCAACAGTAATCTCACTAGAGGTTTTGATTTATCTAGAGAAAATCAAAACTCGAGTGGGATTTAATTGAATATTACACGATTAGAAGAAAGTATATAAAGATTAGAAGTAACAAAGTACTCCAATACAATAAAATATTAATTGGCTTACGAAAATACAACTGTCTTCAAATGTATTATTGTACCATCTCAACATTACGCTAGATGGCAGTAGTGTTTTATGATTATGTTTTCTTGTTATCAGGTGTGCCAACTATGGAATCTTCATTCAACTCTGTGGACGGTTACTAATCAAGAAGGCTTTGTTGATTCAGTTTCATTTTTATTAAAACATTTGCATTTCAATTCAATCATCCGGATCCCAGTAATCAACGTATTGACAGATGATTTTCAATAAATCTTAGTATTAAACAATCTCTGATACGGGACTATCCATAATATCATATAGCAGAAGCTATAACAAACATAACCTAAATAATATAAACAAGTATTAGAAAAGTTTTAATTAGGGATGATGAAATAAAGAAGAAACGTTTTAATTAATGATGATGAAATAAAACATAAACATAAATAATTTTAAAAGAAACAATTATTGAAAGTACAATTTTCAAATTTGAATGTTTTAGTGGTTGGTGGTTCAGTTGATGTTATATTGGACGTGTGCGTAAAAGAAGTGAATTCGTTGATGTACATGGTGTATCCCTCAACTTATTCAGGATTTCCGAATGGTGCTCTTCATATATGACCAGTGATCTTTATTAATTCTTGTTCTTGAATGCCAATGCGAGTCATATTTGAAAGTGCTGTGCATCGACTGGAGTGGTTTGTAATTTTCTGTTTTTGACGTCCAGACCAGTGCAGTTTGAAATGTTGGCAAACAAAGAAACAAATGCTAGGTAGTAATAAAAATAAAGAAATGTTAGGGACGCGATAAAATTAAACAAATGCTAGGGACGCGATAAAATTGTGCAATAAGCAGCCATGATTGGTTGAAAGACGTCCTTTCATAACGTTTTATTGGTCAAAAGTAGTGTGACGTAGTAAAAGTGTAATAGTCAATAAAAATTCCAAACTGTGTTAACATACAAAGAGGTGAGTCAATCAAGTGAAAACAAAAGTACTAGAAGGCTATGACATCATGACAAAGATTTATTATCTGGAGGAATTGGAAGGCTTATAGAGAAAAAGGACAAATGTACTATATTTGCAGGGGGAGGGATGTATTGAAAAGTTACTGGTTTTTAAAATACTAAGATGCAAAAAAAAAGTGGAACGCTTTGATAAAATATAATTTTCCAATCAAAACATTATAATTTTATATATTACCTTAAATGGACAGGTATTTACACCATTAGGAGATACTGTCTCATACAATAGAAATGTTAAATGTTATGTTTTATTTAACGACGCTGCAACTGCAGAGGTTATATCAGCGTCGCCGGATGTGCCGGAATTTTGTCCCACAGGAGTTCTTTTACATGCCAGTAAATCTACTGACATGAGCCTGTCGCATTTAAGCACACTTAAATGCCATCGACCTGACCGGGATCGAAGCAACCTTGGGCATAGAAGGCCAGTGCTATATCAACTCACCAACCAGGTCGACCATACAATAGAAGATTTCCACCATCCTTCACTTTTATAAACAACTCTTAACACTGCGTTAGTTGTATTGTTGTAATTTTTTGGACAACAGGGAAATAAAAATTTTACAGCTAGGGAAGTTCAGTATTTTGAGTGTGTAATGTTTCCATGGTTTCCATGTTTTGTTTATTCTGTGAAAGGTAATCTGCCACAATTTCAAGATGCCTTTAAGTGCAGAAAACTCAGTAAGAATGGTAGCTTTAATTGACGATGGCTGAAGTTACAGATACATCACGAATAGTCTTGGAACAGTTTCAACAGAAAGCATTCACAGAGCTGGTAGATGTTTTCAAGAGGACAACACATTCTCTCAGAGACCAGGATCTGGTCAAACGAGAGCTACAACTGCAAGGGATGACAGATTCATGACATTACAAGTGTTAAGGGACCAGCACACAACTGTAGTTCAGGTTCAAAAATGCCTTCATCAATTCCATCAGGTGCATGTGAATGTGTGAACAATCAGAAGACATCTCAGGAATCATTGAAATCCAGGAGGCCAGCTACAGTGCAGCTGTTGACACGTCAACATCATATTGCCCAATTTAACTTTGCCCATCAGCATATTAACTGGACTGAAAAACAGTGGGTAACATTCTTTCCACAGATGAGTCCAGGTTCTCTTTTTGGGCTCATGATGAAAGAGAAAGAGTGTGGAGAAGGCCTGGAGAGTGCTACTACTCTTGTAACTTCTCAGAAAGAACACCATTCAGAGGAGGGTCTATAATGATGTGAGGTGGAATAACAACAGAGGCAAGAGCTGGTGCCAATTGCTGACCGCTATGTGAAGGAGGTATACTAATGGAACATGTTGTTCCATTTGGTTATGGAGTCAAAGAAAACTTCATCATAATGCACAACAATGCTCGTTCACATGTAGCATGATGCGTCTCTCAATTTCTGAACACTGTGGGGGTTCAATGCATGGCCTGACCAGCTTGCAGCCCTGATCTCAACCCTATGGAACAGCTGTGGGACACCTTGGGAAAAAAAAATCGAGCTTGAGATCTTCTGCCAGAGACCCTGCAAGTGCTTTAAAGGGCCGTCACCATGAATGGGGATATACTGACCAACGTGATCAGAAACCTCATTCAGAGTATACCAAGAAGAATGCAGGCAATAATTGATGCCAGAGGAGGAAATATACTGTACTAGGCAGTAACTGACACCAGAGGAGGAAATACACGGTACTAAGTGCTGTATTGTTTCACACAGTTCACAGTTATATTTCTGTTGTTGTAATGGTATCACCGAAGTTTTGTTTTCCCCTATTTTGGGGATTTCAACAGCTCTGAAAATTTCACAATTGTAACTGATATTGTGAAGAGTATAAAATAATTAATTATTGTAATGTAAAATGTTGTTTTCTAATGCCAGGCGTTTGACAATAAAGTCATTTGACCTCTTGCACTCCAATATTTTTCAAAGTTATTATCATGACCAGCCAATGAAGCACAGATTTTGAGGTGTTCCGAATCCATTTCTTGGTTTGAGTTGCACAATGGGCAGTTAGGGGACTGATATATTCCAATTCTATGCAGGTGTTTAGCCAAACAATCATGGCCTGTTGCCAATCTAAATGCAGCTACAGACGATTTTCGTGGTAAATCGGGAATTAACTGTGGATTTTGATGCAGAGAGTTCCATTTTTTCCCTTGGGATTGTGTTATCAAATTTTGTTTGTTGAAGTCTAAGTATGTAGATTTAATAAATCTCTTCACAGAGTAATACGTAGATTTAGTAACAGGTCTGTAAGTAGCAGTGCTGCCCTTCTTTGCTAAAGCATCCGCATTCTCATTTCCCAGGATTCCACAATGGGATGATATCCATTGGAATACAATTCTTTTATTGAGTGATATTAATTGAGAGAGCATTTTAGTTATTTCTGCTGTTTGAGATGAAGGTGTGTGTTTAGAGACGACTGATAGAATAGCTGCTTTGGAGTCTGACAATATAACTGCATTCCTAAATTTATTGATGTGGCATAGAAGATTCCTGAGACATTCACTTATTGCAATGATTTCACCATCAAAACTTGTTGTTCCATATCCAAGTGATCTATAAAGTGAGAAGAGACAGCACGTAACACCTGCACCGCACCTTGTTCTCTGGAGATCAGTGTATAAATGAAGCCAGTTTTGTGGAGGGTACCTAATATTAATTGTCTCTAAAGACAATTGTTTCAGTATTTCAGTGTTTATTTCTGATTTAAGTATTTCTTTTGTTAAATTTAGATTATATTCTATATTTAATAGAGTTAAAGGGTTTGGTTTAATTTGTAAGTTTTCTTTTAAATTCGGGATATTGATTTTCTGTTTTAATTCTTGAACAATGGATATGAAACTTTTTTGAGTTTTCAATCTACAGAGAGGACTGTATGAATGCCAATTGTTTCCTGGTAATCTGGTAAGTGTAATGTAAAATAATTTACTATGATTATAATTATTATAATTGCTAAATTAATTATTCATCTCTGAAGAACCAAGAAATGCCTTCTGACCGGGCATGATTGTTTAACAGCTCATTTATACAGAATCGGCATCTCCCTCTCACCCAATTGTGTGTTATGTGGAAAGATAAGCTCCACCTGGAAAATTGCGAAGCTTTGTCTGTTCATCTCAACATCACAGAAAAATACTAAACTGCAAGATGGTTGATGGCTTCATTGCCATGATACCAGAACATTGGCTAGCTACCTAGCTACTTACCTACCTACCTACCTACCTACCTACCAACCAACCAACAAACCAACCAACCAACTTTTTGCATCTCAGTGTAAATACATACTGAATTAGTCTTCTAATCTGTCACTCTCTCTGTTTACTAAATGACCTATTATAACAATTTTATTTTATTAATAATATCGATAGTGTTTTGTAAAAATCAGGAGATCTAAAATACCCTTCCTGTCCATGAGTCAAGCCCCGTAGTTTAACAATTCCTGCTGTCAACTGAAGCAAAGTAAATAAGCTACTAGCCAAAACTACTCAGCATTTCATTTCCTAGTATTCTATATGTGGGGGGTGGAAGAGAGGGATCCCCTAATCAAGTGTCTTTCTCCTGGTTCATTGGAATGTGCAGTTCCATCACACTACAAGGTGAAGGGCAGTATTATACTCTGGATACAGTATGCACGTCCCCAGCAGTTCTTTGTCATACATCAACTATATGCTGACCTCTTTGCATTACACAATGGCACAAGATAAATATTTTATCCAAGAATTTACCTATTTCAAATGGCAGGTGAACAGCACTGAACTTCTATTCTTTGACTCTACTAAGGCCCAATTGTATAAAACTCCCTGACTAAAGATCAACTTTGATCGAAGATCGAAAAGTAAACCGAGTTCAGACACTTCTTCTATTGTATAAAACTTTTCTGCGATCAAATTACCTTGGTTCAAATGCAATCTAAGTTCACGTGAAAGGGATTTGGCAACATCGCATAAACAGGTGAAATACGTGATGCGCGGACCATGTTATACAGGTTTGTTCAGTGTTGCCAATCTAGCAATTTTAACTCTTTTTCAACAACAATTTCTTTTAACTTTTATATTGCTTAAATAGGGATTTAGTGACCTTTTTAGCACCCCATAGTGAAAAATTTAATCTTTCTTTGTTGATAATGAGAAATCTAGCGACTTTACAACTACTTTTTGGCGACTTTCCATATTACACTCTGTTGGAGACACTGGTTTTTTTTTGCGATGTAAATAATGGCGGACAATAAGAAGAAGGTTGACTGTTCTCCAAGTTGTTATCATGTTATGGTGTGTGATACTGCTGAACATAATAAAGCTTTATAAAACGACAATTTTCGTTTAGTAATACAGTTAATTGAACATTTATGAATGTACCCATCATATCCATTAATAATTAATGGTTGTTATAAACATAATATAATTATAGGTTATGTTATTTTATACTGCTGAACACGATAGAGCCTTATAAAATATAAGAATGTTTGTGTATTAAGGCAAGAAATTGAAAGAAATATATATAAATGCACCTAACATATCTATTAATATTAATAATAATGGATATTTTATTTGCACAATCTGTCACTCGTATATTTCAAACAGAAAAGAAATAACTGAACTTGGATCATCTAACTTAATCGGAGAAATTTCTTCAGTCAAAGTTGACTTTAGTTTGAGACAAATTAACCTCAGATTAGACTTTATACAACACAAAATTCCAAGTTCAGCTGAAAAGGATCAATTTAACCTCTGATCTAAGATTAAATGGTTTATACAATCGGGCCTAAATAAAATAAAGATAGTAAATTCGTCTTAGTTCAAATATTAGGTCATTTCGGAAATTCGTTTATTGTCATATGTTATGCACATGTGTTTCCATCCATCTGGTAGAAACTATTTGAATGTTGGTGCTTCAGTTGACAGTTGCATTTTTAATTTTCTCAAGCTTAGAAGGAGTTCGCATCCTCTTTTCTTTTAAAGGTTTTCCCATTCCCACATTCAGTGTAAGATATTTCACGATTCATTACTTATTCAGCTTAAATGATTCAATATAACTTAAAAAAAATCGTTTAATATATGCAAATCTTTCAAGGAAGGAAAAAAGAAATAATGACTTCCTATTTGCTATAACTCACTTTCATTTTGTGCACTCTAAGTATAGATCCATGTTCCAGTCTTGGTGGTAGTATATCATACTTAAAGAATAAATGAAGGCGGAACTCTTGATCTGGCTCACACGTTTCATCCTTCATGCCCACAACTGCATGCCTGCTGTTTCCTCTAGGGCTCTGTAACACATAATATTTATATCACTAATGATGATGCATAGTAGGCTCATATTCAGCACTTCACCCTTAACAAAGGAATCTCTCCTATTCATTTAACTAAATGGGATGATTGAAAGATTTTGTAAATACCTTACTAACAAGGAATCTAGCCAGAAAAGTACAAGGAAGAATTGAAGTTTTCTTCTACACTTATGTTTTCTCTATCCCTTTGACAGCGAAAGATATTTCTCCTGCAACCATTTACTTTTCCATGATTTGCAGTCACATATCATTTCTCACGCAACAATCACAAAGGCAGGATCGTTTACAAAGACATGCAGAGATACGAGTGCTTTCTGCAGTCCCTAGCCATGCAAGATTAGAAGAAGTGGGAGGAGTAATTTTGATTCAACGCACTGTTAGTGAAGGAAAGCGATGAAGCAAAAATGGTATCATTCTGTTTTTCTGCCACTTCTCACTAGTCCTATTATATACAGATCATTCATTCATTCATTCATTGTGGACCTCATTTTAGCCGTAACAACGTTTTTAGTTCTTTTAAGCATTCTGATTATTGTATTGTGTTTCTGTTTTGTGAAGGATTTTAGATAAGGGCGCAAATAGCCATAGTAGCTGACACGCCCTTTTTAAACCCCACTAACTAACTACTTCATTCATTCATTCATTCATTCATTCAGAGTTTTTTTGCAAAAGGATAGGTCTGTCACTGCGAACTCAACTTTTTCCAATCTTCCTATTTTCCGTCTTCCTCTTAGTCTCCACAAACAATCCATATATCTTACTGTTGTATAGCATCTGAAATCTTATGCCCCGAACTTTTATCTTGTTCACCATTCCTATACTATACAGACCCTGGTCATGGAAAAGACCAACTTAAGAAATGTATTAAACTTACTGAAAATAAATGCAGGATGGGCCCCATATATAAAATAGACGATGAGATCACTTTACATAAGCTAATGTGATCCATAAGCCTCAGAAGGTAGCAATTGCAATGTATTGCATCATTAATCCAGATAGGGAAATGGATTTTAAGTAAGCTCTTGAAAGAAGTCTTTAAGGCTTTATATGAAAACCAATGGCATTATTGGGTCTACCACAAATTACTCACAATGTAACAATGTCCCTAGAAGAAGAAAAACATGCAGCATCATCACATTTTCTACCATTTATTTTGAATGTCATATTGTTTACCGATGATTTAGGTCTCTTCAAAGGAAGAGCTGGAGAGATCTGCACATAATCTTCATACAGTTTCTGTACAGTTCGACATGATTATATCAACTAAAAAAAAATAAAAATAATATTTTGGGATTTGGTAGAAGGGAATGGATACCAAGCAAAATATATTTAGACAACAGGATTCTGGAAAGAATTAATGCATTTCATTATCTGGGGTACAAGATGTATTACTAACGTGAACTTAGTAAATCTTCCAATATTATTATTATTATACAAGAGTAGTACGAATACTAAATCACATTATGAAGCCATCTCAAAATACAGAAACACATTCGCTGACAAACCAATTTTATCCTACAGTATTACGGCAAAGACTAAAAAACACATCTCCAGAATTACAGAATATGAAATGAAATATATGTGTAGGCTACACAAAATGGGCTCATAAAAGAAATGAAGATGTGCCTAAGGAATTACAGGTACAACCAGTAATTGACTACATCCTATAATTTTATTATAACCAAAGCTAAAAATGCCATATCTAAGAGATGAATCTGGAATGACGGTTAAGAAAAATAATTTGCTATGGTACCAGTCAAGATGAATACAATTTGAAGGACCTCTAATGACGTGATAGAAGGATAATGCAGGACTCTTTATCAGGCCACATGGTCCAATACCTGCTAGGATGATGATGATGATGATGTAAACAGAACAACCAATGCAATGAGGGGCATTGCATTGTAAATTTAAAATAATATATGATCATAATATATCTCACTTTCATTTTAAAGTTTCTAGAATAAACAGTATAAAAAAAGATCAGAGGGATAACAAAATCTTCACAACGCAACACTTGACAAAACATATAAGTAGAGTTACAATTTTTCTCTCTTTGACTACTTTGTGGTATTTACGTGGATTTGTAGGATTTCTGCAGGTAAACTTGTTTCAGACATAGGAACACATATATTTCAATTTCATAATACCATTTATGCCTATTTTTATCATTAGCATTTATTTTCAGAAAATGAACCTATAAGAACTTAACACAACATTTAAGAGTAAACAAGTTTTTTTACATGTATTATTATTTCATTACTTTTAGTTCATAACAATCACTGATTGAAGATAAAGACAGGGGTCAATGTTTATGAAGGCTTTTCGTTTATATGACGTCATTCCATTTTCGACCAATGAAGTGTAATGAAATTTTGAATTCCAACCAATCACAGTCAGACTTTGCAATAATTTTTGCAGCTAGATTTATCGCTATCAATTTATCGCATGGTCGTTCTTTTGTTTAGTCGTCGCCAACTGTCTCCCTGTAAATTGATGATCATGAATACATTGAGATGCAACTACATGGTTAAACTTTTATTTCAACTTTAAAGCAATGAATGCAAGATTGATATTTAATATTAATTAACATATCTACGCAGTGAAGACGACGTTCAAAATGGCACACCATGTAGTCACAAAATCTTCATGCATCTTAATTGAACATACCTTTTAAACTTGATTCTTTCAATATTCTTCCCAGATTGCATGCATAGGCGATTGGAATATTGAACTGTGTAGATGCAGCTTTAGTTCTGTTACACACTGTAGCGAGAATGCGTTTGTCGAGCTATAAAAAATGCTTTCGTGTAGCACTGATTGTAAGTAACGGTCGAAATAAGGCACAGCTGACATTGGTCCTGCTTCCTCAGGTAACTTAACCTATAAGTGTATCCTATAAAATTTGTATTTTGTGAATGAAATGAAACAATTAATAGAAAGTCAGATGTTCAAACTTACGTAACATGATCGCATATCAAACCCAAAGACCTTGCATAGTAATAATGTCTTTCATCAAACTGCCTTCTGTATGGCGTAATAAAATTCGTGTTTTAATTAGACCTATCGATACAGAGATGGCTTCACTGTGTAGCAACATATCTCGCTGTGAATACATAAGCATTGATATATAGCTGTCCCCACTGTTACTGTTAAATTTAATTATGATTTTAGCAGATAATGAAAATATATTTATGTTGTAATAATAAGAGAAAAGTGCAGTGCATGTAATTAACATTGTTAAACCTGTATTTCGCTTTTCGCAATTGGCATTACTGAATAATAACATCCAATTTCTTTATTGCAGTAATCAATATTCATCTACGAGTATTTCAACTTCACAATGTCTGAATAGGTTAAGTATTCGTAAATATATAATTATTAACATTTTGTGATCGAATTTTAGGGATATATTATTTACACCTTTATTTCATTCACGAAATAGTCCTAATAAATGTCACTCGAGGTCTGAGATTTCCCAGATAAATCCACGAGTGAACTCAGACCTCTCGTGACATTACTACAGATAAAATTGCATATTCGAAATGAGACAGTGGAACAAGAGGATAGCTTCAAATATTACTTGGGGTGTACTATAAGCAGTAACATGAGCTGCCAGTAAGTCAAAAGGAGGTTAGCAATGGCAAAAAAAAAACTTTTAATGGAAAAAGGAGCATCTTTTGCAGACCTCTGGAAAAAGAACTAAGGACGAGACTAGTGAAGTGCTTTGTGTGAAGTGTTACATTGTATGGGACATTACGATGAAGTGAGGAGAGACGATTAGAAACATTTGAAATGTGGATACGGAGAAGAATGAAGAGTGTGGACTGGGCAGATAAAATGAGAAATGAAGCTGTGCTAGAAAGAGTGGATTGAAAAAAGAATAATATTGAAAGTGATCAGGAAGAGGAAAAGGAATTTGCTAGGTCACTGGCTGAGAAGAAACTGCCTACTGAAGGCTTCACTGGAAGGAATGGTGAATGGGAGAAGAGTTCGGGGCAGAAGAAGATACGAGTCATATGCGGAAACTAAGAGGAAGGTGGAAAATAGGAAAGAAAGAATGCTGGGCTTTGCAGTGAGGGCCACAATACCTTCAAACCATCGTTAACAAATCTGGTTACTGTATAATAATTCATTTTGAAGGCAATAGGAAGTGACTTGGTGAGGTCTTCCCGGGTCTAATTTTGTCTATATAGTGACCCAATATGTCTGTCGACTCATCCACAGCGATAAATATCCAAGAATCTCCTATTTTGCTTTTTATTTCTTTCATGGTTTCTTAGTAGCAGGCATCAAGGTAGTGCTTCTGGAGTGTATATTCGTCTGGAATTTTCGCTAGCAATATTTCTCCAAGAAAGAGCGATATTCTGGTACTACCAGTTTGTCTTGTTACCCAATGCTCAGCTATTTTAGCAATGAAGTCAATAGTTGGTAGCCTTTCCGTGGTGCCCCCTAAACTATGTTTAAGTATAAATTAAACATAGACAAAATGGTCAACATTTATGCTCAATGAGATGCAGTCTAAAGTTGTTGTTGTTGTTTTCTAATGCCAGGCATTTGACAAAGTCATTTGACTTCTTGCACTCCAATATTTTTCAAAGATATTATCATGACTAGCCACTGAAGCACAGATTTTGAGATGTTCGAATCCATTTCTTGGTTTGAGTTGCATAATGGGCAGTTAGGGGACTGTTAAATAGCAAGTTGTAGCCGATTTAAGTGAACACCATATTTTAACGTTTTGGTGGCTACTTCATTCACACACAACCCCAGAATGTCTGGAGGACCACACCTGCTGTTGGTCGACGGGTCCATTGGACCTAGCTGGGAGATCTTGTTGATCACCAGCTTTCCTCCTTAAGCCACTGGAGGACGATTTTAGTGCCATAGCAGGTCAGCACTAGGAACAGAAAAGTAGAAAGAGGAGGAAGGAAAGGGAAATGAACCCCTAGGCCTCGAATGCTCTAATGCCGTTGGGGTCGAAGAAAGTAAGAGTTCAGTCAGAGGGCTGGATAGGAAAGGGTAAAGAGGGAATTAGGTATTGCATAGAGGAAAATTATACCAAATTCAGTCATTAACTCATTAAGCTGACCAATGCTAATGGATGAGTAGCCCCACCCTTTAGTTCAGCTCGTAAAATTATGCTTACTAACAGCTGCACCACGGGAAGGTAGGGATGGGACATTGGGTATTTGTCCAGGTTGGTACCTTAAAGCCTTCAATGGGAAGGATTAATGGCTCTCCCCCTGTATCCGACAGATACCCTTTTGCAGCCATGCAGTCCAGTAGCTACCATTGTAGTACACTTATATTTAAAATAAACATTTTTCGAAGCAGTAGGCCCATCCAAGATGACTGTCACGTACAAATACTTTAATACTTGACCACTACGTAAGTGTCTTATTGTTTTAATTGTGTGTACACACTATTGTAAGAATGTATTCTCATATATACACCTACGACCTGAAGATGCTCTAATGAGTGAAAATGTCTATGGAATAAATCACAACTTTTACCACAGATAAGTCTTGACTGAACTTCAAAACAAAATACCTATATTCAGGGTGTTTCCGGGCTGGTGTGACAAACTTTCAGGGATGATGGGGAAGGGCACATGTATCAATTTGAGATAAGGAACCCTGGTCTCGAAATGACTGAGTCGAAAGTTATAAGTAAAAATAGTGGTGTGGAAATGGAATTGTAATTTGGCAACACATGCCCTCCTTCCCTTAACCTATGGAACAGTCGTGGAAAGATGGTATGAACCGGATGTCTCTTATGTGGGTACTTGGCCCGATACAATCTGTGAGCTTGTCTACTGTTCCCATTGGCTCATCCGTATTCGGAAATCAGGTCTGCATATTCCGCTCTTGTATATTCCTCCATTTCACTAGGACTGATCGACTGGACACTGCAACTTGTACACATACACTGCTGTCTACAGACGTGCATATCAGGACCGACCACGTCTGTTACACATTACGCTATCTGCATTGCATTAGTGTAGTTTCCTGTCCCCACCCCTCAGACAGCGCACTGAATGGAATACTGTAAGTAGACAATGTAAACAACGTCAGATGAATACATTACTCTTGGTTTCACAAGTAAAGAACCTTCGTTGCAGGGTTGGGTTCAGGAAGCCATAAATCTGACTGACACGCTCCCCCAATTAGTGAAACTGTGGACAAAGATACTGCCAGGAGACCGCTGAGAATGTTGTGTTGTGAATTTTCCATTTTTGAAAGAATCCAACCAGTTGCAAAAGAAAATACATTTAAAGAGTCCAGCCAAGAGCAAACGTGGCAACAGCTTCCCCTAACTGGCCTGTCAATCACTGTCATCTGTGCAGAAGTGGTGTGAGCAGGGTTCTTTACTTGTGGAGAATAGAGTATATGTAAGATGTACAGATAAATATACATAAATAAGGTGTACAGAGGAATAAAATTATTCCATTTACACACAACTATTTTTGCTTGTAACTTTCGACTTGGTCATTTCCGGACCAGGGTTCCTATCTCAAATTGATACATGTGCCCTTCCTCATCATCCCTGAAAATTTTTAACACTAGCCCGGAAACACCATGTATACATAACTTATCGGATCAAACATGTCTTCAAAAATTATGAACATGTTCTGACTCAATAAAAATTTGACAATATTGGCCATCAACCTCAAACAAGTCATGACATTTGGCCGTTAGGGGTAACACAGCAAAGCAAAGTGATCATGCTATCAAAAAGCTATTAATATTTAGATCACACAAGATTACAATAAGTCCTGCAAAGTGTTAATTAAATTACATTACTGGAGATGATTTGAGAATTCTGCTTATAATATTTAACAATCAAATCTTGCTTCCAGCAGGAAGCTGGATTTTTAATTTTTTTTGTTGAAAAAAATCTATCACCCTCAACAAGATTTGAACCACATATACACAAAGTAACTATTCCGTATTATTTACATGCACAGTAGAAAGCTGTCCCATGATTTGCTAAGAATATGTTTCAAATTAATCATAGACCTAGAATGTTTAAATAAAATTACATTTAAAATTAACACTTGCATTAATGAAATAGCCTTTTCATGAAATACAATCATATTTTGTATGTCACCTTCTTAATGCTGCAAATCACTCCATACATATTTACTCTGGACTCTGGTTCTTGAATTTCTGCAATACGCTTGTAGTTGACAGACATACGTCGACGTAATGGACGATCAACTGTAAATGAGTTGGAAAATGCTTGTGCCATTGTGAGTACGGTACAGCAGTCTTGTCATTCTAGTATTGGATCAGATCACGATCAAAACTTTCTGAAACAGAACCATTTAAAAATGATTTTTTTTTTTAATATCACACTAGACCTATAACAGAATTTAAAACTCACACCGAAAAATGTGTAATAAGATTCTCGCCAAATATCATTAATAACTCATCCTTAACCTCTAAAAGTCTGAATTTTTTGTAATTCCCCCCCCCCCACTACAGATAAGTTACATGGATATAATAGGATACAACAATGTGATTTTATTTCATTAGCAAAAAGTTTTCTCCAGTCCATCATATTCTAACTCATCGAATCTTATATAATCTGATGTTTTAGATGCACTGGCACTGTATTTGAAAAAAAGTGGTTTTCATTTGCCTTCCCAAGAGCTTCTGAATATTGACAAATAGCTTCTTCCAATTTCTCGTTTAAAGTCCAAGTCAAATTTGAGTGAATTTTATTTTGAGTCATTAAGAATTTTGTATAACTACATTTAACAGAATTTAGAAAAGTCACACTCTCCAGAAAAGTAGATTTTAAGAGATATGTCTCGTTTTTCCATTCATGGAGCCCTTTCTTCATATTGCCTTCTCCTTGTCTCCTTCCATAAAAGGAACAATAACAGATCCTGTCATTCTTTATTATTGGTAAAACAACCACAGTTTAGCATTGAGTTTCTTGTCACTGAGATTGTCAACCATACCTCCCTCTTATTCCTTCCATAAAAGGAACAATAACAGATCCTGTCCTTCAGGTTTTATTATTGGTAAAACAACCACAATTTCAGCATTGATTTTTTCTTGTCACTTAGATTGTCAACCATACCTCCCTCTTATTCTGCAGTAGTTCCAATCAGATAAAACATATCCGAGAATAATCGAAAACCTGAACTTTAAGGAATAGGTGTACTTTAATGACATGCATTAAAGGACTGCTACCAGGTATATAATTACTACATTTCGGCATGGTCGAGCATAAACATATTTTCTGGTGACACTATATACATACATGCTAATAATCTCTGCATCTTCATTTTCCAGCTCCAAAATTATCTCATGCATGGTAATGGACCTGTTAGCAACTTTCTTACTGTTTGTGCCATCATCTGCTTCTTTCATTACCCTTTGATAGCATTAAGCACGAAGAATTAATAACATACTCGTATTATCTTTATGTTAGGATACAGTGATATAAAAAAATGCATTATTTCTTCAACAATGTTATAAAGACATAGAACTTATGATTAATGTATATGGATACTCAATTAATAATGGGCAAAATATTGATACCATAACAATAACACCAATCTCATTCACAAAGCAACACATAATTAATCTTAACCTTTTCTTTCACTCCAAATCCCTGCTGACAAAAACACTTTCTGAATTTTCTAGCTGTTAACAACCAATTGGCAAATTAAATTTAAGATTTTATACTACAGAGCAATCAGATGAGATGTGGACAGGAGTACCAGGGTTCTCACTGTGCGCTGCTAACACACTCGCAACAGTGTAGTCACGGTGATACAACCATACAAGTTTCTGTAACTATTTTAAAAAGTGTCTTACTTACAATTGGCTTTTAAGGAACCTGGAGGTTCATTCCCGCCTCACATTAAGGCTATCTTGAGCAAGATTAATCCAATCTCTACCATCATATCCCATCTCTCTCAAATCCATTTCAATGTTATCCTCCCATCTACGTCTCTGCCTTCCCAAAGTTCTTTTTCTTTCCAGCCTCCCAACTTACACTCTATATGCATTTCTGGATTTGCCCATACGTGCTACATGCCCTGCCCATCTCAAACGTCTAAATTTAATATTCCTGTCAGGTGAAGAATACAATACGTTCAGTTCTACGTTGTGTAACTTTCTCCATTCTCCCTTGAACTTCATCCCTATTAGCCTCAAATATTTTCCTAAGCACCTTATTCTCAAACACCCTTAGTCTATGCTTCTTTCTCAAAGTGAGAGTTCAAGCTTCACAACCATACAGAACAACTGGTAATAATTTATAACTGTTTTATAAATACTAACTTTCAGGTTTTTTTGAGAGTGGACTGGATAATAAAAGTTTCTCAACCGAATAATAATAAGCATTTCGGAATATGTATGATAAGACTTTCTTGTGTTAAATTCTAACATACCTTGTTTACATGTTTCGACCTTTTATGGGTCATCCTCAGAACTGGTCGTTGTTGGTCTTGGCGCCTCTTGTTTTGTTTCCTGTGAGGGTGTGTTCATGTGGTATAATGTAGAGTCAAAGAGTGGTGTGTTCTGAAATTGAGTTGTGTGTTGAGAATTTCGTTGGGGTGTGTTTTCGTGTGTCTGTATATTTCATATTGTTCTAGTGTGTTTAGTTTCTGGCTTTTTGATTGAATGTAGTATTTCCATGTCTGTGTTGATATCTCTGTGGGTGTGGTTAGCATTTGTGATGTGTTCTGCATATGTGGAGGTGTTTTGTAATTTTGTTATGGCTGTGATGTGTTCTTTGTAACGTGTCTGAAATGATCTGCCTGTCTGTCCTATATAGAAGTTGTTGCAGGTGTTACATTTGAGTTTGTATACACCTTTTTTGGTTGTATTTGTTTGTTTGTGTTGTTTGTGTGTTGAGATGTTTTTGTAGAGTGTTATTTGTTCTGTATGCGATGTTGTAATTTAATTTCTTGAATGAGGTTGCAATTTTGTATGTGTTTTTGTTTTGTATGTTAGTGTGATGTATTTTTGTGTTCTTGTGTTTTGTTGTATTCTTATGTTTTTGTGATTATGTTTGTCTTACGTATTATGTTGTCTATTATGTTAGGGTTATATCGTTTTCTTGTGCTATATATTTGATTGTTTTTAGTTCTTCGTTGTAATCCTGTTGGTTCATTGGTATGTTGAGTAGTCTGTGTACCATTGTTCGGGATGCAGCTTGTTTGTGTTGTGTGGGGAGGTTGGATGTGTTGTGTATGTGTGTTGTTGTTGTTGTTGTTGTGGGTTTTCGGTATACTTTGAATGTGTGATTGTTGTCTACTTTTGTTATTGTGATGTCTAGAAAATTTATGGATTTGTTGTTTTCAATTTCTAATGTGTAGTGTAGTTTTGGCTGTATTTTGTTTATGTGTTGATGCAGGTTTTGGATCTGTCTTTTGTTTCCTTTGTATAGTAATAGTATGTCATCTACGTATCTGGCCAATATATGATGTTGTCTGCGTGTTTGTTGTTGTCTTTGTTTAGTATGTATGTCTGTAGTGGTGTAAGAATATTTCTGCTAGTATGCTAGTCTTTGAAATTCTCAACACACAGATCAATTTCAGAACACACACACTATTTGACTCAATTCTTCATCACATGAACGCACCCACACAACAGGCAGCAAAGTTGAGATGATGCTGAGACACAAAGGCTCTGAGGATGGTGTCAAGTAGCACCAAAACAGCTGTAAGCCGCACATGCTTACATAATTAACACGAGTAAGATCACTATTTAATCAATTATATGTAGAGTATGGTATTAGGAACAATTTACTGAAAAAAGTCAATGGTTTTTGTCAGAAAATGTAATATTTTCTCTGTAGGCCACTCTTAAAAATCTGATGGATTTGTGCCATTACATTCCACCTGTTCATCGTGAATTTTATAGAAAACTATATAAGTGACAACATTGAAGATATTCCCAATTTAAAATCCAAATGAAATAGTCAACTTCATATTTCTTACATTTTCATAAAATAAGTAAATTTATTTTTCAACAATTGTATGCTAAAAAGAAATTATATGATACTCACTTTAGTTTGAAAAAAATATGTTTATTTTTATGCCAAACATGACTAACATCTCTATTTGAAAAGAAAATACCATTCTGTTTTATGCCATACATGACTAACCTTTTCAGTGCTCTAAAACCTTACTTACTGGCTTTTAAGGAACCTGGAGGTTCATTGCTGCCCTCACATAAGCCCGCCATTGGTCCCTATCCTGAGCAAGATTAGTCCATTCTCTATCATCATATCTCACCTCCCCTAAATCCTTTTTAATATTATATTCCCATCTATGCCTTGGCCTCCCTAAAGGTCTTTTTCCTTCTGGCCTCCCAACTAAACTCTATATGCATTTCTGGATTGACGTGCTACATGCCCTGCCCATCTCAAATGTCTCGATTTAATGTTCCTAATTATGTCAGGTGAAGAATACAATGCATGCAGTTCTGTGTTGTGTAACTTTCTCCATTCTCTGTAACTTCATCCCTCAAAGCCCCAAATATTTTCCTAAGCACCTTATTCTCAAACACCCTTAACCTATGTTCCTCTCTCAAAGTGAGAGTCCAAGTTTCACAACCACACAGAATAACCGGTAATATAACTGTTTTATAAATTCTAACTTTCAGATTTTTCGACAGTAGACTGGATGATAAAAGTTTCTCAACCGAATAATAACAGGCATTTCCCATATTTATTCTGTGTTCAATTTCCTCCCGAATATCATTTATATTTGTTACTGTTGCTCCCAGATATTTGAACTTCTCCACCTCTTTAAAAGATAAATTTCCAATTTTATATTTCCATTTCGTACAATATTCCCGTCATGAGACATAATCATATAGATTTACTTCAAACCTATCTCTTTACTTGGTTTCCCCTAATTGTTTGTGGATTTTTCCTAACATATTCACGTCATCCGCAGAGACAAGAAGCTGATGTAACCCGTTCAATTCCAAACCCTCTCTGTTATCCTGAACTTTCCTAATGGCATACTCTAGAGCAAGGTTAAAAGTAAAGGTGATAGTGCATCTCCTTGCTTTAGACCGCAGTGAATTGAAACGCATCTGACAAAAACTGACCTATACGAACTCTAAAACACACGTTTCACTTAGGCACATTTTAATTAATCGAACTAGTTTCTTGGGAATACCAAATTCAATAAGAATATCATATAAAACTTCTCTCTTAACCGAGTCATATACCTTTTTGAAATCTATGAATAACTGATGCACTGTACCCTTATACTCCCATTTTTTCTCCATTATCTGTCGAATACAAAATATCTGGTCAATAGTTGATCTATTACGCCTAAAACCACGCTGATGATCCCCAATAATTTCATCTACATATGGAGTTTATCTTCTCAAAAGAATATTGGACAAAATTTTACGCCGTCAACAAAAGTGATATTCCTCGAAAGTTACTACAGTTAGTCTTGTCCCCCTTCTTAAAGATAGGTCGATTATGGACTCCTTCCATTGTTCTGGACAAGTACAAGCTTATAAATTTCGTTAAGAAGTTATTATTTCTCTTACTGTATATTCCATTTGACACTTGTAGGTTCTAAATAAATGTTGTGTGGATACAAAAACTTGCTGTGGATTTAATTACTTCTTTCCTTTACCCTTCAGTATCTCCAAACCTCTTCCTTGTGGCTGAGTCACCTTTGGCTTGAAACCCTTCATATAGGCTTGAAAAGGATAAATTAAAACGTGAATAAAGCAAGTTAAAATCTTAAAAAATGAACTTAGGACACTTGGGAATCCAGCTCTTCAATCATGGATCGTGACAGCAAGGGGCATCTGTGCTCATGAGAAATATAGACAGGTATTAGGTTCTCGAGGCGGCATCGTGGAAAATTGAGGAAGTCCCAGGTGACCAATCCTAAGAGAAAGACCACTTTTAACTCCATCTAAACACAGTCTCCCACTCTGCAGACACATCGATAGTAAAGGGCATAGAACACCTAACCTTGCGTTTACTCTGGTTACAATCAGTTTAATTCAGTACTAACAGAGACATCATGATCACTTTCTTCACCAGTATACTTGTTAATAAATTCACTTGGTTTCTCTACACGAAAAGTTTGTTTCATTTACATTCTCTTATCGTTGCATCCCAGGACACATCATCATAAATTCTTAAGTACTATGCTATTTGCCAATAACCAAGTTGTAACACATGAGAGCAAAGATGAACTGCAAATGGCTATGCATAAACTAAACCAGTTTAAATCAGTTATTTCATTTTCATAGTGTTCTGCCCAAGGGCAGGTCTTTCACTGCAAACCCACCATTCTCCAGTCTTTCCTATTTTCTGCCTTCCTCTTAGTCTCTGCATATGATCCATATATCTTAATGTCATCTACCATCTGATATCTTCTTCTGCCCCAAACTCTTCTCTCGTTCAGCATTCCTTCCAGTGCATCCTTCAGAAGGCAGTTTCTTCTCAACCAGTGACCCAGCCAAAGCTTTTCCTCTTCCTGATCAGTTTCAGCATCATTCTATCTTCACCCACTCTTTCCAACACAGCTTCATTTCTTATTCTGTCTGTCCATTTCACATGCTTCAAATCTTTTACCGTGGAAAGACTCATCATGTCATGTTTGCAGCAGTTTCTTTTTTCTGGGAGGTGGAGATGTGGAGAGTGGATTTGACTAATTAGGTGCACTGAAATTCACCACAAGGGTTAAATATCAGTTTTATAAGATTTTTGACCCGATCAGAGACCAGGAAATCCCAATTAGCTTTTGCACCCAAAATCAGTTATGTGTAACTTATAATTCAAACTTTCAACACAAAAAAAAGAACATGATTTTTAAGGGTTCAGAGCAAAAATGGTGTAATCAGGAAATGGGTAATGAGGTTTGTAAAAATTCCAAAATCAGTTAAGTAGTAATTAATATGTCCTTCTTGCTTCCACTGACACAAAAACCCAAGAACATGATATTTATAGGAAGAGATTACCGATATTGATAAAAATTATAAAAGAGAATCAGATGTTGAAGAGATTCGATATTGATAAAAATTATAAAAGAGAATCAGTTGTTGAACAGATATTAAGTATTTAGGGTGTGATGTAGGCATATCATATGAAAAGAATAAAGATAGTTCCATTAAAATCAGCAGCTATCAAAGAATATGTGGGATTAAGACGAACTTTGAAATGGAGGACCATGAGGGAAACACAAAATATACAATAATTCTATAAAGTAATCACTGTCCCCATTTCATCAGGCTATGCAAATCACAAAGAAAAAGATTTAAAGCAAATAGGGTCATCAAAATCAAATTCCTTAGATCAATAAAAGCTGTACAAGAGTAGACCACATATGAAACAACGATCTGTGGTTTCAAGGCAAAAGTTGGTGAAAATGAGATTTTGCAATATGTTGCACATCCTGATGATAGCTTTATTGCAGTAAAAGATGACATGCATATCTGTATTATTTTTCTCTCTAATCTGTTGTTGTGAAACACTTTTTGGTAATTGGGTATGAAAGACCTACGTTTTACATATGCTGTTTTTCCATAACTTAAACTCAATAGAAGTAGGTACTACTTGTCATTATAATTGGTTTGTCTTTTTTTTTTTTTTTTCATTATGTGCCAGTTGTGGTTTGGGGGGCAACAACATATGATTTCAGGTTTAGGGGAGGGTTCAGTCTCTCCAGACAAACACAAGATTACACACCTTTGTTGTTTCAGGAAGTGATGTCATCTTCTGATTATCATTAAATTTTATGAATTGAGTTTTGTGATTTACTATGCCGATTGCTAATTCACAAAACATCACTTCAATATTAGAAATGACTTGTGGGATGCAATCTGACACTTGATCACTAAGTCCACTCACTCCAGGCTGTTCAACTGACATAGCCACACCACTGGTGATATCACCATTCACTTTCAACTGCAGAACTGACATTGGTAAATTGCATCGTCTATATACAATTCCAATGAATTAAAATGAGAATTTTGTAGGACAAAACAAACAAATTTCTGTACCATAGATTACAGTATGTAACCAGGCAGCATCTATTGACATGTATTTACAAACAACAAATAATATTAAGTGACATTATTTTAAAGTGATTCTATCAAATCACTTTGTAGCTGAGTAGTGTAGCATCTGACTACAAATCAAAAGGTTGTTGGATCCAATCCCAGCAGTTGCACATAAGGTTAAGTGAAAATAAAATATATATGTACTAAAATTAAATGCAAGACTAAAAGTTAGTAAGGAGTAGTAACACAAGTGAGATGGATAAAAAAAAAAAAAAAAAAAAAAAAAAGAAAAGGGGAAGGTAGAAAGGAGAGAGAGAGGATAAAAAGGAGAAAGGAAGAGAAGGAAGGAAGAAAGAAAGAAAGAAAGAAAAAGGAGATAAAATACAAATAAAAAAACATCATTATTTTATTTTATCTTAATCCCACATAATCTATCATAGTGGAAAAACGACATATATCTCTCCTACCCAATTACCCATGTTTACTATGGTTTAATACGGTAGCTCAAACTTTAAATGCTCGCTCCTGAAAAACAGCAAGAAATGACATAGGCCTATCACATTTTGCCTTGGAATCACACAATTATAAAACAAGAACTAAGAGTAGCCTATAACCAATAGCAGAAGTAGCAATAAACATAAAGAAAGATGGAGAGGACATGTTATGTGCATGTCCCCAAAGAGAATACCAATAGAAAGATGAAGTTTTGCAAGACCGAGGATAAGATGGTGAGGCCAGAACTGGCAAAAAGTTCTAATTATAGAATGATAGAAGAATTCAGTGGTATCAAATAAATGACAGTGTAATGGCAAGGCAAGCAGGTATCAGACAGATGGGTTTTTGGGAAGTACGATCCTCGTCAGTAGCAGGGCCTCTTACATTTCATTAATGATAGTTGAAGAAAATTCTGATCAGTGGCCAGCATATCTCGATGCTATTGCAGTTCTATCTGTCACCACCCTTACATACATCAAACAGTTAACTACACACAGAATTTTGTAGACCTTGTCACACACAAGCAGCTTTGAATGTTTCTGGAAAAATTGATAACAGAAAATGAAACAAATGTGTGGTATAATGGAAGAAATTTACCTACACACATAAAAAAAAAAATTTATGGTTTATTTAACGACACTCACAACTGCAGACGTTATATCAGCATCGTCAGTGAGCTCTTTTTGTAAATCTACTGATACGAGTGTCACATTTAAACAGAATTTTTTTATATTATTAGAAAACATATCATCTAGAATTATTAAATTGCCGCTACTTCTGTACAAGAGTGCTACCAGAGCACAATGGCCCAAATCACGAATCTAGTGGGACAAAAAAATTTTAGTCACTCCGGAAGATGTAAGTAAAAACAGTACAATATTACTCTAAACATATCACCCCATCATTATTCAGTCTTTAAATGAGAGTAGTCTAAAATAATACTGTGTGACAGAGCCTCAAAGTTGAATGTTTAGATGCTGACTTCGAGTCTGGCGTCAGACTGTTATTGTCATTATGAGAATAGTTAGTGGCTGCAAGGAAGTGTGAACAAGAGCAAGCTCCCACTCCTACTAGATCTTAAAGATAAAAGTATGTGTAACCTTTTGATATAATAATTATACACATCCTGAGACTTTGTGTCTGTGATATTAACTAGTATTTGTTAGGAAAAAAAAATTTTTATTTTTATTCAATAATTATAAACACTTTAAAAATATATAGCCTATATCTGAGCACATCGATAAAACTTTAGCGTACCAGTATTATAGAGAAAGTTATGGGGTATAAGAGGCTTTAAACCGCAAAATGCGACACTTGCGCCTTTTGAAAAATCATTTCTTCCAAGGTGACTAACAAGAAAAAAATTCTGCAACCAGGACTTGCCTTAATCAGAAAGAAAACTTTTGCAATATCATACCGAATTGACACAAACGGACCAAACCCTAATAAAAAGGTAAATATACGATGTTAATTTAAAGATGTTGAATAAATCGAACTTGGTTTGTAATAATTTTATATGCCGATCTTACAGAATTAGTCTTGAAATAAAATTTCAATTTCTTAGTTAAATTTGTTTGCTTAACAACAGACATTTTAATGTTTCCATAATAAATATTAAACAGTTATTAGGTATTTACTATTATATAAAAGTTCAGAATGGTCCTTCGTTTTATTTCTAGAGGAAGCACAATGTCTCAAACAGGAGTCAACTCATATGGAACTCTTCCAGAAGAAAAGGTTTACAGTGAATGATTTATGTAATTATGTGAAGACAAACCAGAATATTACGGGACTGTAGTGATACTATTGCAAGAAAAAAATAAGCCACCAGCGTAGCTCAGGCGGAAGCGCATTTTCTAGCTAATCCTGGAGTGGCACTCGGGCGAGGGTTCGATTCCTGCTTGGGCTGATTACCTAGGTAATCTATGACGAATCCTCGGCTTCATCTCACCAAATATCATCCCGCTATTACCAATTCCATCGACGCTAAATATCTTAGTATCATAGTTTATATAGCATCGTTAAATAACCAAGTAAAAAAATTACGAAAATGGTTAGGGTTTTTAAGATCTGACTTTCAGATATTTTGAAAGCAATATGGTAGAAAATATAACAGGTTTGTGCTAATATACGGAAAAAGTTTCAATTCAGAAATAAATTTCCTGCAGTCTGTTACGAGATTATTACGTTCATGTAGTACCACAGAGCCTATTCCTGCTGCATCATATGTTGGAAGACCAAGAAAATAGTTTTCGGAAGACAGTTTAAAATCAAAGTATAGATTATACAGTCATCGGTGAAGAGGAGATCAAAAGAAGAATCATGTCATGTAAGTCAGCTCTCATTGAAGAATGCAGGGATGTAACATCTGTAATAAAAAAGAGAACAGAAACCACTTTGAAAAAGGTTACAAAATATTAAAAAAACCTATTTTTCACCATGTTCACTGCCAATACCATAATATATTCTGTCTGAAGTATTGTCACTAAACAGCAATACATTACTATCTGAAAATCTATTATATACAAGATAAGTAATTAATTTTGTCTAAATGCATTCCCCTCCCTGTAATGGGATAGTTTCTCTTACACAAATATAATAATAGTTTGTATACAAAACAAATACGTTACCTGTAACTACTGTATAAAGTTTTACGAAAATCTGTTAAATAGGAGAAAAGTTGATAATTTAATCTAAATTCACCTTCAATAATGAGGTAGTTTCTTTTACACAAACGTAACGAGAATTTGTATAAAAACACAATTATGTTATCTGTAACTACTGTGCAAAGTTTGATCAAAATCCATAAGATAGGAGAGACGTTACTAGGCTATAATGGGGTAGTATTTTTTTACACAAATTTAATAAGAGTTTGTATTAACTTAAAACAAATGGCTTTTACCTGTAAGGTTCATTACAAAGTTTCACAAAATCTGCGGTCCCTATCCTGTGAAAAGATTAATCCAGTCTCTATTTCATTTACCCCACCTCCCTCAGATCCATTTTATTTATTTATTATTTCCCTTCTAGTCTGAACTCCCTAAAGGTCTTTTTCCCTCCGGTCTCCCAACTAAATCTTGGAATGAAAATTTCTGGATTCTTGCCTAAACAGTGTTACATGCCCTGCCCATCTCAAACGTCTGGATTTAATGTTCCTAATTATGTCAGGTGAAGAATACAATGCGCAGTTCTGTGTTGTGTAACTTTCTCCATTCTCCTGTAACTTCATCCCCTTAGCCCCAAATATTTTCCTAACAGCATATTCTCAAACACCCTGAACCTAGTTCCTCTCTCAAGTGCAGCAGTTTTCAACCATGCAGAAAAGAATATAACTGTTTTATAAATTCTAACTTTCAGATTTTTGACAGCAGACTGGATGATAAGAGCTTCTCAACGAATAATTACGCATTTCCCATATTTATTCAAAACCCGTTTAATTTCCTGAAGTGTCATTTATATTTTTACTGTTGCTCAAGATATTTAAATTTTCCACCTCTTGAAGGATAAATCTCCAATTTTTATATTTCCATTTCGTACAATATTCTGGTGGGAGACATAATGGTTATACTTTGTCTTTTCGGGATTTACTTGTCGCTCTACTTGCTTCAAGTAAAATTTCCGTGTTTTCCCTAATCGTTTGTGTATTTTCTCCTAACATATTCACGTCATCCGCATAGACAAGAAGCTGATGTAACCCGTTCAATTCAAACCCTGCCTGTTATCTGAACTTTCCTAATGGCATATTCTAACAGTTAAAAATAAAGATAGTGCATCTCCTTATTTGCCCGCAAATTGGAAAAGCATCAGATAGAAAAACCTAAAGGACTCTTAACGTTTCAAAGACACATTTTAATTTCGAACTAGTTTCTTGGGAATACCAAATTCAATAAAATATCATATAATACTTCCCTTAAACCAGTCATAATATTTTTGAAATCTATGAATAACTGATCAACTTACCCTTATACTCCCATTTTTTCTCCATTATCTTGGAATACAAAATTTCTGATCAATATTCTATTAGAAAACCGCACTGATGATCCCCAAAATTTCATCTTTGGAGTTAATCTTCTCAAAAGAATATTGGACAAAATTTTGTACGACGTCAACAAAGTGATATTCCTCGAAAGTTACCACAGTTGGTTTTGTCCCCCTTTTTAAAAATAGGTACAATTATGGACTCCTTCCATTGTTTTGGTACAATTTCCTTTTCCCAAATAGCAAGTACAAGTTTATAAATTTCGCTATATAATGCACTCCCACCCTCTTGTATTAATTCTGCTGGAATTTTGTACCTGGAGACTTGTACTTTTTCAGATTTTTAGGTTAGTTTAGACTTCTGTAGCGTGGGTTCGGGTATAAATGGCTCAGCAGTTTGTATTTCAATTTTCCCGATCATTTCTTTTGGCCTATGTACATTTAGTAGTTGCGCAAAATAGTTTTTCCATCTGTTTAGGATTGATGGAAAAAAAGCAAGTCACCATTCTCATCCTTGAAAAGAAAAATCGTGGCTGATATCCGTTCTTAAAACCAATTTCTTATATAAATCAAACAATGTTTTTATTCTTACTATTTGTTTCTACCTCATTCAGTTTTTCCTTCAAGTAACCTCTTTTTATTCCTAAGAAAACGACTTCCTTCCCGTCTTTCATTGAAATAATTATCTCTCTTCTCCTCAACTGGATCCTGTAAGAATTTCAATTTTGCCTGTTTCCTTCTTTCTGAAACCGATTTTCAAAACAAATATGTTATTTGTAACTACTGTACAAAGTTTCATGAAAATCTACTAAATATAAAAAAAGTTATTAGTTTTGTCCTGCTAGATTTATTTTGGCCCACTGTGCAGAGATGGATTTGATTTATTTAGTTACTTGGTTTTGCCTAACAACAAAAGAAACATTGAGGGCAGCCAATTTGGGATCGAAAATCTTTCAGTCTTCTTGCCTAAATTTACAACTTCATGTGGCTCCTGAGCATGTCATGTTTGCAACTGAATGACTCTTAAAATGCATTCCCTTCAATTCAATGTTGTAGCATTGCTAACATATGAATTCATCCTACAGTTCTTTGAACAGCATATCTCTTAGTGTTCGGAAAAGCAGCATTTTCTCTGGTGCTAGAAAAAGAATAGCATATGTGTGTGTGTGTCTATATAGAGATCTGAATCAGCAATCAAGACAACAATCACATTAATTTGGTATTATTACAAAAACATTAATTCTGAAGGGAAGTCTCTCCAAGGATTTTAGAAGTTCTCAACATGTATAAATATTCTACATTAAATTCCCATCATTTATATGCGTAGATTGTTATGGGGGGACTATGGTTTTACGTTGTTTATTACTGTTGTTGTTGTGGACTGTTAGTAAAATAACATGCACCAAAATGCAGTCTTAATTCTTCCCTGAAGGAGTAAAAACTCGTGCTCAGGGAGTTATCTAAACACATACTTAACAAAAATAAAGATAATTATTTGACACAAAGTGGATCAATGAAAAAAAAAAATTAAAGGAAAAAATTAACTTTCAAAAATATAATTTCAATTTTAACAATTTAACTCATGCAAATACATATACATATTAAACCAATATATATTCTTTAAAAATTAAATTTCTACTTTCAAATTTCTGATACTAAAATTTTCCAAATTTGGGTATTTTTCAATTATTTTATTAGATAACCTTGGATCGAAGTAGAGTTTTGGATTTTTTGAAGTTTTATGTAGTTTTGGACAGTAGTGTAATGTTTTGTTTGTTGGTAGGATATGTTTATTGCTTGGTGGCAATCAGAGTAGTTTAGGTTAGAGGTTAAGTTAAGTTAGTATAGTTTTACTTGGGTTAGTTAAAGTTAGGTTAAGTTATCTTAGTTTTGTTTGAGTTAGGGTTAGTTTAGGTTATGTTAGTTTAGGTTTTGATAGGTTACAGTTGAAATTATGTTTCCGAATTTTTTTGTATTGACTTTCGAAAGTCGAAAATAAAATCGTTATTTGTGAAAAAAAGAAAGTTGGAAAATCGTGGAGTGGTCGTCCCCCAGAATTAGCAAAACCAATTTCTTCAGTAAAACAAACAAGCTGATAGAACTACTGTAGGTCTTCATTCCTACTCGTGTCATTGGTCAACAATCACTTAAGACTAATGTTACAACTACCTGCATTAAGCCATGAAAACTATCTTGGGAATCTCCGATCTCAAACAAGAATCCTGCCAGACAAAAAATACTCTTCAAGCCATTGGCTAAACTAGCACTGAGTTAGTTCCTTATAGTCTGCTTATAACCTACGCCTTCAAGTGTTTAGAGCTTTCGCCTCAGTCACATCACACTAGTGTACACTCATGCTATGTCTTGCATATACGAATCTGTGACAGGTTAGATTAAGTTAGTTTAGGCTCTTTTTATGCTTTGCATATACGAATCTGTGACAGTTTTCAATCTGATTTTTCTATTCCTTAAAGTTATTGTACAAACTTACAAATTTCTTAGCAATATTTCAGTCTATATTTATCACATAAAATAGGTATCATAAGTGATAGGTATAGACTAATATACTGATAAGAAATTTGTAATCTGACAGATTAGGGTTGGTTAGTTTAGGCTTTTTTTTTATGCCTTGCATACACGGTGGGCAAAGGCTGGCGATTTTCTTTGTTATGTTGTCAGTACTGGTCTGTAATAAGGTAGTATAATGGCGGAGTTACACTGCAGAAATTACCGGAACTATGCACCAGTTTTACCAAGCCGTTTTTAATAACTCAATACCTGTTGCTGCTACCACTTTCCCTAGTCACTCATTAGTAAAAGCAAGTAATGAAACTAGCACTGAGATTGTTCTAATGATTTCGAAAGTGAAAATTATTTAATTTATAAACGATTTTTGGACAAGGTAGAGTATTCACCAGCCACTGAACGAATATTGCACACTTTTATCACTGTTAATGTGGCGCTATAAACCAATTTTCAACACTTTTATCACAACTACAACACATTTCAATTCTTATTGTACTATAAACAGTAAAATCTCGTTAAAATATTCCCGCTTATAATGATATCCCATTCAATATGCTCTTTTCATACTTTCCCTGGATATTTCATATAATTTTACCCTCTCGTAATGCTTCCGAATCCCACTTGTAGCACTCTGTTCGCATTGGAAATGAGTAAAAAATTCCGCATAAATTGCGAAACTTATGTTTTAAAAGCATGCTGAAGAAATGTGTTGCTGTGACAGTACTGAGAGCATTGCATTACGAGTGCAAGAAAGAAATTTCACCTTTGCCTGAAAAACCCTCTGGTAGCACTGTCGGAAGTTTTATTTACCGGTACTTTCCTTCAATGAAAGAATTTTAACACTCACAAGTCTCCCTTTCAGTACATTCCTATACTTTCTGTAAAATTCAGTCAAACTTTGAATTCTGAGAAATTATGCAGTAAGTTTGATCATGCAAAATGGCAAAGCTGAAATCTCTGTCTATAAGTGAAAAGTTACATTGTTCCTTGAGGTGTATCAAGTGAAGTTATCTGTAGTTAGGCGCACTTGAACCATACAGAAAATGTTACCATTCATAATAGCAATAACTTACAAAAACACGGCAAGAACAATAAAATATTATTTTCATATGAAATGAGTTCATATTTGCATTTTGCGCTGTAACTAATGAACAATATAATGTCTTCTATGAAGTGATGTCTAAATTGTTTTCCCCATTTTATAAATCATTTCCCTTCTATAGCACTCTCCCGCTTATAATGCTTTAAGGCCACAGTACCTTGACGAGCATATTAACGGGGTTATACTGTATATGCAATTATCTCTACATTACCACATTTAATATTTCACAAAACATACATTGAACGAACTAAATGTAATTATTATGAAAGTCGCCATATTTTCTTTCCACATCACGATCCACTTCCACTAATGGCACCCGACACGAGTAGCAGGGAAGACAATATATGCAGATGAAATGATACTAAACGTGAGGAATGTTACTAAAGGTCTGTAGTATTGTGTGACAGGTTAGGTTAGGTTAGGTTAGATTATGCATTATGTGACAGGTTAGGGTAGATTCGATTAGGTGTGTAGTATTATTACTATGTTGGTGACACTGAAACCACCCCAGCCTCTGCTTCAAATTACATCACATTAACAAATTTGGCCGTATTCTTCATTCACGCATGACGATTTTCGTACCGGTATGTAAGTAAGGGACATAATGGTTTATAAGGTCTGTACTATCTTAAGCATCTAAGACTTGGCCATTGTCGAAGTCAGATGCGACATTATTATGTACATTTGAAAGAAAGATTCTTAGGCAAATCTTTGGACCAGTTAGAGAAAACAGAACATGGAGAAGATATAATTTCGAACTGTACAGATTATATAATGAGCCGGACATTGTTAAATTCATAAAAATAAGAAGATTAGATTGGGCCGGGCATGTTGTGAGAATGCAAGATGATAGAGTTGTGAAGAGAGTTTTTTAATTTATTCCGATGGAAAGAAGGAAGGTTGGGAGACCGAGATTGAGATGGGAAGACTGTGTGATGGATGACATGAAGACTTTGGGTGTTAGAAATTGGAGAAGTTTGGCATTGGATAGGGAGGAATGGCGTAAACTTCTGAAGAAGGCCAGAGCCCATGAAGGGTTGTCGTGCGTTTGATGATGATGATAATGGTTTATTTAACGACGTTCGCAACTGCCGAGATTATATCAGCGTCGTCAGTGTACCGAAATTTTGTTCCACAGGATTTCTTTTACATGCCAGTAAATCTGACATGAGCCTGTCACATTTAAGCACAGTTGGAGATGCAGTTGATCTATATGCAATGCATAATAAAAGCCTTCGCTAACCAAACCTAACCTGTTACAGATTCGTATATGCAAGATGTATAATCGGAGTATGAAGGGAACTACCTCAGCGTTAGTTGAATCAAGTGGGTAATTAACAAGTGGCCGCCATCTTTTACAAGATTAGTGGGTTATATTGAGATTCAGCATTGAATGAAGATGAGGGGGGGTCAACCGCAGACTCTGTCACCAGTCATGTAGCAGACCCGCCCTGCAATGTTGCCCAGTTGGACTAGGAGGATTCTGTATACCCCTTGCTCTGTAGAATTGATTAAAAATATATGGTGGTTCTTTATTGTCACGTGTAGAGATGCTTACATTGGTCATGTCAGTCCAAGAATTATATTTTTACGTCAAGTGGGTGCTGAGTTATTTGCATTTATGTTGTGCCTGTTTATCCTATGGCAGTCTGTGTAAACATACGATAACACGCATCAATTATTCTTCTTGCAGTGTATAATAGTCTATTCAGTTCTTAGAGTACTGTGATACTAATTGGAAGCACAGTCAAACTTAGGAAAAGTTATTCTTATTTGTAATTTATATAACTTACGTGATCTTGATTGTTCGTACTGTAAGTTCAAGTGGTTTTAGTGAATAAGTAAGTGTGGTTTTAAAGTAGTGATAACATTTTTTATAGTGTCATTCCACATTCATTTTTTTTAAGTGTGTGTGTTTTCAAATATGTCGCTGGAATCTGGAACAAGTAAAGAGGGTGACCTTAGACTAGGCTGGCAAGAAGTTATTAGGAGGCAGAGTAGAAAAATAGGCCTAATATATAATATTTAACAATTCTTAAAGAAATTAGCTTCACCCGAAATACAGGATCGCACTGACTTTTCGAAAACACAAGAATTAACTATAGAAGCATATGGTATTGGAAGCACTGATACTCTTACAAATATTTGTAATGAGGCAAAAAAAAAAAAAAAAAAAAAAATCAACAGAACATAGTGGCGTGATAGATAGTACGACAGTTGAACAATGGCCAAATTGTGTTCGTCATGCAGAACAGCTGCAAGAAGATTTCCACAAACAAATTAACAAACAGAGACCAAACTTTAGAACCAATTGTGATAGACCTTGAAGACGACAGTGATTCGGATAGTGAATTGATTGACACGGAGATGGGTGAGGGGCACGAGGAAGACGAGAACGCAGGCGAACAACTTGCTATACCTCTAGCGGGTTAAAGTGAGTAATTTTGTTTATAAAATGCGACAAATAATAATAATAATGATGATGATGATAATGCAGCAGCAGCAGCAGCAGCAGCAGACGAATGTATAGTACAAAGCTTCCATCCCTCCCTTACGTGCATATTGTAACACCGTTGAGACACGCTCCTCTGCTCTGATAGGCCACACTCCAACTTCAGACAAGTTTGACTATCAGTATAGTTGAGGGGATATCTAAGTGACGTGAGGCCGAG